>JADMLL010000002.1:18278303-18504958 GCA_016920875.1 Columbicola columbae
TAACTGTACATCACAACCAGCCATCAAAGAAAAATCCCTAGGCAGAAGCTCGGGAGGCATAGCCATCCTTTCAAAAAGGAACCTAACCCACACAGTCCTACACCGTTCCAACTGGTATCTAGTCTTAGAGTTCAGCAACCCAGAGTTATCCATAACCCTAATCCATGTCTACCTCAACCCGTCATTCGACATCCTAGTTTATCTCTCAGATCTCAAGGACATTGTCGTTAACCTCCAAAGTACCAGACCTGACACAAAGCTCATCATATGTGGAGACTTCAACGCCAGAATTGGGACCCTAAACAACTTTGCAGAAAAATTCGAGATATATTTGCTGATACACTCATCTCGCCGGACCGTGAGTCTCAAGATAAAGTCGCCCATAAAAGAGGACATCAACTAACAAATTGGATGGAAGATCTGGGCTTCTTCGTCCTAAATGGGAGAACTGCAAACGACCACCCTGCCCAATACACCTTTATGAACCAATTAAACCACAAGAGCATAGTCGACTTGGCCTGAATAAACGTGCCGATGCTACCAGTAGTAAAGGATTTAAAAATACTTGACTTCACTCTTGACTCGGACCACCTTCCAGTACTCATTTCTTTAAACATACCCAAGCAATCTACAAGCAACACCAAACCAAGAAAAAAAGCCAGGCGCAAAATCATTTGGAATGAAAATCTAAAAGACACGTTACAGAAAAACTTGAATAATTCATACCAGTAGTAGAAGCACTCAAGGCCAAAGGTACGCAATTCCATACGTATCAAAGGAAAGGATACAGGTCATTCAAGGTCATTCTAGGGTTCATACAACCAGAGAAACCTGAGCTTATACAAAGTGGACTTGAACTATTTGATCACAAATATGCTGCACCCCATCAAGAAGACCCCATTACCATTATTCCTCGTAATGTTAGAACTGAGGATAACAATAAGCAGATATAATATCACCCGGTTGTTGAACATCTCTACTGGAGAACCTTCATACTGGTCAGTGATCCGCCGTAACCCCGACATCTCGACATCGCCGTCACTAAGGGTATTCCTTCAGACCTCATTTCAGCAGCCTCTAATCTCGATCTTTCCTCAGACCACACTCCAGTGATCATAACCCTCTCCCTTTCTCATCAAATGATTGTCTGCCCTCCACGTCTCCACAACCAACACAGCAACTGGGAAAACTTTAGAGAAATACTTGACCATCAGATCACCTGCAATGTCTCACTAAAAACATATACAGATATTGACGGCGATTCACAAACTTACGACACAAATTCAAAAGCTGCCTGGTCCTCACTCCTCCTCCTAATTACCAACGTCCCCCGACATCCTGCGGAATTAAGGAAAACCTGCAAAACATGGCAAACATCCTGTCTCCCGGAGGACAAAATCAGGCTTAACAGATGCACAAAACAACTCAAGCAATTGTTGGCTTCTGAAAACAAAAACAGACAACACACTACCTCTAAGCTTTCCTCAAATCGTGAGATTCAATGCCACGGTGAAATCAACAATAACGATAACAAAAAGAATAAGATAAAGCTTACCTTATTCGTGTTCAAGTTTTGGCTCACTGGCGGAAAGGGGTGCGAGGAAAGGAAAAAAAGGAACCCTAACTGACAGAAAAAACTAAAACTGAAATCAAAACTACACAACGTAAAGCGTTAAAAGAAAACTAATAGCATAAGCGTGTTTCACCGAACGAATTCACAATGAGGCCCAGACTCCGCTTATTGAAAACAAGCCCCAAGAATTTACACGTTCGGAGCATGTTGACCTGCACTTTTCCTTGTTTTCGTCCCAACAACATCAAAATTAAATTGTTTGAGTTAGAAATTAAAGAGAATCGAAAATCGAATGCAGCTAATGACTCATCGGGAATCGGCGGTGAGAACCTTAGGGGTGAGAACACTGCCAGGATCCGGTTACCGAAATTGAATTTGCCAGTTTTTTTCAGGTGACTTTGGAGAATGGCCCGAGATTATTGACTCTTTCGGTTGGCATCACTGCCCGAAACTGAAAACAGTCAAATAGCGCTAAACTATCTTTTTAATTGTAAAAACGCGAAATCGAAAAATTAACAAGTGGTTTCTTATCTGACCGAAGAGAAAACATAATCGAGTGATTCTATAAGACACAAAATATCGAGAACTGTGAATAAAGTGAGAAAATTGTGAAAAGTGAGATTCAGGAGACTCAGGTCCGGACTTGTGAAAGACGGCCGGGAATAAACACTTTGCTGGTTGTCTTTTGTTGATTTGAAATAAGGTATTCAAATCCAGTGGCGGTCTTTGCCAACTTCTCTTCGCGAAAGAGTCAAAATGGTAGATCAGATGTCAAAACTCGATGCCATTCTGGCTAAGCTTCATAAAGAATGGAAACCATGGAACTCAAAATAGACAGTCTTATTAAGACTATACAGGAGAGCGAGACTAAAATTAAAAACAGAAAAAGAAAACAAACTCTAATGAAAAGTCACAAAATTAGAAGATAAAATAGACTATTTGGAAAACCAATCTAGAAGGTGCAACATCATTATAAAAGGAATACCAGAAAGCCAAAAATCCTGGGAAGAAGTTAAGGCAAAGGTGTGTACATATAGAGAAAGAAACAGAGGTTAGACTAGAAGAACAAGACATCGAACGTGCATACCGGCTACCCGAGGATTCTCCCAGAAATGTGATAGCAAAGTAATTTTAACATAAAGGAGAAAATAATGGCCGAAAAAGAAAAATAAAAACGACAAGTTTTCATCTATGAGGACTTCTCGCCAAAATCGCCGAAGAAAGAAAACACTTACTGAAAGAACTGAAACAGGCAAAAGAGCAGAACCTGAGAGCGACGATAAACTACAACAAATTAAGAAATTGACTCTTTCGATAGTGTTATTCAAAAATGACAGACTCAATACAAAAATTCCAGTATTTGAAAGGTGAGGCGTTGAAATTAGTTGGTTTCACATCACACGCGAAAATTATCCTGTCGCCTATAGTTTGCTTCTTGATCGCTATCAAAACAAAAGGTTACTACTACACTCGCAAATTGTATGATGTCAAACCCATAAATTCGGATTCAGTCAACAATCTCCAAAATTTTTTATAAGTATTCCAGACTAATGTTCAAGCTTGCACGCCTTAAATTTGCATGACTTTTCTGCTGTTCTTTAGAGCCTTTAATTGGTTAGATTACAATACCAGGCAACTATTTGAGGCTCAACGCACCCAAGAGGAATTTCCCACCTTCGCATCATTAATAGAGTTTGTACAAGACAGGGTAAAAATTAATTCGCTATGTTCATTACCCAAGGCAAGGTCAAATTTTGGGAAACCGCGAGTATTAGTAAGTAGGTGGGACAAAATGGAGGGGTGTTTATTGGTTCCCATCATTTATATCAATGTGAAGATTTTAAAAATTAACCCCTCGAAAGATTTGAACGGGACCATAAGTGTTGTTTTAAATGTTTGAGCAACCAACTCTTTAGAACTAAGTGTAAATCTGCCAGTGTCTGCCGTGTTTGTTTTAAAATCATCATTCTTTATTACATCTGGGTGATAAGGAAAAGGGTGAAAAGGAAGGGGGTGAACTGACACCTGAGAACCTGTAGAACGGATAGTGTCTTGCAGTCGTCTATCCCCGACAAAGAATGTCAGACCTGACACACAAACTGTTTTGCTATCCACTGCAAAGTTAAAATTCGAATTTGAAAGGCTCGTCGCGGAGTCAAATAGAGAAATTCGCGTTTTGATCGATAACGGAGTCAGGCTAATTTAATAACACACAAATGTCTGAAGAGTCTCGGTATTGGGTTTAATAAAGTTACTTCGCATATCAAGGGGATTGCAGGACTTACATGTGAATTCCGCGGTAAATGTAACCTTTCCATTTCGTCGTTGGTTAATAAAACCTTTAATTTATCAATTGAGGCCTGGACGTCAATCCTTGGCCTTGGTAGTGGACCATATAACGGACGATTTACCCCTTCACCGCTTCTCTTGATGGTGATCGACTCTCTACAGGGAATCCGCCTCGCTGACGACTCGCTTTACACTCCGGGTAAGATTGATGGAATCCTGGGGCCGCTTCGCACAACTCGTGGGTTCAAAGGTGATAAAGGCCGAAACTTCGGATTTATGCGCCATTGAAACATCCTCGGATACATTGTTATGGGTGCATTGGACTCAGAATCAGGGTGGAACCCCTTCGTCGCTTTGCTTATGTGTCGAGCCCCCATTAGAACATTTAGTAAGGTTTTTGAAATCGAGATCAGCTGTTCTTCTTCTTCGACTACACTTGAAGATGAGATATCTAAGTCCATTTTTAAATCGTCCCTTGTCAGGAAGCCATCCGGTCAATATTCGGTGGACCTTCCTTTCAAAACCGATCCATTTATTTTCGGTGTTACGGATTGCCGTAGTTGAAACACCGCCAAAGCCAAATAAAGGATGAGTTCCAGTTCGCGTAAAATATGGAGTCATTCAATATTCTTAATTTGTTTATATTTTTCTTATTAATGTTTACAAAATCGGTTATTAATCATTTGAATAATGAACACTTGATGAAAAACATGGGTGCAAACTATGAATTTCTATCATCATACTGATTTTAATTACGTGGCCAGGACGAAAGACTGACCAAAAACACCTAAGATCGACCCATTCAAAGGCGTAAGTAGTGCAACCATCCCGCTCATATTTGTCATTTCAGTCACTCTTTCGCCCTGTTGATCCTCCGTGATTGTGGTCAGGATCCCAACCTCAGGCGCGATTGCACGACGACTGTGCATTTTTCCAATTCGTAACTTTCGGAGATTCTTTAAGTTTGCGAAAGCGCGACTTCTCACTTTAAAATGTCACCATCGCTCAAGGAAAATTACAATAGGGTGATGAAATCCTACTTAGATTTAGGTTATATGTCACAAGTATCAAGAATATTACATACCCCATCACGGAATTCTTAAACCTACATCAAGTAGTACGCCCTTACGGATAGTCTTTGATGGAAGTTGAAGCACGTATGATGCCATGGAAAAGGTCTCCAAAAGGGCCCTCCAAGAGCTCAAAAAGACCCAGTCATCAAGAGGCTTATGTGTCTTAATCACTCTCGATGTCAAGAGAGCATTCAACAGCGCCAACTGGAACGTCATAATCAGAAACTTAGGCCGAAAAGACCTGTCGGCCCAAATTGTTAAAATTATATCTTCCTATCTCTCCGAGAGGAAAATAATTTATGAAAGCGGGCAAATGACGGTGACGGCTGGAATCCCTCAAGGCTCGGTATTGGACTTGGAAGATCCACATACAAAAAGACTCCAAGCCCAGTTGGTTCTAAAAACTTCTCTGGCTGCTGGAAGATACTCAGAACTAACCTTGGCAACAAAGTCCTTATCTATAAAACCATCCTCAAACCCATCTAGACCTACGGTATACAGCTCTGGGGTTCCTCCGCCAATTCAAACCTTGAAATCCTAGAACGTTTCCAGTCCAAAACCCCACGAATCATGGTAAATGCTCCATGGTTCGTTCCAACCACAAAATCCGAAACGATCTGGTGATTCCCACTGTAAAGGAGGAGATTGCCAGATTCGCCCTTAAATACTCCCGACTGACGGTCCATCCCAATCCTCCTGCTATATCCCTCCTGAACGAACCACATGACAAACGTCGACTTAAACGATACAAACCGTTAGACTCACTAACACGCTTCTAGTAGTGCTACCTCTACCTCTCTCCTAATTCCTTCTACTTCCCTCCTTACCTTATTACTTCCTCACCTACTACCCTAACCTCTATTCCTTTTCTCATCCTTCCTTCCTCTTCACTCTCTCTCCTTTTTCTCTCCCCACTAACGTCAAACCTGCCATCTCTCTCACCTGATTCCACTCCTGGGGCTAAGACGCTGGTCTGTTCCCCAGCCAAACCCCCTCAACTAAACCAACTACAAAATGTCTCGTATTTGGAGACAGGTGGTAGTTAACGGGGTAAAAACTTTTAGTGAAGATAATTAAAATTTTGATTCTGTAATTTATACTGAGATGTTCATGACAAGGGTGGTTGGATTTTTCATTTAAAAATAAAATGACAGAAATTAATCTCTTTGAACTTTTTGTACAAAAAAATTTTGAACTCGGAAAACTCTGACATACATCTGGGGTCAAGATTCGTTTTGCACGTCTTTTGTGATTAGGTTTACCAATCGAAGTGAGACAATCCGTTCACATCAAACCTGTGCCTTGTCAGTTCGTAACACACCATTCGTGAGTAAAGAAAGCAAGAGTTTTCGTTTCTTTTTTTCTTTATCCTTCTTTTTCCCTAAGATCGTTTTGTTTTTCGAGGTCGACTCAATACTATTAATAGAAACCTGAGTATGTCAAAAGTAATTAAATCTCTAAATTTGAACTTTTTCTTTGAATTATTTTGTGTACTCTATAGGAAAATGAAGTCAAACGATCCATTTAATGAAGGTTATCAAGACAAAACAGTGATAAGGCGCATCTCTTTGGGTATTGCCCCGTGAAAATTTCGAAAAGTATCCGACATAAAATAAAAATCGATCAATTCCATGAACTTGAACTCCTAGGAATTTTTTGAAGAGAAGAGAAAACATTTTTATCGAAATTGAGTTTTTTTTTAGAAGAGACTTGCGCGATACACAGCTTCCCTCGGGAAAAAGGATCGATCAAATTCTCTCTCCCACCTTCTATTCAACACCCAATTTCATCTGAAACTACGACGCATGAGCTCCCGCTCTTGCTGTTTGATTTTCCCTTCTCCCTTTCCCCCGGTACTCATTTGGGGCGTTTTTATCTCGAGAATGAACGCTCGATAATTCTTCTTTTTTCCCAATTCAAAATAAAAATTCATCATTTATTATATTGTTATAACTTTCTCCAAACTCGTATAATTTAATCATTCATTTCACGAAACCTCTCATGTTTTCTCAAATCATAAAATCCCTTTAAAAAAACCCGAAACAAACCAATTTACTTAATATGCCAGAAAATTATAAAAAATTTTTTTGAACTATTTAAATTTTGATGCTTCCTTGATTGCTTCCCTCACCCCGCGACCCTAACGGATAAACGGGTCCATGAAAAGTAAAGTAAAGTTAAATTTTGATTGAAATTGTAGCAAAATATCGAGGTTTGTTTTGGGTCCGGGTCCGCCATTCGGTTGATTTTGGTTGAACAAATATAGGCGAGCGTCACGTACTTGGTTACTACTTTTTCGTTATTATCATTATTATCACAGGGATGAGGTTTTTCTTGCCTGGATACAGCTTCCCCCAAAAATGGGATGGAATTGTATCATCACTCCCACCATTTATGAATTTAGGACCAAAGTTTCCTTTTAATCCTTCGCTCTCATATTTTTCTCGAGGCTCATGGGTATTTTGGTTCGCAGGAGTTTCAGAATTTTAAAGAATTTAAAACAAAATTGAAGTAGTTTACTTGGAAAGAGTTTTTACTATCAATTTAAACGACTTAAACTTCTCATTATTTCTGGGTACTTTTGAGGCCAGTAACTAACTTCCAGTCTGTCCCATCACCTCTCATGATTATTATTTCCAAATGTTTGCTTTATAACGTCCTCAAGGGTTTTCTCCAGGGTTCTCCAAAAAACAAGTATCAAAATAAATTTTTGTTTAATCGGAAAAAATCAACAAAGGCATATTGTTTCTGGGTACCTTAAGCCTCAGCTATAGTTTCAACCATTTCTCTCCTCATCTTTTTAATTCTTAGTAGATACATATAAAGTGTACCTATCGTTACCTGTAGGGATTTGTTTCAATCATATGATGAGGAAAAGCCATTGCTATTCTTTTGGTATGTACTGGCTCATTGGTATCACTTTTTGGTATGGACACTATAAAACTATAGTTTCAACCAATCCTCCTTTTTTATAGTGTTTTCATGCTTGAGGGACACGTGACCGCCTATTTGTGTTTATTGAGCTCAACTGAGCTGAAGTCACGCGATCATGACCAGTCATTCCCTTCATTGGTATAGAATTCATTATTAACATAAGATCATCATCATGATGTGCCGTCTCCGCGTAGAAGGTTGGCAATCAACAGGGCTTTGGCAACCTTGGATGCTGCCGTTAGGAATAGGGCGGCGGTTGTCATGTCGAACCATTCTCTTAGGTTCTCGAGGCACGAAGTTTTCTGTCTTCCGAAGCGTCGCGTTCCCTCTATTGTCCCCTCCATTATGAGCTAGAGTAGTTTGTATTTGTTGTTCCGCATTACGTGTCCGAAGTATTGTAGTGTAGGCCGGCGCTTAACTTCGTACAGCAACTCCTTCTCTATACCCATACGAGCCAGAACTTCCGCGTTTGTCTCGTCCAGGCTATTCTGAGCATGCGGCGGTAAAGCCACATCTCAAAGGCTTCAATTCTTTTCTCCAGGGCCTTCGCTAACGTCCATCCTTCGAGGCCATACAGAAGAACCGGGAGAACGTAACATCGGAGAATTCGCGTTCTCATTTTGATGTGAACCTCTGGATAAGAGTAATTCTTTCACTTTAATGAACACGCTCGATTCGTGGTTTGATTTCTTGTCCGAAATCCCATTTCGGTATGGGACCGGTATGGAGGTCGTTTCATTTATGAAAAACATAAGTTACTAATAATAAGGAAATCAAGGGTTGACATTTCATCAAGGTCTAGATAGATCTCTCGCTAGCTCAAAAATTAATTGGAAACACTCATTTCATTAACATTTACAGGAAGTCAGGCACAAACACAGATTAAACAAAATTATTCTATTTATTCATTGTAAAGACTAATGATTCATTTATGTAGAGAATTCATCAGTACTTGAAAGAAATATTTCTGGAACATGACAGCTTAATTTGACACTTCTGCTTAGCTCCACTTTAGACTGTTGCAAATTATACCATCCTCTTCAAACTTACAACAAAGTCAAATTGAATTTTTGTGGCCGTTGAAACGAACTCGTGCTCACCACGTGCTCCACCGCGGTCCTTCATTCATTTTCTTTTTACTTATTTATTTATCACTTAACGAGAACATGATTCTTGACTTCATGGTAACAGACGTTCGGTCCGTTATTCGAATAAGCCATTCTGCATGGCTGTTTTATTGAAAAACACCGTTCACATTAAAAAACTAAGTTTATTTGTAACATTTTTAAAAAATTACAATAGATACAGGCTGCCATATTTGTTTACCACCAGTCGCCTCGCAGTCGATGCCTCCTAGATCGCAACTTTTTTTTTACAGTGTGAAGGATGTCATGAAGAATTTGAACGGTACGATAGTCTCTATGTAATGGCGGCAGTAGTTAAGAAGTTAATTGAATTTCTAAATCAAAATTCATCGGAGTTTATGGTACTAGTACGTTAAAGTAAGAAAAGGAATTAGGAAATCTAATGAGGAAGTGTTAGTCTTGTCAGGTACGTAAAACTGGAGTACTTGGAAATTTGCAATGTAAATATTTTTGGGAAAGAGTGTTGCTTGACCACGTGCTCGGGAAAACCACGTGTAGATTAAACAGTTATAGTTTATTAAGGGAGACATTCAAAGAAAAAGAACATAGTAAGTAGATTAAGTCATGAATATATTAGATTGTGAAAGTGCTTCATAAATACATAGAAATTTAGAATCAGTTTAGAAATAGAAATCTAAGGTGACCAAATATACTCATTGAATGAGTTTTGTACTCCCCCAAATTCTACTCTTTTCAAATCCTGTACCCTGAAAGTACTCGTGTATATTTTATACTCATTTGTATTTCTAAAAAGTCGCAACTTTCTGTAAAACATCATCTGCCGTCTTAAAAGTCAAATTTAATACTCAAAATGAAAGTTGTTCACATGTGACTACATTATTAGATGAACATCCTCATTTACCAAGAAAAATCTACTGTGGAGAATAATATGTTCTTAAAAAAAAAGTAAAGTTTTTATCATTATTTTCTTCTTTTTCTTTAACCTTCGAAACACAAAGTGTTCTCTTTTTGAACAAAAAATAGTTTGTCACTTTACAAATTGAGTATTTCTTTTCAACTAAACCGTCAAAAGTATGAAAGTCAAGGATTTTAAAATCCATCTAAGAAAAATATAATATTAGAAGTAACTTAGGAAAATTAGAAGATGTTGGAGTTAAGGATTTCTTTACTGCTTACCAAGAACATATAATTTATTTACAGCATGACAGAAGTCAACACCTCATGATCATCAGACAACCAATGAATTATTGAGCAGACTCTGAACCAGAGGATTAAGAATAAACAATAGATAAAATGAAACAATAGAAAAGAAAGCAGAAGCTTTCAAAGCAATTATGAAATTTTGTTTGTATGCAACAAAGGACATGTAGAATAAGAATTTTGAAAACAAAGATGACACAAATGTATACACTATATTGGTGTAGGCCACCACATTAAAAAATGGGTAAAATAATATGAAGAACCAAAAGAAGATTAAAATGATAATATGGAGCAGTTCAATAGTTGAAGTAAATGGTAGAGGGAAGTAAAATGAAAGGCTTGAGTGTGTTGCGGCGTGTTGCAACGTGCGGTTGCTGCTTCTCTATCCCAGCTAGGGAGGACAGAGAGGGGAAAAGTAATAAAATAATGAGCCTACCTTCGTACGTCCTTAAATATGATTGGAAAGAAAGCTGAAAGAATGGGATGAGACAGGATCCCCCGAGCAGCTTACCGTAGTAGACAGTTCTATGATGGGATGAGATGATGATTGATGAAAAACACTGCATAGCACTTTAGAAAAGTCTCAGTTAAAAAGTAATGAATTGAGCTGAGAATATACCACAGTCGCCACGAATAACGACCGAGAAGCGAGAGGGCTGCAAAAGTTTCGCAGACTTTTACGAAACTCCGCGTCCTATCTGAGCCTAATTGAAACTGGCGCAAACAGAATGAGAAAAAAGCTAAAATGAAAAAAGTTCTACATGTAGTAGATTTTAGCTGTCCTCTATTTTCATTTGTTTCAGTTACAAAAAGCTATATACCTAGCTACACTTTTTTTGAATGGCAAAGGATGTGAAATGACAAGAAAGATGTTGACTGTGAGCAGAAATATTGACGGATTGTACTGTCGAAAAATAAAGATAGATGCAGGTAGTCCACATGGATTAATTTTTGGCACAAGACTAATTGGACAATTATTAATGAGTGTTCACATTTTGTGAAGTATCAACAGTGTGGGTGCTCAGGCGGGATGAGTACTCGGATGAGTCATCAGTAGATTATTATCAACCAGCTTATCCGTAAGTATTATTAATCATTATCATAATGTATGGGTTTTTTTTAACCGGATGAAGAGTATTCTCTAACTCACTAGCCGATAAAGGACCGTTGATGTTCACAAATTCTTTCGACCTTCTATGTTTGCTAATGAAGCACTACGTATGTTTTCTGCTCCTTGAAAATGACAAAAGTCTGCTTTTGATTATAGATCACGTCATGCCTCATACAGTTGACAATGAAATTACATGAATCTGAATCCCGGAAGACGTTTGATGGAATTCCACGTGATCTTAAGTCGCCGAGTTTTCCGGAGTCGTTGACGTGATTCCAGACAGGAGAAGGAACCGCCCAGTAGGTCTCTACTACTCGATTACCAACTGAAGTCTTCAACTCATGTGGAGAACGAGTCAACCAGATCAAAACTACGTGTGAGTCACTATAAAAATTTATAGATTCGATGTCTCAGAAAACTGATCAAATATTGGTCGAGCCAATTTTGCCAATAGCAAAGCGGCACATAATACTCAACGAGGAATTGTTACCGTTTTTAGCGAGCGAGCTTCGTTTTAGATTCTATGAGACTAGCGTGTCCATTTGACTAACCATTCTCATCAAAATAGACGACTGTAGTAATTCCCTTCTCTGATGCGTCTGAAAATCCGACTAATATGCACCTTGCAGATTTTAAAGACAATGCGAGAAATTTTGATTTCTGATAAGTTAACTATTTGTGTTGCATAACTTTTCCATTCTTCGGTGAGCGTTGTGGCTTCCACAACCAGCTGTTTGGATCCGCTTAGAAAGGTTTATGCGGGGGAAAATAAAAAAGGATAAAAAAAGAGAGCCTCCTGCCTCCGTGAGATTTTCTAAGCGTGTGGTGAGAATGTGTGGAGTTTTGGGATAGGTTTACAGGGATAGCCACAACACTCACCACTTTTATGTTGAACACGACTGTTAAACTACAAATTTTGGCGCGAATAACTGGCTAGGGCTACGAAAGGAACTTGAATATTCTGTTGGTTGGCTTGACCTTGAATTTGTGAGTGGTCTGAGCTACTCGCACTCTGCAAATTCCCGAATTCGATTTCACTATTTTTGTTCGAATTAATCGAAAAATGCAACAAAGTATGATGTTTCAATCTACAAATTTTACATGAACACTTATTTTTACAATTAACAACTATATGCTATCCAAAACAGTTGATACATTTCTTATTATTTTTCACCAAATTAAAACGTTCTTTAGGCGATATGAGCCAACATACAATTTACTAAATCTGGGATCTCCAATTTTCTAAAAGCTTCGACACTATTATGAAAAATTTCGATGAACGGGCTTAAAGACTGATGATTTTCCTGGTGTAGTGGCTTAAAAGTTAAAATTTGGTCTAAATGGGTATGCGTAATTATTTTTATGTCATCAAATTTATCTAAGAGAGCCTGCCATATTATCTCATAATTATCCGCTATCGGAAGGATGCCTTGACATACCAACAAGGCATTTCCCGATAAACTACCAACTAAATAATGAATTTTATCTACACTAGTTAAGTCAACGTTATTATGAATTAAATTTATAAACGACTCTTTAAACAACGACCAAGATTTGACCTCACCATTGAAATGTGGTAGCAGAATTTCTGGTAATCTTCGGATAGGCGTTCTCTTTGTTTGATTTTCAAAGTTGCTACGGGATTGGTTTCGTTTGAAGCGGACTTCGATGTCTTCCTTCAGCAATTCGAGTTCTACTTCGGGTATTTTTTTTATTACATTTCTTTTTTGTATCTCTACGATGTTGTCGTTATGGACGCTACTTACAAGATAAACTTCCTTATTATCTTGCTATTTCAACAACATTATTTTATTTTTAAATCTTGCAATATACTTGCCTTTTTTGATACGCGTTTCTCTAACATCTTTACTAATGCCAATTCTGTTTTTCCGAATTGTGTCAACAACGTCCGTTTTATGTGTGAAAATATCAATCAATTTTAATAATTCCTTTCTTATTATAAGGAAACAGTATTAATTGTGATTGTGAATAAGAAAAAATAAGCATTAAATTGTTTTTTCTTTGAAAATTAAAATTTATAAAAAGATAACTTAAAGTTTATTGATCTTCTTACTCTTACATGAAATATTTATGTATAACAACTATGTTTTGCCGCACAAATAGCGTGAAGACCTTTTTTACAACAAGCGCAAATAAGGTGGGATCGCTTGATACCGCTCCTTCTGTTGCTACACACCGCACATTGTCGTAAGTTACGTCCCGGTAATTTTTCAAGCCCAAATTTTTGGTTGATGAAGATGGTTGTGTTGACACACTATTTTTATGATTCATCCACTCCTTTTCGATATCGTCAATAATTTTCGATGTGAATTTGAGCCGGTTCATTTTTTTTATCGGTAGTGTTGGAAACATACAAAATATAAGAGTTCAGCACCATTCTTCCAAATATGTTGAATACTACTTTCTTCCAATATTTTAGGGTTCTTCGCTCGTCTAAATACGCGTATAACATTTTGTCACACTCGTCCACATCTCCCATGTATTTGTTGTAGTCATCAATCATGCTTGGTTTCGTCTTTTCGTATTCAAAATTCCCTTTCTTTTTCTTGGTCGTCACACTACTAGTATCCGAATGAAAATGAATGAGTCATATGGATGAAATCCATATGACTGGGTTTGGTTTGGACTTTTTGTTCCTGAAAGACCACATCAATACATTTTCATGTGCCATGTATTTCGCTTCTCCTACGATTGTTTTCTTAGCTTCTGGAGGAATCTCTTTTCTGTTACGTCTAATTGTTCCAGTTAGATATGTGTTTTGTTTCAAAAGGGCTTTGGCCAAGCGTAAGCTTGTATAAAAATTATCTGTATACAGATGATAGCCTTTGTGCAGATAATTTCCAATTGAAAGCAATTTTTGCACAACCATAAATCCAAGACCATATTTTTGTACTAAATCTCTGTCATCTGTATTTTTAGCTCTTTAGTAGCAAAAAAAACCCAAGCAATATTTAGAAATCGAGTCGCATAACATCCAAAATTTGATCCCTCATTTATGGTGTTTTTTGTTTGGGATGTATTGTTTTATAGCAGAATGACAGTGAGTACTAACTAACGACTCGTCGATAGATAATTTTGATTTGGTATATAATGCCGCTGAAACACAGTATTTGCATGTTTGACAAGCATATCAAACCTGCCACATGGGTCATAATTCGGATGGCCTGGTTCAAATAATAACGTGTTGTCAATCAAGTGAAAAAACTTCAAAATCAGTTGAAACCTATCCCTTGAGAACATTGTCCTAAACCTTTTATCCAATAACTATCAATTGTTGGCCTTCTCGTAATCCCCATTTTGAGTAAGACTGCAATAAAGGCTTTTATTTCGTATATTGTTGTCGGCTTCCAATTTTTTGCTCGAGAATTCTTCGAAACAGTGTGCGAGGCAAAAAACTGGGTTGCATATCGATTTGTTTCCCTTACGATGGTTTCAAGCAGTGATATGGTAAAAAATAAATTGAAATATATTATGGGTGTAGCATCGGGCGAGGCGCGCATCTAGGTCCAGGAGTCTCGAAAAAAATATTTGTTGGTTTGGAAAACACATTAGTCGGAGGAATATTCGTAAAAGTTGGTGTTTCTTCTCTTTCTGAAGATGAAGATGAGCTAGAAGACTCACTTTCAATCCTCAGTCTTTTTCTTTGATGAGTTATAATAATGCTATCATCACTACTTGTGTCTGTTCTTTCACCATCCTCAGAATCACTGGCAATCGAATCAGCGTTCGAAATAATAGCCCGTGACATGGTTATTTTTAAAATAATACATAAAAACGGTAAAAAGTTATTTTAGGATGCACTCGTGTTACAAAGTATGCATGAGGTCAGACTACATTTACTCCTACGAAGCAATAAAGACATACTGAAACTCGCAGCGCTAAAGCGCTGCATCGCGGTTTTCGAGACAAATGAACGCAGCGCTTTCGCGCCGCGTAGCAGTCAAACGGTTAAAGCACACAAAGTAGCGGGCTCCTCCGATTGACCGGGTCTCCATGGGTCCGTTCAAGTCCGCATGAATTAGTTCTTCAACTTGTGTTGCTCTGTTAGGCCTCGATTTGAAGGGTAGGTGATGCATCTTCCCAATAGCGCAGCCGTCGCAGATGCTTTCCTCGCTGTCGCTGACTTGGACATTCAGACGCTTCAGAATTTGCTTGACGTGTACCTTGTTCTGATGACCCATTCTCTCGTGGTGGACTTGCAGGGTATTGACGGGGGTGACCAATCTGGCACTACCAACTTCCATCGGTTTTATGACTTGGAACTTCATGACGTACAGATTGTTTCTCAAACAACCTGTGGCACAGATGCTGTCGTCAGGTTGGCTTCTGATGACGACACCGTTTTGGTTCAAGACGGTTTCATGGCCATTCTGGGTTGCAGCTTTCACAGAGAATAAGTTGGCACTGGCCTCAGGAACGTACCTAACGTTTTTCATGTGAGTTGTGTGCCACTTACGGGAATAGTATGCTTTTATATGAACGATTCCGGTTCCGAGTGCCTCCATGGTAGTTCCTGATTTTCCTACCAGGATGATTTCAGGTTCAGTGAAAGCTTTATATTTAGACAGAATGTTCTTACACCAGGTAATGCGGTAAGATGCCCCGCTGTCGCAATACCAGTCTGATGAATTTTTAAACTGTACTTCAGATGCATTCATTGCATAAGTAATAAAACCGACACGAGTTTCTTCGGAACTTTTGCCTTTGACATATGCCTTTTTATTCGCGCAATCTGAAATCCAATGTCCCCTTTGCTTGCAATAATTACAAGGGAATTTACATTTTGGATTTTTCTTGTTTTCAGCTGAAGTAGATTTGCTCGGTTCATTACTCTTTTTACTGGAGCTAAATCTCTTCACAGATAAGGCGCTTCCCTGAGGTGTTGGTATTTCTGACCTCATTTCAATGGCGCAAAGTTTTTCTATCAAAAGATTCAGGGTCTGTTCTTTCAGGGGAATTGTATCCCATACGTCTTTAAAATTATTATAACCCTCGTCTAAAGTAGAAAGGATTCTACCTATAAGCATTTTTTCTGAGAGGGTATTTTCATTTTGCTTTCTGAGTTCCTCGTTCAGATCAACAAATAACTTCTGAAGTTTGGCTATATGGGTACTAATGTCCTCTTCAGGATTTCTGGCACTTCTGAAAAAAGTTTCTATTAAGGCATTGAGGCGTATACTATTGGAACGCTCGTACCTGGCACACAATTTTTCCCAGATGTCCTTTGAGTGCGTACATGTGAGGTCCAATTCGGCGACAGTTCTCCTAAGGCTGTTGCCAAAAGTCTGGCAGCCTTCGCGTCTTCCCTTTGCCATTCCGAGAACTCCTTTTTCATGGCTGTGCTTGGAGATTCCGGGAGAACAGGACAGGTCTTCTGGCCGAAAACTATTTGTTCAAGTCCAAGTGCCCTCATAATCATAGTCATTTGCCACTTCCATTTGGCCCACTGACCAGCACTTTCAAGTTTGTCAATTAATGTTTTTACTTGACACGGACAGACGGTTGACGAAGAACTGAAGACAAAAAATGCAGTTCGGAATTTTTTGCTTCGTCCGGGCGGGACGTGTTGATGAATCATTGGGCTCGGGGTTGCCATGTTGCCTTTTTCAAATACTTTCAACAGGATTTAAATTGAAGGCGAAGTGAATAAAAAAAACAATACATAACTATTAACTATTCAGAATTATATTGAAACCATAAATTATAATTCTTACTATTGAACAAAAATTCATACACCACACATTTTATTTATTACCTGCAAAGGAAAACAGAATTAAACTGAAAATCATGTTTGACATTATATTTTTCTAAAAGTTTTACACTTTCTAGATACAATTTTCAAGAGTAATATGTAATTGTTGGATAGGTTCTAAAATAGGATGAGAAATTACTGATCAGGTGACTGATTATTATTTCGCGGTGAAATGCTTCCCAGCACCTCACGTATCATGGCCCCAAGATTCCGGAGCCTTTCAATCATGGTGCCCCTTATTGGGGCTGGGAAAAGTTCTCTGTCTTGCTTGTATTGTTCAACGCAAGACCTGTACTCCTCCACGGCGTCTTGTAAATTGGTGACCAGGGAAGAGAGATGGGGATCTGTTTCTTCCAAATCTTCCAAAATGTCTTGGGACGTGGTTACTTTCACGGTTGCCTTGAGTAAATCACCCTTCATTTTTGAGTTTGTTGGTTGACCTGTGACACATGCAAATTACAATTTATAAAAATTAATTGAGAAATAACGTTTAAGTCACATCATACAGACAAATGAATGAAGAACGTTTCTGGATTTCATAATACAAAAACATTTTCTTTCAAAATGGCTGCCCAATAAGAAATAATAAGATATTTTTCTCAGTTTTAAAGTCAAAATTTAACATTACTAACATAAATTATTAAAATATAAGAAATTTGAGCAAAATAACCCACCTTTGAAATAAAAATTTCTCGATTTCCTGTTGCACAAAGAAAATTTGTAACGGTGTTGACTGCTCCAAGCTAACAACAAAAAGAATCGTCCGAGCATGCTCACATCCCTTCCAAAGAGGCTGTAAAAAGGAGCTACGGCGCATGAATCAATACAAAAAGGCTGGGGGAGTAGGGAATAAAAAGAAAAAGAAAAAAAGAAAGGGAAACCAACCCCGGGGTGTTTTCTGAAACCCACTTTGCTTCTTCAAAATTAACACTTACTGAAACACAATTTTAATGAATATTTCTCAACATACTGGATCTTAGATTATTTTCTTCTTTTTTAGAAATATATTTGTTTTTTATTTTATTAATATAATATATCAGGGGTGGCTAAACTCCTTAATAGTTGGAGAAATTTTTCCCGAGCTTCAATTAAACACGTATTTTAAGGTATTTAAAAAAATTTTTTTGCAAAAATTATGCCAATTGAAAACATAACTATAAGTCCAAAATATGTGTATTGAATTTAAATATTGATATTTGAACATATTTATAGTTGGTGAAAACACCTCTTAAGATCCTTTGAAATGCGGGTTAGTTAATAGTGATAGGTGTTTGGATTTCACGAATTTTAAAATGAAATAATATTGATGGTTGATATTTGGTCTCCTAGAAACGTGATTGATTTTATCTTCTTTTACTCTACTTATTATAGATTTAGCAACTTTGTGTTCGTTAAAAATGTCCTTTGTCTTTCTTACCATTTTCAGTGTCCTTTAGAATGGGCATCTTTTAACGAAATTTAACGTCTTTTTTCTTTCGATTCATATTTTATAATTGAATTTAAAGCTCAAAAATATTAAGTAATTAACTTATTAATTGACAGAAACTACCAGAATTCAAGTGACATTGGTAGGTGTGTTTGAATTTTACAGAAAAATGATTAGCAAATTAGGTAAAATTATATTTGTTTGTTTACTAGTACAGAGCGCAGCGAAAAATCGACATCTTGTTTTTTTTTTATTCTATTTAACCCTTCCTTAGTCAGGTTTGGTGATCTCTCATAAGTGCTCCCGTGGGGTTTATAGCATCCCTTTGTTATTTATCCAGAAATTATAGTAAGAAAGTTTTTAATCCCAGCTGTCTACCATCTGTCTCTAAGTGTGAGACACCTTGTAGTTGGTCCAGTGGCCTCCCCTCCGTTAGTGAGGCGTGAACTCCACAGACGCAAGTGAGAGTTGAAGTCGCCGGCCACCACGAGAGGATGTGGTAGCGAACGACGAACAGCCTCCCTGATCCGGTCCAGAAATTCTTCGAACTCGCGGAGGGGACGATTGAGCGAGAAATACACACTGTAATGGAAAATAATTTGAATGGATGTTTGAAAGATTTGAATGCTGACGGTAGTTTACTATGTAGTTGTTTATTGTTGATTATACTTGTTGTCTTGACGAAGTCTTAAGACAATATCTCTCTGGCCTTTTTGGCCATTAGCCATTTGCCTACCCATTGTCCGTTTACTAGGTATGTGCTGACCACACACGGCTGGGTCAGCACCTTCATAGTGCCTAGTTTGATCAGTGGCGGATCCACGCCACTACAACACTTACGACAAGAAGGGGACCGAGACTAAGAGGTCGATTCGACCGCGGGGGAAGAAACGGACGCGGTTGCTGGAGTAGGAATGGGAGTGTCACAACATTCAGTTTCTTGATCACCGCAGAAAGACGACTCGCAAGTTCAGTGTGTAAGGGATATATATTTGATTGATTGAACGAATTCCGTTTGACGTAGTTTGACTATATATTTTTACTTACTGATAATATACATGCTGTCTCTGTCGATGGCCAAGACAATCTGTCTTTTGGCCTTTTTGAGCCAGCAGCTATTTGCTTACCCGTGTGATATATTGTATTTGTTGTTTACATCGGCTGGCGGTTACAGTGGTGCCAACCTAACTTTACATTGATACCATAGACATACCAACATTATAACATGTTCCTTTTTAAACTAAGACTAGGACACAATAAACATTACAGATTATGAAAAAATAAAACATTACAAACCATGAACAAAATAACAAAAATGACAAATGCAAAAATTTTAATGTCAAACACAAATAAAAGGAAATTATAATAATTAACTACTTAAAAAAAACCTTTTAACATGTTGCCTATTCCTTCTGTATTTTTCATTATTGCTATTACATTGAATAATGTACGATCTAGGATTAGCTATTTCTATTATTTTTCCTTCCCCCAGCGACTAACTGTTGTTTTTTTAAAGAAGACAGGCTGACCCACCACGACGAGGCTTTGTACCTCTGTTGTAGTAATTAGCCATTTTTTCTGCCTGTTTTTCTTTGTTTCGTTTGACCATCAACTTTAGGGTTCAAATCTTTGGTTTTTTGCGGAATTTTAGTTCGCAATTGTTTCGAAATTAAAAACGTGGACGGTGAGTTTAATCTGCCTCTTTGAGTGGTTCGGAATTTAGAAGATCTATATATGGATCAGTTTTATCAGTTTGACATTTGTATAAGATCTTTTTGGCTATTCCTACTGTTCGCTCTACTAACCCATTTGACTGCGGGTGATATGGACTAGAAGTGATGTGCTGAGTATCCCACTATTGACAGAATTTAGAAAATTCGTGCGAATCAAAGGGTGGACCATTATCATTAATTAATTGCATTGGGATACCATACCTCGCGAAATTATTTTTTAGATGAGTTATGACATTACCTGCCGAGGTCGGATGAACTTTACACATTTCGAAAAAATTGGAAAAATAATCAACAATTAATAGGTATTTTTGTCTATTCAAATCAAAGAAATCTATTCCCAATTTAGTCCATGGCATATCTACGACTGGATGGCTTTGAAGGGGTTCCCTTTGGTTTTTATTTTGAAACTGTTGACAAATTTGACAAGATTTGACTTTAATATATGTCGTGATTGATACCTTGCCAATAAATTTTATCCTTAGCTAGACTGATAGTTCGATCTATACCTTGGTGACTTTCGTGTAATTTGTTTAACATTTCACTTTTCAGACTGTCAGGAATAATAAGACTTTGACCCTTAAATAATAAACCCTGAATATCGTGAATGTCATGACGATCTTTAAAATAGGGACGGACTTCGGAATCGACTTTGCCTCTGGTATTTGGCCAGCCGTTCTTTATATATTCCCGTACTATCTGTAGCGCCCTATCATTGGCAGTTTTTTCTTTAATTTCTGCTTTCTTATGATCAGTTGCCGATATTGTACTCAAAAAGAAATTAGCATGAATTCTCAACTCCAGATCTAAGTCATTCACGCTTTCTGTCTCCGAAGTAAGTGGAACTGATCTAGATAATGTATCTGCAACATACATTTTTTTACCCGACCTATACACTACTGTAAATCATAGGCCTGTAACAACAACATCATTCTCTCGGTTGGGACCGAACATAATGGTTTTTTAAAAAGAGTGACTAGAGGCGGCTGATGGTCTGTTTCGACCTTTATTTTATGGCCATATATATATTCATGAAATTTTTTGCATCCGAATAGGATGGAATAGGATTTCAACATAGGTGCTGTGCTTAATATTTTCTTTAATTCATACAATTCTTTTTCATGACTTTCATTCCACTGCCAAGCTGTACCTTTCTTTAGTAAATTTCTCAAATTAGTAGTACCTATAGACAAATTAGGTACATATTGTCTTAAATAATTAACCATCCCTAAAAATCTTTGTAATTCTTTGACTGCGGCCTGGGCATGTCAACAATTGCACTAATTTTTGAGTTTTCTGGACGTATATCTTGATTACTTATTATGTGTCCCATAAACTTAACTTCAGTCTGACTAATCTGTGATTTACTTTTATTTAGTTTTAAATTAATTCCCCTAGCTCTTGTCAACACTTGTTCTAAAACTTCATCATGCTCGCCCTGGCATGACCCATAAATTAGCAAATCATCAATGTAAATATTAGATCAGGCAGGACGTTTAAATTAAAGACGGATAATTAATTGTAAGAAATAACTATGTTAGCCACAAAGACCACGTGTACATACAAAAACAACGCATAACCTTAGAACCGGAGCGAACGACGGGCATGAAGCTACTGACCTAATTTCGATTGGTCATCCGCTTAGATCACTTCAGAAGTGCGAACCTAATTTAATCGCGGACCATTGGCGATTGCCGACTTATCTTTTTATTTCAACAGTTTTTTATTCATTTCAACACTCGCTCTCAATCGCCACATGGGCCAAGTAAAGCACACTCACAATTATTCCATATAACACTAAACGAGCAAAAACATGATTTTACTTGATTTACTGATTTTACTTGATTTTACTTATGATTTTAACTTAACTCAGAAATCGCCACGAAGGCCAAGTAAACTAACAAACTTATCGTGCTTTCCGTATGGCTGACTTCTATCCCTAAGAACTTCCTGATTTGACCCAAATCCGTGATATCAAAACATTCGGATAGCAACTTCTTACAATCCTGTATCAAGCTCGAACTGTTTGAGGCTAGGATGATACCATCCAAATAAACACAGATCAGAATCAGCTTCTCTTTTGACTTCATGTGCCATTGCCTTCCCGCTTGTTTGAGTCCATAGAGCGACTTCTTCAGTTTGCAGACAGTCTTTCCCTTTTCGATTTCCTTTAGCGTGTTCAGAGCTGACTTGGTAATAACAGACTTTCTAGGCTCCTTTTCGATAAGATTCTTCTGTGCCTTCACAAAATACTTCGGCATCCTCATATACACGGGTTCATCCAGTTCCCCGTTCAGAAGAGCGGTTTTCACATCCAACTGATAGACCTTGAACTGTTGTTGGGTAGAAATAGCCAAGACGAGTCTAATAGTTTTTAGTCTCGAGACAGGAGAAAACGTTTCATGAATCTCGACTCCTGGTCGCTGCGAAAATCCCTTCGGGACCAAACGCGCTTTTCTTCTTACTGTTACGCCGTCTTTAAGAACCTTATTGCGCAGCACGAACCGATTTCCAATAGCATTAGAATGAGGGGGTTCTTCTACCCTATCCCTGGTTTCGTGCTTAACCCATTTCTTCCCAAGCATAGAAGTAGTGAAAAAGTTTGGAATTTTTTTGTGAATTTCTCTTTAAAATGGTCCAATTAAGAGAAAAAATTTGAAAAATTAGCGCTCTGTCGTAAGGTTCGCCCTACAGCGAATGTTGCGTTCACGCAACGTTGGGAGTTATCTGCATAGAAAATCATTCTTATAACTTTAAAATACATTTATTTTTATTTATTTAAAAAGACTTTTTGAAATTCACTCGTGAAATTTCGCAAAGCACTCCACATGTAGATAAATTTGGCCTTTTTACACTGGTATATAGTCTCACCAAAATGTGGGAATTCTAATCGCCTGTTTTGCGCTAGAATTGTGCGTGCTGATGCCTTGTTATGGTAAGGTGCCGTTATTATTTTTGGTAATGAACGCCGTGTGTTATAATACAATACAATATATATTGATATTTATTTAAATGAACTTATTACAAATTGGATGTGAATTTGACGGCGTCCTGACAAGAAGTCACAAACTTTGCAGCGTCTCCTCGCATGTTCTTCATTCCGAACTATGATATGATCTATCCTATCGTCTCGTATTGCTTCCGGCAAACTGGTTCTACTGGAGTGACCAAGATTAAGGTTTTTTTGTTTTAAATTTATCATCGGATTGGTTTTCTCTGTCTTCAGTAGGCTATATGAGATCTAAAGTCTACCTGACTGATGGCATAGCCCGTTGCTAATTGATAAATTTTCCATGCATTGACAACAGCACTGTCAATTCCGTTAGAAAATAATGGCCACCACTATTTTTCCCTCTAATTCTAATTCTGTAGTTTGCAATCCCATTATCGTGCAAATCTACACCTCCCATTCCCTTGTTGTAGTGGTGGATAATGTTTGGTTGGGGGACCATGTTGTACCTCTTTTCCTTGTAATTGTATCTTCTTACGGGTACTGTTGGCTTAAGCTTACCGAAACTGGTTAAAATAGTGACGACAGAGTTGTCACGCCACCTAACAGCGAATAAGCTATTGTTTTTATCAAATCTATAATCGTAGCTTCCCTTTTGGTTCCTTCGCGAAGTCTTCCACTGTTTGAAGTGGGCAGGAAGCCATTCGGTTCTCCCTCACTGTGCCAGCTGCAAAGAATTTCATTTCTGACAGTTGTTAAGGATAAATACGAAAGGTTGGTTCGGAACAAACGAAAGGGTCGAAGGACCGGGGAAATGCGATGGACGAAATATTCAAAATAAAAAACACAAGTCTACTCGATGACGGTTGGATTGCGACTCTCCTTTATTCTTTTATTTCCGAATTTCAACAAATTTTTATTTTTATTTTTTACGTTGATCAGGAGCGGATTCAGGCCTGAACAACAGTAAAGTCAGAAGATAATGGCTTGTGAAGAAATTATCAAAAAATATGAGATGATTTTCAGGGTCAGGTACAAATTTCAACAAGTTTGTTACTACTCTTTCTCCTAGACTAAGATTTTCGTTACTGCTCTGTGAAGCCCCACTATAAGCCTCAAACTGATACAGGTACCCTTCAGCCGAGGCCATACACCACAGTTTAAATCCAAATCTTACTGGTTTTCCTCTTATGAAGATCTTTGCCGAATGACGTCCACAATATGGTACCATCTCTTCATCAATCGATATCTTATGGGAAAATATGCCGAACTGTAAGAACTTCCGATTTAGATGATTCAAGAAGGGTCTTACTTTGGAAAATTTATCGGTTTTTTCCAGTTTATCATTGTCAGAAAAATGGATGTACTTTTTTATTTCGTCAAATCTGTTCCGGGGCATTGTTTTACGTATCAGAGGGATACCTTTATCTTCATCTAAACTCCAGTAGAATTTTGTTTGCAGGAGAGAATGATACCCACTGAATATAAGAATGCCTATAAATTTCTTTCAATCAGATCGCCGAATGTCAAATGTTTGATTGTTTTTACTTCGAGCATATTTAATTGAAAATTCTATTAATACTATTTCATCCAAAATCGAGTTATCTAAGAAAAGTTCAAACATTTGCATTGGTGTCAGACTCCCGAACTTATTCTGTATTTCCTGTGGAAACCTGCTCCCTGCAACCGCTTCTCCGCGGTTGCCTAGGTGACCAAAACTAAATATTTCTAACAAGCTTTTAATCTTTATCTAAGGGATTTATGATCCAGATTTCCAGCTCTCTTATAGAAGGGTTGCCGATACTGTAGTGCTAAATACAATAGTTTTTCTCTCGCAGCCCAGGTTTTCATTTTGGGTTTTTGTTATTCACTATCTCTATTAAAACAAAATGGTAAGGGTTCTGCGATGAGGTCGAATGGAATTATTGGGGCCTAGCTAACAGGATTGTATTAGGTCCTTGAATAAGTTCTTCCTTTTTAAAAACAAAATAGAGCTTTATTTAAAATATCTGGTCAAAAACATTTCATTCAAAGTACTGCACACCACTAGAGACTGTTTTTTACCAGTTCTGACCGTAGATGATTCCGCGTTAAATAATGACATGTCTTTTGAGGCTATCCAAAAATGGATCACTTTTTTACCTTCTTCGTAAGAATGAAAGTACTGATTAGCTAGGCGGTGTGCCATCAAACGAAATAGGCGTCAATTAGACGGGCTTAGGTTTGGTGAATACAGAAGGTGGGGTAGAACATTCCATGGAACCTTTCCAGGTAGGTTTCCAATGGTTTTCCAAAAATGAGGCCGAGTGTTGACTTGTAACAAAATGACATGGTCGTGTTTCTGCTCGTGTAGTGGCCATTTTTTTTATACGGCTCGACTCAGACGCATCAACTGAAGTCGATAGAGATTCTCCGTAATAATCTCATTCTGTTCGAGCAGCTTATATTATAACTAAGCGACTTGGTTACCAACTTTTGAAATCAGAGCTAGCAATTGAAATTTCGGTAATCAAAGAACTGTTCCCCTAACAGACTGGGATTCTTGACAGAATTGTAGATGAGTCGACGGAGCCGATACAGTTCTTCTGTTAGAAAGATCACCAAAAGTGGAGCGACAAGTGTTCCAGATGGTATACCAGCAGCTGTCATCAAAATAATTGCTGATACAAAACCACGGCTTGCTCTGTAGGTAGTAACCTTCACTTAGAATGGGGCTAATTTCCCAACATCTGGAAAAAAAGCCAGAGTGGTACTGTTTTGAATAAGTTGTGAATAATACCAAATAACTAATTACGAAAATTTAAAATGTATGGTTTTCTCAAGAAAATAAACGAACTGTATTCGAAAACCGAAACAATCAAATATACTACCCGGTACCAAAGCATTTCTCTTTTAATTTTATTTCTCAACAGGTACCAATACTCAACCCAAAAAGGGTTCGCAAAAAACCTTAATACCTAAACGGTACGTTTCAAGTACTTAGTACTAATGATTATTATAATTACTCATTGTCTTTGACATGTATCGTTGATAGGTCCTGATGAATAATGCAAAATATGGGAATTTTATTTGATGTATCTGGTGAGTTGGTACGCTTTCACACCGAATACTACCTACATACTGTATCAGCTTTTAAGTTTGTTGTAAGGAACATAATTTAATTTGATGGGAAATACATAGGAAATTGAAAAGAAGATAACATAAAAAAAACAAGAAAATAATGTCATTATTCCATACTCAGTTATTTGTTGATTTATTAATTGACATGAACAAAACAGTATTAATAATGAGTATGAATGGTTGAATTTTTCTAATGAATTTTACAATAAAGAATTAATCAAGGAACTTTCTAGATCGAATGCATTTTTCGTTCTCGTATTTTACAATGCCATTTTACAACTCCCGAATGTTTCAAAACGAACCTTTTTTTTCTTTTCCTTTATTTGAAAACAAAGGGCAAATTTTGTTTATTACAAAGATAAACGACACAATTCAGTTTGTAAATTAAATTTATTTGCAAGACTACTACATCAATTACGATTCTCCATTAGGTTAGGATCACACTGAATAGTGTTGCCAACCTCCCAACATCCCCCTTTTTTATTAATTAACACTAATACTTACTAACTTAGTCTTAACATTTAATTCTTTACCAACTTTGTTTTTACATTAAATTTGGCTTTCAATTACATCTATTTAACTTAAACACTAATACTAACTAAATTTACTTCTTATTCCCTAAACCTCTGGGGTTTTCTAATCTCTCTTTTTGGTCTCTTCCTCTCTTCCTTCGTTTGATCTAATCTCTCTTCCTCTTTTTCCTTCGTTTCCTTTTCTCTGGAGTTCTCTATAGTTCTCGTTACTCTGAACCTCAGATCTCTCCTGTTTCGTCTATATTCCTTTCCATCAACTACCACAACATACGACCTGGGCACATTTCCCACTTTTTCTTTCACAAACATTCTCTGATCCCCCATTACATTTGAAACATTCAATTTGATAATTTTTATTCTGTTTGGTTAGGAAATCAACCTCCCCCTTAGTGTCATCCTTAAGTTTTTGTTCCAAATCTATTAGTCTGCTGGTGAGACTTCTTACTGTTTTTTCTTCGTTTGTAGTTGATTCCTAGGCAATGCAGAAGTTTTGAAATTCTTGCGGTAAAACTGCCAGTAATTTCGTCATCACCATATTGTCATCTAATTCTTGTCTTAAATTTCGTAATTTATGCACAATAACTTCGAGTTCTCCTATATTATCGGTAATAGTATTCTCTTCTTTATATTTAAAATTATGAAATTTTCGCAAGAGTACACACTTCTGATGATCATTGTCCTTTTGAAACATTTCTGTTAACGTTTTAAACATCTCTTGCGATGTTTTACATTTTAGAATATGTTTCATTAAATTTTTTTCTATTCACGTCATTATATATTTCTGGGCGACCGCATCTTGTTTTAGAAAGAATTTTTTATCCTTTTGTTTTTGAACGGCATCCAGGTCAAACCCATCTACAACTATGTCCATAAGATCATCAGCTTTAAATAAAATTTCAATTTGGAATTTCCAAGTGTCAAAATTTTCACTGTCTTTTAATGTTTCAATTTTACAAAACCCTTCTCCAGGTGCCATAATTACCACGTGCTTTCTTACCAGATTAGGTTAATTTTTACCACACAACAGTTTCACCTAATTTTTTATTATTATTTTGATGTACTTTATTTTAACTTTTCTACTCACTGCTAGAATTTTTACTTCTTTACCGACTGCGCCATGTTTATTACAAAGATAAACGACACAATTCAGTTTGTAAATTAAATTTATTTGCAAGACTACTACATCAATAAGGATTTTCCATTAGGTTAGGACCACACTGAATAGTGTTGCCAACCTCCCAATAAATTTTACCATTTGTAATTCCCGAATTGTATAAACAAAAAAATTAGCAAAACATAAGCGCAGTACCGAATCCCGCTTGTGTCAGGGGTGGCGCGAACAATTGTTTTGTTAAAAAAGAAAGATGTTTGAGTTAAATTTGCAGTGAATATTTAATTTTTAATTACAAAAAGTATATTTTATATTTTATATATTAGGAGGCCAAAGAGTAATGTCTTTTTTTGTACAAAAATGTCAAAGAGATATATTCTTCCATTTTTGTTTTTAAATTAAAAATCCAGCCATCTTTGTCATGAACATTCCGTGTCGTGATATGTACCTCATCTGGTATCTGCTCTCCGATTTCATCATAAATTACAAAATAAAAGTTTTAAGCATGTTAATCACGAGCAAAAAGTGAATTTACAAGTACATAGTGAGCTCATAAATGACCAGAAACGGCATTACTCCTTGATCTACCTAATATATTCAGTATTTGATCAGTGTCAGATTTTAATTTCGATTGCCGCCATTGCGGAATATGATTGAAGGATTAGATCAACTTCATTAAGACTTTTTCCCTCCTTTATAACTCCTCCAGTTGTCTAGGGAGAAAGTAGTCTGTTAGTATTTGTAAAATTTCTATAAATCTGGCTTTGAATTCAGTAAGACAATTATTAAAATGACGGTTTGTTTTTGCCCTTTGAGATCTTCTGATGTTCCGTTGGAAGAGCTTTGAAATGGTCTACTTCCATTTCGAAATTGTTGATAGTTGTAGTTTGATTGACGTGACTACTGGAGGGTTGTAGATTTGGGATAAAAGTGGCTAGTTTTACTTAGAGAAATTGTAACTTGTACCATAACTTATATTAATTTCAAATATGATACTGTGGCGATTTTGCAGTTCGGGAATCTTTTCAATTCAAAGAACTGAAAATATTATTCAACCGTTTGCCACACAAACAAAATCATTGTGATAACTTTATACTTTTTATAAATTTTTAATTTTTGTAATAAATACTCTTTTGAAAACATTAACATAACACTTTATTATTTATTATAATTAGAATTGAAAAATTCTTCCGTAATACATACCCTGCCGGCCAAAAGTTTAAGACCACCTCAAAACATTTCATATTATATTTTAATAATCAATAAATATTTGAAAATAAGTTGTAAAATGCATCCGATCCTATTCTATAGTTTTTGGGTGAATGCCTGTGTGTGTGATGCGTGCGATGTGTGAATGCGAATGCGTTCCGCTGGTTCGTGACCAAGCGAGAGAATGAGAAAATACTAAATCCGTACGACTTACCTGTGTTCCCGCGGTAAGGAATCCAGAACAGATGAACCTTTTAGGATGGGGGTAGAAGGAAAATTTACCTGTACCTTTTACCTTTGCTCCTGTTTGCATAAAATGCGCGGTAATGAATGGGATGCAAATGCGTATGAAAAACTGAACAATGCATAGAGTAACTTGACCAATGCGTATGAAACAACTACACTAATGCGTATGAAACAGTGCAAATGCGAATATGAAACTGTGACCTGAACAGGGGATCGCCGTCGAGTCTGACCGGCCCGAACAACGCCTGTCGCAGCTTGCTTCAAAATGAGTTTTGTATCTAACAGTCTGAACAAATTCCTTTGCTTAATTATCAGAAAGATGCTCAAAAAGGATTCAAAATAGACAATGGTTACCAATATCAACAAATTCAGTGATAGGCGGGTCAGGTGGTCACTCTTATATTGTACGTTTCTCAACTGGTGACTACAGTTTCATTACTTTTTTGCTTCGACTAGCCTTTTCGTTATGAAAGGGCCCAAACCAAGTAGTTTTAGGTTAAAATATTTTATTTTGCCCAAATTTTGAGCGTATATTCTGGCTGCCTAATCAAAATAGTAGGTGGATCCATTAGAAGCCAAAAATACAGAAACCTGTGGTCTCCATATCTGTTCAACTGTAAGAAAAAACCGAAGCTGTCCGCCTTTCTGGAAGAAAGGAAATAAGACCGATCGACCTGCCTGCTCGTGGGGGGAGTCAAGGTTTGCTTTAAAGTAGAAGATGACTGAGAAATAGGGTTACCATTAAGGAGGACCGGGGGACAATTCCCCTTGCGGAGGGTGAAGGTGACCTTATCGAAGGCCTGGGAAACGTCCAGGAATACCGCAGAACAGTATTCTTTGGCCTCCAGGGCGTTGTTGATTTTCCTCACGATTCGGTGAACCTGCTCAATGGTGGAGTGGCGATTCCTGAAACCGAATTGATGAGAGGGAATCAGGTTTCTGCTGGTATGGAAGGAGTTGATTCTGGTAAGAAGGACACGTTCCAGGAGTTTGGAGAAGAGGGGTAGGAGGCTGATGGGTCGATAGGAGGTTAACTGGTCGGTGGGTTTGCCAGGTTTGCTGATCATGATAATCTCTGCCACCCTCCATGAGGAGGGGGAGTGGCCGAGCCTCCATCAAACACCCCCGGCGAATCTGCTGGCACTGGAGCTGCGTGCGAGGTATCTCGAAAAGAAAAGAAGATTAAATGCTACAGAAGCGAAAAAAGAGGCGGAGCTCGAGACAATAAGAAGGTGGGAGGAAGAACTTCAAAAAAACAGCACAAGGAAGACAAGGCTGGTGAGAGCTGTGGCCGGGCGTTTACGCTCCTGGATAGAGGCCACACATATCACTCCCACCTTCAGAACGACCCAAATGCTAACGGGTCATGGGTGTTTTGGAAAATACCTATTCAGAATAAAAAAGGAACCCTCTCCCAGATGTCATCACTGCTCTGCAGGGGTCGATTCGGTGGATCACACCCTCTGGGAGTGCCCAGCGTGGGAGGAATGGAGAGTGCGGCTGACAGGAAATTCCCTACAAGAGATCATCGACCAAGCGTCAAGGAGTAGCGACGCTTGGCTAAATTTTACCAATTTTTGTGAAAGAGTGATGTCCCGCAAAGAAGAAGACGAAAGAACACGAGAAAAAAGAGGGAGATAAAAAGAGTAATAAAAATAATGTTAGGTACAAAACTCATTTTAGATCAAGCTGTGACAGGCGTTGTTCGGGCCGATCAGACTCGACGGCGATCACCTGTTCAGTTGCAGTCTCATTTACGCATTGTTCAGTCTCTTTTACGCATCGTAGTCATTTATACGCATTTCACACGGATTGTAGTGTCATTTTTACGCATTTTCGGCATTGTGTAGTTTGTTCGCATATATTAACGCATATCGCATATTGAACAATACATACGCGTTTCGCATAGTAAATCGCAATCATTATCACGCGTTTTATGCAAAAGGTAAAAGGTACAGGTGAATTTTCCTTCCACTCCCATCCTAAAAGATTCATCTGTCCTGGATTCCTTACCTCAGGAAAACAGGTAAGTTCATACTCATTATTATTTTCATTCTCTCTCGCGCTTGGCCACGAACCAGCGCAACGCAGTCCGATTCACGCATTACACGCATTTATTACTATCAAATAAAATAAAATAAAATAAAATAAAAATAAAAATAAAATAAAAATAAAATAAAAAAAAAAATAGATAAATAAATAAACAAAAAAATAATAAAAAATAAATAAATAAATAAATTAAATAATAATAAAAAATAAAAATAAAAAAGCGGGCATCACTCTTAACTGATGATAAAAATGTAATATGTAGAGTAAAACTGTCAGACACACGCTAAAAAAACTTAAGCCATTCCTCCCGATTAGTCCTCTTTTAATTATTTATCTCTTGCTGTAGTTTTTATTTTTTAACTATTTATTTACTTTCTATCTATTTTTAATTTTAGAGCTTTAAATTTTATTTTTAACTTTTTAATTTTTTAACTTTTTGACCCTCTTCTAGTCGTAGTAGTAGGATCTTTTTTATCTTTTATTTATTTTTACTCTTTTAACCATTTTATTTTATCTTTTAACCTGTTGTGCCCCTAGTGGCACACATCTATCTAGTCCTAGGTTTAAGTTTTTTAGTTTTTAACTAGCCCCTATTGGCTTTCGTGTCTTTTAACTTTCGTGTATTTTTTAATTCTGTGTAGCCCCTATTGGCTTTTTTATCTTTTTTAATTTTGTGTCAGCCCCTATTGGCTTATTTGTTCTTAGTGTATGTTCCTTTGTTCTTTGTGTAATTTATGGTAATTTATTTTTTGAACTATGTTAATTTATTTTGATGTGTAACACCATTTCTCACTGCCATGAGAATGAGTCATCACTGGATAGGCGAGTAAGTCCCCAATGTTTTATATTTATGTTATATTCATTATTTAATTATTTATTAGTTATATTTATTCTATAATAAGTGCAACCTCGCAGTTTCCCGACGCTGCGAGGAAAACACCCTGCGGGGCAAGCGAAGCTAAAATTATGTTCCCTGCCCCGCAAGGGTTCTACGCGATTTCGTTTCCGGCAGGTTTTTTAGTGGGTAGGCGTCCTCTTGCACACCCCGGGACGAGTCCCACACTCCCATGGGTACGGGCCCATGGGGGCATGAGTGTTTTACCTGCCCACGAAAAGTCCCAAAAAGGTGGGTCCAACCAGGTTGGGTTTTTCATCTTTTCTATGGCTTCAGGAGATCCTTGTTGGCGTTTAAGGTTCCTGACTTTAGTCCGTTCGCTGTCGGCGGCTGGCATTAACAAAGATGGTTTAGACTGGTTGCCGGATCCGGTTTGGTCCGCTGTTGGCGTTGTTAACGTGCTTTGTTTTGCACTCATCGCTATTTCGCTGATGATGTGTATATTTTAAATTTAAATAAAGAGTAGAAGTAAATGAAGTTCCAGAATTTCAGGAGGAGAGACACTAAACACCAAACTAAGTCTATAATTAATTACAACTAACTTCTAAAAAGGTTCTGTAAAGTTCTAAAAGACTATGGTGAAAATAAGCTCCGGCGTGGAAATGTTTGAGGTGGTAATAGACGATGAATCTTTCCGTTACACCGTTTCGGAAGGATCTCTAACTCACGCAAAACCCAAACACGTAAAATCCCTGACCAGGAGAACTTACTTTCAATCAACCTCTGTAAGGGGTGTTCCTCCTTTGAATCCTCCGTCTCCTTAACGGCCGTCAGTGCCTTCACTAACCTTGGACTTGAACCAAAATTGAGACGAGGCCATTCTTCTTCCGGAAGCTTGACTCACCAAGGTCCCTCAAACCAGGACTTGTGATTGACCAGTTAGACGGGACTTAATCCTCTGGATAATCCATCCGATGAATTGTCTTTTCCTGAAATGTGCTTCCATTTCGCTTCTGGAAGGATCGAAATTTGCATTTGTTTATCTAAAGTCTTTGACACATAAGCTATCAACTTGGCCAATAATAAGGCCGACATTTCCAATCTGGACGTCAACTGTAAACCTGAGTCCCCATTTAACTTCTGGTGATAGTTCACCCCGCCGTGTTCGTATTTGCTTGCTTCCGCGAACCCGAATAAGTTAACTGCCGTACTCCAGTCAGCGTCAAAACTCCGCTTTATTGCCAGCCTTCACAGACTGGACCATTCCTAATGGATTCTCTTCCAACGCCGTTGCACTACTGGCGAAGCCTTTTGGTCCCAATCTAACTTTAAGCTCCAAAGCTCCTTTAGCAACACTTTCAGGTGTAATGTCAGATCGCCGTCAACTCCAAAGGGTCAAAGCAACTTTTGAATGATGATAAAATACTCCGCTTTATACTCTCTGCTACCGGGGTTGGAAAATTAATTAAAATTCTGTGTTAATGGGGATCCCAAGCTAAACTCAAAATATTCGTTGTTCCTTCAAAATTCACTGCCGTTGTACGCTTACTTTTACTGCCCGTCGGGATTCTGCCTAAAAATTCTTTGGAGTTTGAAACCCATTTTGCCAGTTCATATTGTCCTTTCTGAAAGAGTTCAACTGATTCATAAAATAAAGTTTTCTCCTCTTTTACCGGGGGAACGCTAACCACTAAGTTCTACATATACCAGCTCTCCTCCACGATCTCGGCAGTTCTTGGATACTATGACCTGCCTGTTGAAGGAGCTCCTTAACACATCTCCGAGCAAGATATGGCGACGACGTTACTCCAAATGCCAGAGTTCCCATTTCCCAAATTCCCAAAGGTTCATCAGGACTCCATCTCTAAAACAAATGCTGGAATCTACGATGGGGTTGGGCGATTTTATTGTTCTGTACATCTGCTTGATATCTGCCACTAAAGCCACTGGAAAGAGTCCAAATCTCATAAGAAGGCCATCGATGTTCGCCTGTAACTTTGGTCCAAAATGAAGACTGAACTTCAAGGACTTTCCATTGTCAGAGAGTACTGGCCACTAGAACAACCCGTACCGGAGTACTCTCACTGTCACTGTGTATACACAGCATGGTGAGGAATATAATAGGACTCGGGCTTCGGCAAGAACTGTGAGAGGAGGTGTCCCCGCGATCAATAGTGAGGCTGCGGTGGAAACCTTATTGTATGCCCATCAGATCCGTTGAGCAATGCGCCGCTGCAGATTCCTCAGATCTTTTTTGAAGGACTTTGTCGCTTTTGGCGCCGTAAAGCCTATTTATGATGTTTGCGAACAGTTTTCTTGCCCTGTTGTTTGGCCCGTCGATGTTTGGAAGAAGTTGAGACAGCATTCGCGTCGTTTTCTGTGTCTTCCGTTTGACGTGGACGAAGTGTTCCCGGAACTTGAATTTTTGGTCCATGATGAGCCCTAGGCATTTGAGCGTTGTTTTGGGCTCGACCTTGCCGTTCTCGATGCGAAGAGGACTTTTGTCTAGATGTCCGTGGCCGAAGATGGTGATTTCTGTTTTTCGAGTCGTCACGGCAAGTCCGAGTTCCTTGATCCTTTTGATCACTAGACCCGCTGCCTTTTGGGCCCGGTGTCTGGCGACTGCGAGGTTATTCCCAGTGGCTATGATGATTGTCATCCTCGTAGCATATAATCGTCGTTCCTGCGGGTGTTTTTGTCTCCAGGACTCTGTCTTATGTTATATTCCACAGTAGTGGACCGAGGACCGATCCTTGTGGAACGCCACGCGTGACCGACCTCTCGTGTTTTCCATGCTGGCGGTCTGTGAACATAATCTTCCTTTCGTGGAGGTAACTTTCCACGGTTTTCGTCAGATATTCTGCGATCTTCTTAGAGGCTATCGCTTCTCGGATGTGTCGCCAGGGGATGGAGTTGAAAGCGTTACTGATATCCAGTGTGATCGCGATGGCGGTTCCTCCTCGCTGTACTGTAACTCTTTTTTTTATTAATTATTGTTATTATCTTTTTTATATTATTTTTTTAATTTTCTTCTTTCTTCTTTCTTTATTCCTTTCACTTTTTCTCAGAGCATAGGACCTCAACGAAGTTTCGCCAACGTACCCTGCTTTTTTTAATTTTATTTATTTTTTATCATCTCTCATTTTTTCTCTTCTTTCCTTTTCCTCTTTGCGGGACATCACTCTTTCACAAAATTCTGTAAAATTTTTTTATGCATCACTACTTCTGGACCCTCTTCAATGATTCTTTCCAGGGTGTCTCCTGCAAGTAGTACTCTCCACTCCTCCCACGCTGGGCACTCCCAGAGGGTGTGGTCGGCCGAGTCGACCATTACAGGGCAGTGGTGACATCGGGGAGAGGTTCCTTCTTTATTCTATACAAATATTTTCCAAAACACCCATGTCCAGTTAGAACTTGCGTTGTTCGGAAGGCGGGAATTATGTGCGTGGCCTCTATTCATGGGCGCAGTCGCCCGTCCACAGCTCTCACCAACCTGGTTTGTCTTGTTCTTCTGGGAAAGGAAGGGGTGGTGAGGGCGAGGAAGGATCTCAATCGGGAAGAAGAAAGGCCGGTTTGACGCGGTCGATGAATACACTCACGGGTTTACCATGAAGAGGGATGGAGATGGTTTTTGAGGAGCGCTGGAGGACCGGATGAGACCGGTATATGGAGCCGTGGAGCCACCACGAGAGGACGCGGCAGCGAGCGTCGAACAGCCTCCCTAAGCCTTTCCAAGAATTCTTCATTCGCAAAGCGGGCGATTAGGTGAGAAATAAACGCTGAACACGCGGAGTGGACCGAAGTCTGCTTGTACGAAGTTCCGCGACCTAACTGGTTGGGAGAGCCAGGTGTGGACGGGCGTCGGGTTGTGCCAGAGAGTGGCGGTGGAGGTGTCGTCCCCCACCCACTGACCGTTATCCTGGAGCAAGTGGGGTTCAGACACCAGAGCTAGTGAGATATTATTCTCTCTGGCATAATGCACGAGATAATCCTGTGCGTGGCGGGAGTGGTTCAGATTGGCCTGAAGGACAGAGATCATGATTATTTGTTCCTCCTGCCCTCCTCCAAGGCTTTCTTCTGCGAACAGAGGGGACCCCCTAATCTATGATTGGCCTTCTTCTTCTGTGCCTCGCAGACCGGACATTTGACGGCCCGATGACCGGCTTGTCCGCAGTTCAAACAGTTTTCTCTGCGGTCCACGAGGTTTTTGCATCGAGCACCCACGTGCCCTGACTCGAGACAACGGAAACACCTTATGACACACGAATATGAATATACGAATGTAAATCACGAATTGAGAATAACCGAATGAGTGAGAAAAACGTGAAAACCTAAACTGTTGAGAAAAACCTAATGTAAACTACTAAACTTAAACGAGGGAAACCTAAAAATGAGATGCGTTAAACGCGCGAGAAAAACCTTAAACATAACGAGTAAACCTTGAGTCAAAACTTAACTTCTAAAAACGTGATCTCCACCAGGAAACTCTACTTGGTCGTCTCCTGTGGAAACCTGCTCCCTGCAACCGCTTCTACGCGGTCTCGCTGATCTCGTCCTTCAACGGCCGGCTCGCAAGGAATACGAAGTTCTAAAACAACGCATTCTCGAAATTTACAACCAACCGTTGCGTTTCCAACTAAACCGACTATGGGCGGATTGTGAACTCGGCGACAAACGTCCTTCAGTTTTACTCCGCAAAATGCGAAATATCGCTCAAGGCCATTTGGACGACCAAGCTCTAGCTTCACTTTTTTTTACAACGGCTTCCAGAACGTATGCAAGAGGTGCTCGTAGTTTCAGAGTTTAAATCAATTACTGAATGAAAATCAAAATTCAAATATTAATTAAGGTTAAATTATAAAATCAAAACGTATATTAATTAAAATGAAATATTCAAATTTAAGAAATTTAAAATTTGGACTATCTCAAAATAAAATTCTATTTTTGAAATAGGAAAGGTTTAAGCATAGAAGGTGGGATTCGAATGTAGAATATTTTAGTTTGTAGTTTTAATTTTTGAATGAAAAATTTTGAAATAGTTGTATTAAAATCGAAATATTTTTGAATTTGGTATTGGTAAATCAAAATTTTTGATTCAGGGTGGGATAGGAAAAAAGAAAATAAAAGAAATAATAGCTCAAATTATTGAAATGAAAGAAAGAATTTAATAAATGAATATTTTGAGAAAAAAGCTTGAAGAAAATTCTAGAAAAATAAAGGACAGTGGGAAGCAATGAAACAAATCAAAATTAAAATAGGAGAAATTTATAAAAAAAACTTATCGCAATTCCTGAGTCGACGTGCAAAAAATCAGCCAGAAAATTTTTGTTATCAAAAGGTGTCCGCCGGCTTTATTTTCTTCATAACTAGGTGGTACGGCCTCCCCCCAGCGATCTCCGTCCATTGTCCTTGTGAGTTCCTGCCAGGTGTTGTTCTTTTGCAGTTTTGATGAGGTAAGTTAATGTTCTCTTTAGTTGGTGGTATCTGTTTAGAAATCCTTCTCCCGGCTAATCCGGTTCGAAGTACCAAAAAAAAATGATTAAGAAAGACTGTAAAAGAAAAGAAAAAAACTACGGCAACGAAGGACCATGCGATCAAAAGGTTGTTCACCTACCTTTGTTGGAGGTTCTCGTTATCCACTTAAAAACAATATTCCCAAACCCCAAATAATCTAGGAATATAGGAAAAGGCAAGGGATAAAAGGACTAGGACCCCTTACCAAAATATTCAAAACCTCCACAGCGAAACTAAATAAGCGAAGTATAACACAAGCGAATTATAACATAAAAAAGCGAACATTAACTCAAAGCGAACGGCTAACTCTTAAAAGCGAATGATTAACAACAAAAGCGAGCAAAACATCAAGCGATTACTTAAAACTCGTAGCGAACAACCAAAACTTAAGCGAACCTTAAAACAAACAAAACTGAACTCAAACTGAATGAAAATCCAAGGAATCCTCGATTCTCCCCCGGATTCCCCTGGCTTGTGAAAACTTGCTTACTTTTGCGTTTCACACAAAACCTTCTATGTGTGAATTTATTTTACAGTATCTTTCATCAGCCGGGCCGGCTTCGGCTGGTGTTCTTTTCCTGGCCCTCTGTATTGCTCGTCTGCTCTTTAGGCTTTTTTCATCTCAGCTATCTCTCCATTCCACCAGTATGTTTGTCGCCTGTTGGTGTTTCTTTTTTCGGGCATGCTGTTGTTGTAGGCCGCTTCTAGTGTGTCGTCGATCCATCTGGCTGCTTCTGATCCATTTTGGCGTGTGATGTCTAGGGTGATATAGAAATGGTCGGACAGAGTTTCAATGGCTGGGTGGTCCAGTTTCATGTCAGTCGTGACGCTGCTGCATTGACCCAGGTCAAGTCGACGTGAGAGCTCTGACGCATGTTGGTCGTAGATCATCGTTTAAGAGTATCAGTCGATTAGCCATTGCCCAGTCTTCTACAAGATGATCTCTGGGTGTAGTGATTGGCGATCTCCACTTTTTGGATTTTGCATTGAAATCTCCAGCTACGATGATAGGATGTTGCTGGAGGCTGTCGATCTCGTGTCCTATTTCCTGCAAGATTGTTTCGATTACGGTTAGTGGTTTGTTAGGAGAGAGCTAGGTGGAAATGATGATCAGTGGTCCGCTGGTTTTCCTTCGACCTTGCAGATGCAGTAGTTGGGTGCGGCTGTGCAATTTCTGGCGGGGTGGTCCTCTGCTCTGCAGTTAAAGCATTTTCTGCTGAGGTCAGTCTTGCTCTTGCAATGCGCCGCTACATGTCCCTCGTTGCGATAACTGGAAGTAGAGAAATTGGCCTGTATGACTTCCTGTCTGTTGGTGGTTTCCCCGACTTGGGAACCATGATAACTTCAGCGACTTTCCACTGCCTAGGAACGTAATTGAGTCGGAATGAAACACTGATGAGACGTAGAAGTTTAATGACGCCCTTGTAAGGTAGTTCCCTAATAATTCGCCCAGTGATCAGGTCGTATCCAGGAGCCTTTTTTCTGCAGTTTCTTGATTGTTAGTTGCAGTTCCTGCCTATTCACTCGTTTAACGTTCTCTTAGTCGTCTTTTGGCGGGAAGGTCACCCATTCGTCAGCCGATTGGCGAGGAAAGGTTGGAAGGTGTCCTCTAGGTGGTTGGCGAATAGATCAGCTTTTTCTTTGGCGCTTCTGGCCCAGGAACCGTTATCTTTTCTAATAGGCGGAATTGGAAGTTTAGGTCTTTTAAGGCCCTTGCTTATTTTCCAAAGAGAGTAATCAGTGTCCTTGTGATCTGTGAGGGAGTTTATGCGCTGAATAACAGTTTCGTTCTTGATTCTCTTATTTTTGTTTTCAATTTTTACAAAGATAGTTTAACCAGTTTTTGTTTTCTGGAGTTCTAGTTATTTGCTAGATTTTACGCGCTTTTTGTTTAGTCCTCACTAGTTCAAGAATTTATGAGGATAATTCACGCTATGCTTAGGCAGACAACGGAGAACAAGAGTATTCTGCCATGCTGCTCGTTGTATCGACTTAATGAAGCTATCTACTTCTATTTCAAGACGTTGGAGATTTATTATTGGCACTCTTAGATGTACAGAGTGTTCGACACTGTCCTTGAAACCCATCCAGTTAGTTTTATTGTTAGACAGACATGGAGGCATTTCTTTCTCAATGATTTTCGTAGAGATGGTCATAATGACCGGAGAGTGGTCCGAAGAAAGACTTTCATCATCTTCTGTGAGAGCAAAGAAATCAGACAATCCCTTAGTCACAAAGAGGTCGAGCAGATCAGAAGTTTTGAGTGGGTCGGTTGGTCAATAAGTGGGTTTTGCACCGGATAGAAATTCACGGTCGAGCTCTTGCCCGGCTTCAAACAGAGCTTTGTCTTTAGGATTGGTCACCCTGAACCCCCAGAAGGTATTTTTGCAGTTGAAGTCTCCACCAATGATGAAGTTCTGCCCCATTGAGAAGAATAGATTCCGGAAATCGGACTTTCCTAGGTTATATCTAGGCGGGCAGTAGATAGCAGATATTGTGAGCTTCTTTCCATTCAGTATATAGAGCTGGATGCAAGAGACTTACATCGATTCTTGTTCAATATGTTCTTCCGCATGATGCTTCAGACTGTTTCGCTACCTCCTCTTGCTTTGTTGGGGTGGTTGCATAAATAGTAGGAGTAACCACGAAGTTTAAGATAAGACTGTAGAGTGATATGTGTTTCAGAGATCAAACAGACATCTATTCTTTGAGCAGAGAGAAAAACTTCTCTAAGTTCACTAAGGTGTTGGACGATTCCATTAGCGTTCCAAGTAGCCAGATGTAGAATTTGGTAATTGGCTTCCTGGTCGCTTTTTCTTTAATTTAAAATCATCCATAATTAAGGAGGTTTTAAATAAAATAATGAGTAAGAAGAAAGGTAACGATAAAAGGCAGGACCACGTGGTGAGCATGACGTCGGCTAAAGAACCGAAAGAACGCTTTTGTGAATTGTATAAAATTTGAGGAGGAATTCCTCATTTATATAAAAGTGACGGGCTTCCTTTATATAAATGATGAAGATAGGAAAATTACAATAGTTTCCTCTTGCATACCATTGGAGAAGAAGCCAGGAAAATAATGAAAATCAACAAATTAAAAGGTAAGACTTTGGATCAAGTCCTCGATAATATGAGGAAGTTCTTTGACAGGAAGAAGTCGACCTTTAGTCATGCTCGATAATTATTGTCGGCCAGGCAAGAAGACAACGAATCCATCGATAATTATATATCAAGGCTAAAGACTTTGGCGGAACCATGCAACTATGGCTCATCTGAAGACAGATTTGTGCAAGATTTATTTGTGAATGGACTCAAAAACCAAAAGTGGATAAATGAACTGTGCAAAGAAAATGAGTGCTTCCTGGAAGAAGCGGTGCAGTGGTGCAGGAATTGGGAAATGAATGAAATAGAAAATGTGCGACCAGAGAATGTTGGTGAAGTCAAAAAGGGGAAAGGTAATATTAAGAAAAAAATTTAATTGTAGCAGGTATGGGCAAACACATGGGGTTAATGAGTGTCCTGCATTTGGGAAAACTTGCTACAAATGTAACAAACCTAACCATTTTGCAAACAAATGTAAAATTAAAAATGTTGTCAAAGAAATTCAAGTGGAGGAGGAAAATGAATCTTCTGGTGAGGAATTACATATTGAAGAAATTAATAAAAATATGTCAAAAAATAACTGGTATCTGCAACTAAAAATTGAAAAATGATTGTTGTAAATTTAAGATTGACACAGGGCAGATGTAAATGTAATTCCTTACCAAATATTCAAAAAATTTAAGTGTTGTAAAGAGATTAAGATAAATAAGTGCAATGTAAAGTTACTGTCATTTAGTAATGATGAAGTTAATGTCAATGGCTTTGTGGATTTAATGTGCACAAGGGATAATAAGGATAAGTATCATTTGATAAGGTTTATTTGGTTAACTTGGCTACTTCTTGTATATTAGGATTAGAAACTTGCTGTAACTTAAATGTAATTCAGAAAATTGATTGTGTGATTTGCAAAAATGCGAGAGTCTTGAACATCTCCTCTTCGAATGTCCTGCTTACGAGCCAATAAGACGGGCCTACCTCCAGGAACATACCGTGGCAGAGCTCACACCATCAGAAAACTTCGTCACATTGATAAAGGACCCATCCCAGCCAAGGAAAATAAGCAATGTTTGCTCGTTCGTGACCTTAGCGTTAAAAATAAGAAGTTTTGCTATGTACGAGTAAGATATGTGTAAAGATTGTGAACTTGTGCTTAAACAAAGAAAAAAACTGTAATATTTAATATTTATTTACTGTGCTATTATTTAAATTAATGTTCTTGTAATGTATTGTTAAAAAAAGTACTCCTAAAGCCGAATGGCGAAATAGGGAAGTATATTATTATTATTATTATTAAATTGATTGTGTGACTGAAATAAATCCTATTTTAGAACAGTATAAGGATGTTTTTAATGGGATTGTGTAAATGTCATGGTAAATGCTCCATGGTTCTTCTTCCCAACTCCATCATCCGCAAGGATCTGGCGATTCCCTCTGTAAAGAAGGAAATCGACAGATTCTCCCTCAAATACTCCTCCCGACTGGCAGTTCATCCCAATCCTTCAGCTTCATCCCTTCTTGACGAACCACACGACCAACGACGCCTCAAGAGACACAAACCCCTAGACTCCATAGCACGCTTCCCATAGCGTCACCCTCCTACTCCCTTCCATCTTTCGTTCTTTCTTTTCTTCTCCTTTACTTTCTCTTCTTCCATTATTGTTCTTTATTCCTTTCCTTTTCTGTCTATTTCTACATTCCCTCTTTTCTTCTTCCTATTACCATCATGTTCTTCTTTTTCTTCTTTCCTTTCCCTCTCATTTCGTTGATTCCCTTCCATCCTTTCTACTTTCCTATTATTCCTTTCTTCTTTTCTTATCCCATCCTCTGACTGCTCTTCCAGTCGCATCCCTTGGGCTGAGACACTGGTCTACTCCCTAGGTAAAAAGCCCCCTGTAGCCAGACCAACTACAAAATGTCTCGCTTAGAGACAGATGGTAGTTGACAAGGGGAAAAAAAATTAAATTAGCACAGCAAGGATCTTATCACTTAGAATTGCAAACTTTAAAAAATTCAAAACAAAAATTGATTCCAATAGCAAGATATTATCATTAAGTCCATTTTTGGATGATAAGTTAATTTTAAGAGTAGGAGGTCGATTAAGTCTGATTTAAATTTCGATAAAAAACATCAAATTTTGCTCCCCACACATCATAGGCTAACAAAATTAATAATCATGACAGAACATTTAAAATATTTACATTTAGGCCCAAGAGCCCTATTAACAAACATTTGTTTGCGTTTTTGGATACCCAATGGTACAAATATCATAAAACATGTTTTAAAAAATTGTATAGTTTCCTTTAGAACAAACCCTGAAAGGCAAATTTATCAAATGGGTGATCTACCTCAGGCTCGGGTTACTCCTTCGAGACCTTTCACCAATTGCGGTGTGGATTTTGCTGGTCCTTTCAACATGAAATCATCAAAACTAAGAAATTATAAAACACTCAAGATATATCTTTGTATTTTTATATGTTTTTCAACTAAAGCGGTTCATTTAGAAATTGTAACAGATTTAACAACAGAATCATTTTTGAGTTGTCTGCGTAGATTCATTGCGAGACGAGGTAAATGTTTGAACATATATTCTGTTAATGCTAGTAATTTTGTTGGAAGTAGTAATGAATTAAAAAGAATTATTGAATTTTTAAAGGAAAACATCAATCCTGATGCATTTCCAAATTTTTTAGAAGATGGTATCACCTGGCATTTTATACCACCAAGGTCTCCGCATTTTGGCGGCATCTGGGAAGCAGCAGTACGATCAGGAAAGAATCATTTAAAGAAAGTTACGGGTAGTCATACTTTGACCTTTGAAGGGTTATTATCATTATTTACTGAAATTGAACCATGTTTAAATTCCAGACCTTTAACACTTTTATCAGATAATCCCAATGAATTATGTGCTTTAACGCCAGGTCACTTTCTTATTGGGGATTCTTTAATATCACCCCCTCAACATGATTTGCGTTTCAGCAATGTCTTAGGTGTAAATCGATATATGCTTATTACGCAAATGTTTCAACATTTTTGGGATCGTTGGTCTAAAGAATATTTAAACACTTTACAACAAAAAACTAAATGGCAAAAAAGCAACTTAAACATTAAATTAAATTAACATTAATTAAATTCTTTAGTTTTAATAAAGAAAGATAATGTACCTTCTTTAAAATGTCCATTAGGGCGAATTGTTCAATTACACCCAGGAAGTGAGGTAGTTAGAGTAGTTAGTATCAAATTTAGGGGAAACGCAATTTCTGATTAGGTTGCAGTATGACACAAATATTCATTTTGAAATATCCGCCGTAGTTGTGGAAAAGGTCACTCGTCGGTTATCCGCCGAAACCGCCGATTTGGGGCAATTCAAATTTCTGCAAGGTCTGCCCTTAGCCGACCGCGATTTCTCTCGACCAGGACCCATCGATGGGATCTTAGGGGCTCAGGTGTTTGGTAAGATCATTCACGGTTCGAAGCTTTCTAGCCCGGACCAGTCATTCCAAGCCCTAAAAACGTCTCTGGGTTACATTATCCTAGGGGATGCTACTAGGGAATTTTCTGCCGAACATCCTAAATCATCCTCTCTCTCTCTATCTTCTGCATCTTTGACAACCAAGCTCTAGCTCGGGCTGTACACCGCTTTTGGGAACTCAAAGAGGTTCCGAGATGTTCAAAACCTTCAGACGAGGAAAGATTCTACGAGGAATTATTTCAAAAGTCAACAACTCGTCTTAATGGTTCTACCTGCTGTAGACCATTTCCATTCAAAGAGTTTCCGCCTTTACTAGGGGACTCCCGGCAACTGGTTGAACGCCGCTTTCACACGCTCGAACGCAAGTACAAAAAGAACCCTCAGTTTTTTGCCCAATACGCAGCTGTAATCCGCGATTATTTACATCAAGGTCACCTAATCTTTATTCCACCAAGCTTAAAGATCCCTGAGCACGTTTGTTTTATTCGGCATTTCGCTGTGGCTAAAGAAAGCTCTTCCACTCCGCTTCGTTCGTTTTCGACGCCTCGACAAAAACGTCAAACGGGCGCTTCCTCAACGATACTCTGTTCACCAGACCTAAGCTCCAACGCATATTTTGCTAGCATTTCGAAGCTCCGCAATAGCACTAATCGCTGATCTAAGGCAAATGTATCGAAACATATCCGTAGACGACAAATGCCGTCCCTTCCGACGAATCCTGTGGCGGGATTCCCCTCATGCTCCGATTCAGACATACGAGTTATCCTGTGTGGTATTCGGGGTGACGTCTGCTCCCTATTTAGCCCTTCGAACCATTCAACAACTAGTTCACGACGAAGGAAAAAACTTTCCGCTCGCCTCTGATCTAATTACGAATAATATGTACGTGGACGATTTAATCGCAAGTTTCGACTCAGTTCCCGATGCTTTGATGCTTTCCAATCCGGCGGATATAAACTAAGTGGGCCAGTATTTCTCGAAAAACTTTTTGAAACGCTCGACAATTTGATCTCTTTTGGCCTTTAAAAACTCGACTTTTTTTATCTATTTTGGTTTTGTTCGACATTGTAAAACTTGGTAATATTGAATACCAAGAAAGGTCAGATAACGAAACGGAATCCAACGACGGTAGGTCAACGAAAGGAATACAACGAGAGGGATAGCACGAAGTGTCAAACAAAAGGAATGTAACGAAAAGGTATATCAAACGAGAGGGATTATAACGAGAAGGAATTCAACGACAAGGTAAAAAACGAAAAGGTATATCCGGCTCGATCAGGACCAAAAAAATGGTAATTGAAAATATACGAAAAGGGGATCAGGCTCGAAGGACCAAAAATGGTGAGGTTAAAATACGACAATGGGTGGTTCGGTAGAAAACGAACTGAACGAAGGACCGGTAAAATGCAATGGATGAAGTACGAAGGATGAAATACAACAGTTACTTGGACGACAGTTAAATCGCGACTATCGTCATATATTCTTTTGTTTCCGAATTCAAACAAAGGTTTTTTACAACAAAAATTGGTCAGAGACGGATTCAGGCCTGAACGATCTTCGAATGCCATTCGGGTTACGTAATGCCGCTCAAACGTTCCAGTGTTTGACTGACGGCCTCTTACGCGAGTCTGACTATGCTTACGCGTATACCGATGATATTCTCATCGCATCCAAAAACCCAACTGAACACTAACAACACGTTCGCAATAGTTCCAGTCTTCTCCCACTCATCTAGAACCTCTTCATAGAGTCGATATGCCCATTCTTGACAAGTCTTTTGGTTGCAGTTCTCAGTCTACCTTCTGCTACTTCTCTGTTTTTAAGCAATACTAGGTGGTTGGATCTCCACGGGAGCGCTACGGAATACCGGCCTTCGTCATTTCTCTTTAAATTATTTTTGATATGTTCTAAAGTTTCCCTTTCCATCTTTTTTTGCTCTTTTATTGAATTTATCTGTATCTGCTAAATTACAATATATTTATTATCCAAAAATCTGTTTCAAATAACAATACAATACAATAAAATAATTGTAAAAAAAACAATTACATTTATCAAATAATGTTATTAAGGTTTTCGTGGCCGTCCAAATGAATTGATATATAAAAGTTTTTTGGTTTTCTTTTCAGTAGTCAGTTACCACTGATGATAACAGCTCGTACGTTGTCGAAACGTTTGGTGTTTTTTTATCGGCTTTTCTTCGCTGTAAATTCGATTCGTTTGTGTGCGTGTCCAATCTTGCAGTGTTTGAAGTGACCGTTTAGAAATATAAACTACGTGGCTCGTGAAAAAACCAAAAAACTTCTATATATCAATTTTACAATCATCAAAGTTCAACCGAAAATTGATGGTCCTTCGACCCCGATCTAAAAAACATCAACAAGATTACGTCATTATCATCCAAGTTATCATCAACGTGTTTCCGTTCGCAACAAATTATCAAAAAATCTCTTATCATGGATGAATTACTTGAATAACAGAAGGATCTAATTAAAAAAATTGGCCGTTGTTATGACAACTGCAGAAAAAAGGGAGAGTCCAAATTAACCGTGGAAGCCGCTGAAATTTGAAGAGACCTATTATCGGATTAATGACGGAATTTTACGCAAAATCATTATGCAATTATTAAATTAGAATCTTCAGAAAAGGGTCTAGAAAACATGATTACTTTACAAAGGTTTATTTTGGGTTAGGCGAAGATGTGTAGACATTGAATTGTAGGCAGTACATCAAACAAAGGAATCATCCTCAAATCAACCATTTCCGAGGATTTGATTACCGAAGTTTGGAGGCAAGCTAACGGAGTGGCGTAACTTTATAATGATGGCCGTAAAAAGATCTTTAAACTGTCCTCAACTATGGGATGTGGACCGCCTTAATTACCTTAGAACCAGCCTCTTCGGTGAACCGAATCTATTGATTCAAAGTATCAGTGCTACAGAGGAAAACTTCAGCAGAGCCTGGCGAATCATAGTTAAAAGGTACGAGAATAAAAGGGTTCTCATTTACGCCCATCTAGCAAAGCTCTTTTCCATCAAGTCTGATGTTAAGGAAAGTGCCCCTCAGCTAAAATTAATGTACAATTCCATCACTGAAAATGTTGAAGCCTTACAAGCTTTAGGCTGTCCCATAGAACACAGGAACATTATCTTCTAGGAAGATAAGGATAGATAGGAATCTAGGAAGGACTGGGAGACCAGTCTATCGTGGAGAAAGCAGGATTTGAAGAGCTGAAAGACTTTCTCCAAAAATGTATCAGGGCACTAGAATCGTATTCGAGAAGCTCACTACCACCAGAGCCAAAAGTTAAACACACAAAGACACACACCGTGAGCACTACAACGAAATCTGATAAGCAGACGCCAATTTGTTCATCGTGCCAAAAGGATCACTTTATCGCTTATTGCGCAGATTTCCAAGTCAAAAGTCTAGAAAATCGGGAGGCTCTAATAGAACTTAAAAAGCTTTGCAAAAATTGCCTAGGAAACCACCCGGTAGAAAACTGGTTTTCGTCAAAGACCTGTCGACTATGTGGACTCGAACATCATACTTTCTTGCATGAACCCGAACCGATAGTTGAAAAGACTAATATCAATCTAGGGCAACTTCGAGTTCTAAAACTCTGGCAACAGCCAAAATAATCGTGAGAGGAAGTGAGGGAGAAAATTTCGCTATCAGAGCTCTTATTGATACTGGTTCAGAAGTTTCATTAGTCTCAGAATCTGTCGTACAACTACTAAAACTTCCAAAGAGAACAGTCAGCTTATCCATACAAGGGGTGGGAACATCTTCATCAATATCTACGAGACACCCTGTTCAACTTACTTTTTCATCGAGATGCTCTCCACAGCAGGATTACTCCATCAATCCATTTGTTCTTTCCAAAATCACAGCATATCTACCTACTAAATCTACAGAACATCGAATGTCAGCAAAATACGAAGCTATCGATTGCTGACGGCGATTTATCTTCTCCACCCATCCATGCTCTCTTAGGAGCTGATACCTAAGCACAAATAAACGAACAAGGTCCTCAAAAATCTCCCTCTGGTAATATCGTTGCTCAAAATACTACACTGAGGTGGATAATAGGACATCTGGACAATACCAAATCAGGAAGTCATGTTCAAATTTTAATTTCAACTGATAATCAGCCCTTGCAGCACATACAACGTTTTTGAGAACAAGAAGGAGTTTATCGATCAACTTTAAACTTTGCTCTACAAGATATGGAGTACGAAACTCATTATAAAAATACTCATCGAAGACTAGAAGATGGAAGTTACATGTAAGATTACCTTTCAAGAGCAATGCTCAGTCATTAGGCACTACATTCTATCAAGCCAAAACAATGCTTCGGAAGATACAAAATCGTTTTCCAAGGGATAAGGAATCCCAATAACTGCATTATACACTTCTTAAGGAATACGCCCTCCTGGATCACGTATGGACGAAAAGGAAACCCCTCTGTGCCAACTTCACGTATTGGCCGATGGTTCCGCAATAGATTATGGTGTAACAGCTTTTCTAAGATCTCGATGTAATAACCGCATCACGACAGCCTTAATAGCAGTAAATTCAAAGGGGGCTCCAGTAAAAATAGTCTCTTCCAAGACTTGATTAGCAGCCAAGATAACCGAAGCCCTAAAAATGGAAATTTTAACCATTTTCTTATGGTCCGATTCAACCATTGCAACCAGGGCCTTAGAAGACATATGTTGCCAGTCGGGTGTCTACCATTCAAAATCTGCTTCTCGGAAAAAAATTGGAGGTAAGTACATACAATCGAAATCTAACAGAGTTAACATCTTGAGCTATCACTCCTGAGCTTATAACTGACAAGGATTTCACTGTACGGACACGGAATTGTTTTAGGTACGAGAGGATTACAACACCTGGCCTACTCAACCCACTACTCTAGAAGTTCACGCAGAGGAAAGATTACCGACAGTTAAAATTTTCCAAACCACGACTTTTGACTCTGATACAATAAGAAGATATTCAAATCTCGTGCGACTGCCGAGAATATCCGCCTGGTGTTACAAGTTCTACAAAAAAAAACTGAAAAAACTTTGTTCTCCTGATGAATTATCTCTAACGATATCGATTGGTATCAAAGAAGTTAAGCGTCATCTCATACTATCTGTTCAACCATCTTTCTTCCAAAAAGAAATAGCTCTTCTAAGGGAAAACAAGCCAGTCCCAAATTCAAGTTCTTTATCAAAACTAAATCCGTTTCTGGGCGAAGAAACTGACACTCATCGTTAGATTTCTCACAAAAGTACCCCCACTATATTCCCTCGACAATCTCATCAGGCAGATTTTATCATTAAGGATGTCCATGCTCGAATCCTGCATGAGGGTTACAGTTGAGTGGATTACTGTGGTCCTGTGATGATAAAAAGCCATAAAGAGCACAAAGCCCCGATTTCGAAAGGGTATATCTGTGTTTGTGGTTGTTTTTCAATAAAAGCAGTACATCTCCAACTTGTGTCTGACTACATCACAGTTTTTTGGCGGCTTACAAGGGATTCATTGCCAGACCAGGTGTCTGTTGTACTATTACCAGCGATAGAGGAACAAATGAGCCGCAACGGAATTAAAAACACGACAGAATCAATTTAAGGATCAGAATTCCAAGGCTCAACGATTCCTGATCGACCAAGCGACTACATTGAGATTTAACCGTGGAAATGCGCCTGATTTCAAGGGCTTTTGGGAAACTACAGTAATATCAGTCAAGGATCACCTCAGACGAGTAGTGGGAGAAGCCCTTCTCACCTACGGGGAAGCTGAATACATTACTGACTCAGATCGAAGGCACTAAACAGTGGACCAATTCTACCTCTTTCCAACGATCCCAAAGTTCTAAAGTTCTAAACGTCCTCACTCCAAATCACTTCTTAAACGGATCAAATTCAAACCTGAACTACCTTCCTGCATCCCGCCTCCCCAAACGGCACTTTATACAACGTTGCAGAGACTCATTCTAGAAGCAGTGGCCGAACGAATATCTTTAACACCTCCAACAACACTATAAATGGAGGATATCAGACAGAAATTTAAGAGCGGGCGACTTAGCATTGCTTCAAAGCAACAAAACGCCCCCGGCGAGGTGTTAAACAGAATGGCTAACAAAGGGACTGTACCTCGCACAACAAAAACTAAGAGCATTTTGAATTCACCAAGAACGGACGAAGATCCCATTACAACACTAAAACCCAGACATAGCTTTCGTAAAGAAGCAGCCCTGGAGGTCACCATTTTGAAGGAATTCAAATTAGAGCCAACCTCCGCAATAACGGCAAAATTGTTTGAAGAAGGGGGGGAAATCCTGAAAGTGACCAAAATCTCCAACAACCTGGCAGGTTTGATGGTGAAAAAACTTCGAAGAGCAGCTTACCACGTACGAGCTCCTGCAACTCTTCTCGGTGACCGCTCAACATCTAAAGACGGAACACGGACAAAACGTAAGTCAGGTGTAAATCATATAGCAGTGCAAACAGAAAACGATGCTGCTATCAAAGAAACTCAAACACCTCAAGAGCCAGGAGATTCGGAATGGACAACAGTTCGCCGTGACATGAAAACGGAAACCAGAGCACGCGTGCGTAATCTACAGGGAAAAGAAAACTGCGGCAGTTACCATGTCGTGTTCAGCGGGAAATCAAGCCAAAATTTTAAAAACGGCTAGGAAAAGGATTAATCAAGGAGAATTGAGAATAGAATCTCCGAGGATCAGGATGCTGGATCATCCAGATAACAGGCTACAGAAGGAACGACCAGGCAGATCACCTCGCCTCCCAAATAAGAGACCTTCGCGGAGGAAAACGTCAAAATCTCACGGCCAATAAAAACGGTAGACCTACTGTTCGCGCCACTTAGGAAAGATTTGCAAAAAGGAAACGAGCAGGTTGCCACAGGCTGAAGGTAGCCAGAGTTTTGTGCATTCCTGCTGAGTTCGTGTGTGTGCGCCTGAGTGGCAGTTCGCTTTCGCTCAATCTAAGATTCACCGCTTTTTTTAAAATAATTAATTTTCGCTTTACACTTTGTTTTATAATATTCGCTTTTCTCCGCTTGTGTCACTTTCTGTTCTCTTCTTTTTGGTTTGCGTGAGATCCGCGATCCAAGTTTATGCTTGTTTGAAGTAATTCACGTTATTGGAAAGAAAGAAAAAACAATATGTCGGTTTTTCGCAGCGCTCTGTACTGGTAAACAAAACAAATATATCTAACAAATTATCTAAATTGCTAATTATTCTTCCTGTAAAACCAACCTCTAGAAAAAATTAATGAATTGGGGTGGGAGGTGCTGCCTCATCCACCATATTCGCCCGATGTTGCACCATCGGATTTCCACTTATTCCGAGCGCTGCAACACTTTTTAAGTGGCAAAACATTTGCAAATTTGGATGATATCCAAAATGCCATCTCTAGATATTTTGCCGAAAAACCAATTAATTTTTATCGATCAGGGATTGAAAATTTACTCACTAGATGGCAAAAGGTTATTGACAATGATGGGGAATACATCATTGATTAAAAATAAAGACTCGTTAAAAATGTATGTGTTTGTATTTAGCGTAAGAAAACGACATTACTTTCCGGTCCCCCTAATACTTCTGACATACCTACTACTCCCCACACCATCACCGCAACTTTTGCGGATGATACTGCCATACTGACTAATGACCCATTAATCCCCAAACTGCTTCTTTACACCAACAGGAACACCTGAATGGACTAAACTACTGGTTAGAAAAATGGCGAATTAAAGTTAACGAGACGAAGTCCCACCACATCACCTTTACCCTTCGCAAAGGGGAGTGTCCGCCAGTTTTCCTAAAAGGTACCCCCATCCCCCAGTCATCCGAAGTCAAATATCTTGGTATCCATATTGACCGTAGAAGACTCACATTAAAACAAAACGAGTCCAAGCCCAGTTGGTTCTCAATAAACTTCTCTGGTTCATGGGAAGGCATTCTGAACTCAACACTGGTAACAAGCTCCTCATTTACAAAACCATCTGGACCTACGGGATACAGTTATGGGGCTCCTCTGCCAACTCCAACATAGATATCCTAGAACATTTCCAATCCAAAACCCTACGAACCATGGTAAATGCTCCATGGTTCGTTCATAACTCCGCGGTGACCTGGGAATTTCCTCCGTAAAGAAGGAAATCGAAAGGTTCACTCGCAAATATTCCTCTAAACTGGCGAACCACTCAAATCCTTCCGCGTCCTCACTCCTCGCTGAACCCCATGACCAAAGACGTCTCAAAAGACACAAACCACTTGACCCCCAAACACGCTTCTCTTAGTCACATCTCCTTATTCCTCTCATTCCTTTCTTTCCTTTTCCTGCCTCTTCTGAGATAACTTCAGCCCTCCTTTGGCTTCCATCAAACCATTCCTGGGATAAGACGCTGGTCTGCTCCCCAGACATAACCCCTCAAAACTAGTCCGAAAAACAAGATTTAGGACTCAGACGACCAATTACATGGAGCTTTGTCACAGCTGACGTCAACATGAGCATCATCGGCTTAGACCTTCACCATTTCAATCTCATAGTCGACGTCCGTCACAACAGGCTTTTGGACGGCTCCACCTCTGTTCGGCAAGGGGACTCCGCCCAAGCCTCATTCTACGACTCCTGCAGTGTCTGTCCTTCAACCCAATCATAAGCTCGGATAAATTCCCAATCTCCTTCTCGGAAAAGTTCTAACTCCTTCGCCGACATTAACTCCTCCTGGACTTAATGTGCAGCACGTCATTGAGACAAAAGGACCGCCACATCACAGCTCGAGCCCGTCGCCTTCCACTAGGCAAACTCTAGTTTCAGCACATGATGCAGCAAGGAATTTGCTACCCATCAAACAGCAATTGGTCCAGCCCTTTACACATGGCACCTAAGAAGGACGGAGACTATTGCACTCTCAACGCCGTCACATAGATATCCACATCCTCACATCCAGGACTTCCATAGCCACCTTGCTGGAAAAACCATCTTCTCCAAACTAAACCCGGTCAAAGAATATTACAACATTCCTATGGCGCCCGAAGACGTGCCCAAAACAGCCGTCATTACACCTTTTGGGCTTTTCGAATTCCTCCAGATGCCTTTCGGTCTTCGCAACGCAGCGCAAACATTCCAGCGTTTCATCAATTCCATCTTCAGCGATCTTCCATTCGTTTTTGTTTACATTGATGACATCCTGATAACCTCCGATAACGCTGACAGTCACAACGTGCACTTACGACAGGTTTTTTGAACGACTCAGCCAACACAATCTAACGGTCAATCTAGACAAGTCTGAATTCGAGGAATCCACTGTTTCATTCCTCGGATACACATTTTCTTCAGGACTTAGACCACTGCCAGACCGTTTCACGGCTATCAGACTTGGGGCAGTACAAGATCTAGAAAGTTTTTTTTTGGTTTTATTAACTTTTACTGTCGCTTCATACCAGACTTAGCGGCCAAACAATCACCCCTCACGGCACTCATAGCTAACTCCAAACGCCGTGACAAGCGTAAACTCAGTTGGACTCCTACTGCAGAGGAAGCTTTTGGTGCAACAAAAGACGCACTCGTCTCTGCAACGCTTTTGCACCATCCAATACCGGATCTACCGGTAGTGTTAATGACTGACGCTAGTGACACAGCCGTTGGAGCCGCTCTTTATCGACGATCGACGGTTAAGGACGACAAATTACAGCCCCTCGCGTTCTTCTTCAAAACCTCCAGTCCAGCACAACGAAATTACAGCGTTTACGATAGCGAACTACTTGCCCTCTATCTTACGATCAAACATTTCCCGTATTTTCTTGAAGGTCTTTATTTTTCCCTTTATACGGACTATAAGTCACTTACGTACGCATTCCAACAACGGCTTGACAAAGCTTCACCACGTCAACACCGACATGAAAATGTATCCGCGGATTTCTGCTCATGGATCCACTTTTTTTGGCTGCTCCACCAGATGGCTCTTCAACAGGGGAATGATCCTGAGCTGTCGAGACTCCAACAATCTGGCTCCTTACGACTAACTTAATTGAAGCTACCTTCCGGAGACGAGCTCTTATGCGATAGTTTTACAAACGCTCTTCGGCCTTCCGTGCCAAACGGACTCTGAAGAACCGTTTTTGATTATCTCTACGATCTATCGCACCCAGGCACTAGAGGGTTGCGAAGACTATCTATTTGGAAGCATTCACCATCTGTATGAGGTTTCGGCTGAAAAACATTTTGCGACGGCCGTGATTGCGAAGGTGGATAGAGGCCACATCAGTCATGGTTTGGTGAGGCGTGTCGTAGAAAGGGGTCACTGAGCTCCATTTTTCCAAAATGGCGTGAAAACGAAGGCGGCAAATTACCAGAGTGACATTTTGGTGCCTGTTGTGAAGCCACTCACTCAACAATGTTTTCCAATGAGCGAAGGATCTTTCAACAGGACTCCGTCCCGGCACGTTAAAAAATTTTCTTGAAGAACTCTTATTTCAAGAACAAAAGTCCCAAATAAAAAGACGCATCCCACTCTGACTTTTCAGTCTTGCGTCTTTCCACCTGTAGTTTTTTTTAAAAAACAAATAAGGAACACAATGCTTAAAAAAGGGCTAGCGGTTGCTGATATAGTCAGCATTAGAAGGGGAATCTGGTCTTGACTGAGCTGACGTCATTGATTCCGCCTCACCGACAAAGAATTTTTAAAACAAACAAAAGATGTTTCGGGATCCATGGAAATCCACTTTAGGAATGCCCCACCAGGTTCAGAAACAGGAGTCTTAACAATGATTTGGCGTCAGAAAATTCATTAGACCGGAGCTTCGAAATTCGACCTCTGTTAACTAGAATTAATGCAACTTTAATGCAACTTTCAAAAATTTGACGTCTTACTATCATCTCATCTACTTTAAATTTTTATCAAAGTATTATGGGAGAAACAGATAAATAATTTATGAGAGGAAAACTAATTAGATTTGGGTGTACACTTTGAACATTACGCGGTAGCTCTGCATTTTGCTACAATTTTTAACTATACTGTGGTGCTGAAAGTGAGGAGATGTAACTTCCACTTGGATCGCGGGTAGTTTTAGACCTTCTGCAATGTGTAAAAAACCCAAAATCACACAAAGGGTTTTTGCCAATTTTTTTACGCCGAGAAATCTTATTCAACTTAAAAACTTGAGACTTCGAGCCACAGGCACGTTACGAGGGAATCGAACGGCAAGGTGTCCACTGAAGCCTTCTACAACTTTAAAGAGTGTCCAGGGGTTCCTTTGAATTTTGAAGTTTCCAATTTTGGGGTGGAATGATAACAAATGTGCTACTCTTGCCACCAACTACGACAGCTTTGAACCTATTGGTTAAACAATGACGTATAGCAAGAAAAAAGAAAGAAAATTGCAGTACCTCAACCACAAGTTGTCAATTCCTACAACTTTAATATGGGTGCTGTGGACCAGCATGACTGGGTGGTGAGTAATGCTCGATTTGGGTGCCGGCCCTTTTTAAGAATTTTAAGAACTTCATTAACTTATGCTTCCACGAAGATTTTGGCATCTCGGTTGAACCTGGTTATGATTTCATAACCAGTCACGGGAAATCTCCGTGTGATGGCTTAGGTGAAAAGACTAGTGAGCCGTGCAAGTTTACATAGGAACCTCAGAAATCATATAACAACAGCCCTAGACTTGTTTAATTTTTGCCAGTCAAACATTTTGGGAGTCAAATTTTTTTTCGTATCAAAGGAAGACATAAAACGATTACAAGTTTACAACAACAGAGATTTTCTTTGAGCCGCACACTACCTGGAACGAAACAATATCACCAATTTAGACCTATTAATACGAAGAAAATAAAAATTTCTAGGCTTACCAATGATGAAACGTCTCTAGTAATCAATTAGTATTAAGTGACGTAAGTTTGTAAATGCTTTCAACTAGGTAATATTTAGAGTCAAATTTGATCCACTAATAGTTGCCACTCTAAAAATAAATTGGGTGGCTTTAAAAGATTAAGATATGCTCTTTCCAATGATACTGATTAGAAAAGAATAAGAAAGGACACAGTTGAGATATTTGACCGAAAATTTAGGCCGAAATCAGTTTCTCGCCTTCTACAGAGCGCGATTAAAGTTGGCCATTTTTGGCAGGTCCGCCCAAAATTGGAGCTGCCCCATTCTCTTTAGAGGCTAATTGAGGGCGAACCCCAAGAGATTTTGAATTGAAATTTGTGAATTTTCATCCAAAACCTGAGAGAACATTCCTGTAAAATTTAAACAAGATCGGAGATAATCAACATAGGACCCCTCCGTTTGACGCGGAATGACCCATAACAAATCTTAGAGTTTGATAAATTCGACGGAATGTAGTACGGAATAAAAAGAGGTAAAAAAGGATGGCTGACTAAATTGTTTGTTTTTATCTTTCTCAAAATTTCTTTTACGAAAAACTGATCGTAAATAGTACTTCTGTGGACTAATAAGTTTCATGGTGACGCATCAGTAACAGGGATTTCTCACGACGCGCACGAGAGAAGACAGCTGAGAACCGAAACGAATTACGCCAAGAAGAAGCTCGAATCATTAAAGCACTTTTTTCCTTGGAGCCGCAGCTGTTCAGTGGCGCTCAGTGTAAGCTAGTCAAAAATAAAATTCGTACTGCTCATCACGGAAAATCGCCGAGTATAATTTCTAACGGACAGCAACTTGCCTGAATTCAAATCATGTTTTTCGATTTCATTAAAAAATGAGCCAGTAACCCACAGCCAAAGTGGGCGGCATGCCTACTTTCAAAAATTTTCTAAAACGAAAAAGGGATATCTCACACGAAAAAGTTGACCTCATCTTCAAAAGGAGTAATCTTACTCCCAGATCCCCCCGAACACGGCAGAACTGCCCCTGAGAAAGGCTCACTAGACTACTCAGCACTAAATATTATACCTAAGTTATTACAAGAACTTAAAAAAGAAGCAAAAACGCATAAATAGGAACTCGAATCAGCGTTCAAGAAAAAACAAAGAACTGATGTCCGAGCCATCAGAACTTAGGAAAGAAAATGCACTGTTCCTAAAATCTGCAAGATGCGGGTTAGCCAGATTTTCAGACGCATCAGAGAAGGGAATTACTGCAGTAGTCTATTTTCATAAGAATGGAGGATCAAATGGACGAGCTCGTCTCATAAAACCTAAAACGAAGTTCGCTCTGTTAAAAACAGTAACAATTCCTCGTTGAAAATTATGTGCCGCTTTACTACTGGCAAAACTGGCTCGACCAAAACTTGATCAGTTTTAAGAGATGATCGAATCTGCGAATTTTTACACTGACTCTAAAACAGTTTTGGCCTTCAGAAGCTGAGAGAAGACATGGTGTCAAACCGCAACTTTCCCGGGGTTAGCGTTTAACAAGTCCGCCACTCAATCCTGTATGTAAGGACAAGACAGACAAATGCCTCTACTGTCTGTATCAGCGAAGGGGGCATAAAGGATTATTTACGAGCAGTATATTCCAAATAGTTTTGGCCTGGCTGACTCGTTCTCCACATGAGCTGAAATTTTCGCTGGTAATCGAGTAACAGACATCCACCGGACGATTCTTCTTTTGTCTGGGATCACGTGGCATTCCATTAAACGTCTTCCGGGATTCAGATTTATGTCATTTCTTTGTCAACCGCACGAAACTTGGCCTGACGATTCTTGCATGCCAAACTCACTGCCGGAAATGAAAGATCGACTAGTTTTGAACATCCAAACCTGCGGATATAATCATACCAAAATTTTTCCTTATCTACAATACAAGAAATGTTAGCATATATTTTGTGCTTCGTTAACAAATTATAAAATGACTGATAATACCTACGGGTACGCTGCTTGATATTGAACAACTGATGAGACGAGTACTTATCTCGCCTGAGCATCCACACGGTTGCCAATGCACAATATGTGAACACTCAATAACAATTATCCAAATAATCTTGTGGACTATCTCTGTCTTTATTTCTGGACAGAACAATGTGTCAATATTTCCACCTACAGTCAACAACTTCCTGCTTTTTGTCGTTTCACTTGATTTGTCACTGAAAGCAAATGTGACCAAAACAACTGAGAATAGATGGCAGCTAAGGTAATAATATAAGGTCTGCTACATTCAGAACTCCCTTAATTTAATTTTTTCTTATCTTTTTCCATTCAAATGTTTCATTTCCCTCTACCAATTGCTGCTAGTATTAGCAGTATTACTTTAATCTTTTCTTTTAGTTCCTCATACTCTTTTAGTCACTTTTTAAAACATATCATGGGTGACTGACCAAAATCTGCATACTAGTTCTTAGTCATATTCAGTTTTGAATTGTCATGTAAATCCAATAAATGCATTTGTGTTTTCTTTGTTTTTTAAACAATTGCCAAATGTCCTTCTTTGTGGCATACAAACAACATTTCATATCATCACTCTTCCTTAAACTCAGTCTTATCCTATGTCTTCATTCATAACACACGTTCTTGCACTTTTTATATCATTGGGATGTTTCCTCTTCCCATTTCCTTCTGTCTATACTTTCCATTTTCTACATTTCAATGTTAATTCTTTGGTTCAGAGTCTGCTCAATAATTCATTGGTTGTCTGATGATCATGAGGTGTTGACTTCTGTCATGCTGTAAATAAATTATATGTTCTTGGTAAGCAGTAAAGAAATCCTTAACTCCAACATCTTCTAATTTTCCTAAGTTACTTCTAATATTATATTTTTCTTAGATGGATTTTAAAATGCTTGACTTTCATACTTTTGACGGTTTAGTTGAAAAGAAGAAATACTCAATTTGTAAAGTGACAAACTATTTTTTGTTCAAAAAGAGAACACTTTGTGTTTCGAAGGTTAAAGAAAAAGAAGAAAATAATGATAAAAACTTTACTTTTTTTTAAAAACATATTTTTCTCCACAGTAGATTTTTCTTGGTAAATGAGGATGTTCATCTAATAATGTAGTCACATGTGAACAACTTTCATTTTGAGTATTAAATTTGACTTTTAAGACGGCAGATGATGTTTTTACAGAAAGTTGCGACTTTTTAGAAATACAAATGAGTATAAAATTATACATGAGTACTTTCAGGGTACAGGATTTGAAAAGAGTAGAATTTGGGGGGTACAAAACTCATTCAATGAGTATATTTGGTCACCTTAGATTTCTATTCCTAAACTGATTCTAAATTTCTATGTATTTATGAAGCACTTTCATAATCTAATATATTCATGACTTAATCTACTTACTATGTTCTTTTTCTTTGAATGTCTCCCTTAATAAACTATAACTGTTTAATCTACACGTGGTTTTCCCGAGCACGTGGTCAAGCAACACTCTTTCCCAAAAATATTTACATTGCAAATTTCCAAGTACTCCAGTTTTACGTACCTGACAAGACTAACACTTCCTCATTAGATTTCCTAATTCCTTTTCTTACTTTAACGTACTAGTACCATAAACTCCGATGAATTTTGATTTAGAAATTCAATTAACTTCTTAACTACTGCCGCCATTACATAGAGACTATCGTACCGTTCAAATTCTTCATGACATCCTTCACACTGTAAAAAAAAAAGTTGCGATCTAGGAGGCATCGACTGCGAGGCGACTGGTGGTAAACAAATATGGCAGCCTGTATCTATTGTAATTTTTTAAAAATGTTACAAATAAACTTAGTTTTTTAATGTGAACGGTGTTTTTCAATAAAACAGCCATGCAGAATGGCTTATTCGAATAACGGACCGAACGTCTGTTACCATGAAGTCAAGAATCATGTTCTCGTTAAGTGATAAATAAATAAGTAAAAAGAAAATGAATGAAGGACCGCGGTGGAGCACGTGGTGAGCACGAGTTCGTTTCAACGGCCACAAAAATTCAATTTGACTTTGTTGTAAGTTTGAAGACGATGGTATAATTTGCAACAGTCTAAAGTGGAGCTAAGCAGAAGTGTCAAATTAAGCTGTCATGTTCCAGAAATATTTCTTTCAAGTACTGATGAATTCTCTACATAAATGAATCATTAGTCTTTACAATGAATAAATAGAATAATTTTGTTTAATGATTCAGTAGTTAAACACCTTGAAAGGTGTTGGAACGCGACAACACTGGTTTATACTGAGAAACAAATGTTACATTAGAATATTTTAACATTACACAACTACTCAATCTTCATAATATCTAAATACAAGTTATGATAGACATACTGAATTCTAGTAAGTACATTTCTACGGTTTAAAATTATTTTAAGGTGAATAAGAGCTGAGTAAATGAGTGGCACTGATCAGAAATCGAAATCGATTGTTTTTCACACTGTCGTAAACTGTACTTGAAAGAATAAAATAGTCAACCTACTGAAAAGAAGTTATACAAATATAACACTTGCTTGTGATAAACAATATCAGCTTAAAAGTTTTGTTCCTTTATTGTTTCACTTTTTCGACCCATATGGACCAGTTATTATTTTGTTATCTGTCTTACCTGCTTAGCTGTTGAAATCTCCCCTCACATTTTGGAAGTTTGTTATTTCACTAATTGTTTGTAGTAGTCTGAGTAGAAGTTGTTACTTTAATTGTCTTCCAATTGCAGGAGCATATACTTGAATTAAAGCTAGTGTTCTCACTATTAGTGGTATGTACATAAAGCAGACATGTTTAATCTGATATTCCCTGAAATTTGAGAATTTTATATGAAAAAAGGATCTGATTATGAAACCCACACCCCTAATTCTGGATGTTACCCTATAAGATAGAATCATAAGACTGGTATTACATTCAATAAATTTTTTTCAGTTCATAGTCTGGTTTTCTTATTCAATCAGTCTGCGATCTGATCACAACCTTATAATGTTTAATACTCGAACAATTGAAGGAGGTTTTGTTGTCTATTTTCTGGGAGGAAACTGCCCATATTTTCCTTGGTGACTAACCATACTGGATGTTTTAAATTTGCATTTTTTTTTTCGTTTTTTGAATATGTTTAATCTGTGTTTGGGCCTAACTTCCTGTAAATGATAAAGAAATGAGTGTTTGCAATTAGTTTTTGAGCTAGCGCGAGATCTATCTAGACCTTGATGAAATGTCAACCCTTGATTTCCTTATTATTAGTAACTTATGTTTTTCAATGTTTCCTGAGTCTGTGAAATTGATGTCATCCTTATTACTGCTGTACTTAAAGGAGTAAAACTAAGTTCTCTCACAATTAAAAATTTTTCTATTACTAGTTTATCATACTTAAAACACATACAGAAAATCGGTCAGCTGAAGAATTCAGAAAGTTGCAGAGATTTGGAGGAAGAAATGGGCTCAGCCTTGAAAATGTCCAAAGTGTTTTCGTCCAGGTTTAGTTTAATGCAAAGTTTCAACGAAGCTCTCCGCTCAGAAAGGGGCAATAGAAGTGCCAAAGTCAAATCTCCAGAGTTACTCACAATGCCGGAGGGTGGTTCACTGCAATAGGAAAATCAAATCAACAGTTAAGATCAGTTCTTATGCTCAGATCCAGTCAAATGGATGTTGTGTATATCAATTTGTGGGAAATCGTCATCACCCTTAGACCTAAAATAAAGATATAAGAGTGTAAAAAAGAAAAGAAAAAGGAACATCTACCTGTTTTCCTGCTTGGTTTGTCCAAAAGAAAAGAAAATCATTCTTTTGTTCTGATGATAGTCTGGTAGAAAAATCTTGCTCGACTCATAGATCTCATATCTTGTATTTAAAGGCATCTAAAGCTTCAATTTGTGACCGATTGAAATCTGAATATCTAGAAATAAAATGAGAAAAAAAGGTTAAAATCATATTAATTGACAATAAATAAAAAGAATCCTCCAATTTGGGCAGTTCAAAGAGAACGTCTTTTTTAGTGGAGGAAACAGCCTCACCTTGAATCGAATTAAATACGTCTAGCGGAAGATCGCCAGTTGAATCTGATTGCTTTTCGACCCTAACAGATAAGCGGGTCCATAAAGAAAGATAAAAAGAAACGAATTTGTAGGAAAGAAACCGTTTTTTTTACTACAGCTCACCTTTTTAAAATTTCTGGCTATTACGCCGCATCAGATTTTTCGAACCTGTTGATAGGTTCTAAAGAAAGACAAACTGCAATTTGGATTTTTGAAAATAAATTACCAATCATATCGGTTGAATATTATTATTCTCCAACAACTCTGGATGGAACTGATTCATCGTAGGAATGATGTTCAGATGTTCTGTATGAAATTTTTGCCATCAACTTCAAATTCATGGACTGAGTACAGTAAACTGGTGAATTCAAATTAGACCTGAAGGTCTGTATCATGCTTGAGGTTTTCTGAGATGCTGCTGAAGAAGTCACTCTTCATTTTCAATTGAATGAAAGAAGTTACTTGAGTTAATGAAATAAAATGCGTGTAAAATACGAGTATCTGTGACAAAGATGGTGGCCAATTTATATGTTCTATATCAACATAAATGTGATACTTAAAATCATAAAAATCTTAAAAATAAAATGACTTACCTCTAAAATGAAAATCGCCTGATCATCTGTTCATAATTAAAATATTCCGGATTCCTTTAGTAACATTCTGGTAGGGTTACTCACTGATTTTATTGATAACAGTTTGACGTGGTAGTTTTCTACATTTTTTAAACTTTCAGAAAATTATTTTCTAGTTGTTGGTCTAAAACTTTTTTCCAACGTTTGTATGTAAGTTGTAGATGGGTCTAAAAATCACAAAGTTTATTGAACTTTGATGAAATATCCCCCTCAATTTACTTATCATTCGTAACTTATGTTTTTCAATGTTTACCGAGTCTGTAAAATAGATGTCATCCTTCTTAGTGCTGTAAGAGTGGTGTAGTGTAGTGTGGTTAGATAATTGATAATTATTCTTCTCCATTACCACTTGTGCAACTAACTTGGATTAGCCAAGATCTTCAGGAGTCTCTTGTTCATCTCTCTTTGAATTAGTGCGAGAAAAGTGCCTGTCTTTCTGGTATTCTTTAACGCAGGATTTAAATTCTTCTGCTACATGCCGCAAATCCGGCATCATGACCATATAATGTGGATGAGGTTGTCTTGCTCATTTTCAGGTGGTTGATGGCAGAACTTTGATTTCAACTCAGAAAATTAACGTGTTGTAACAAAGAAGATCGCCTAAAACTTCAACACGTGACCAATGCAAATATGAATTTCTACAATTTACGTGACATCATTAGTAACATTGATGTTAACTATCACATACGGTAATTGTTAGAAACAAAATGACTCTGACTCACCCTTATAATTGGGACACTTGATTATCTGTTTTCACTACTTAAAAATTGTGATAAAAGATTTTCCAGAATGCACTTGTACTAATGTTTAGCTCTCCAATATTAAGCACGCTGTGAAATCCCTCAAGCTTGTTCACATCCCTCGTTTAAAGAAGCTGTAACCACGGGCAACGACTCTTCATATAATGCAGAAGAGTTGGCGGAATTAAAAAATCTTTTTTTTCAAGTATAACGGAGACCAAGGTAGACTTTTTGGCGCTGAAACATAATTTTTACCAAAATTAGAAATTGTTCTATATACGGAGGAATTTTCTTCAAAAACATTTAGTCACCTCATGTGGATGATTCGAGGTTAGACCCACTCCAAAAGGGATTTATTCATAGTTATAAAACCGTCACCCTGGTTTCTTGTTACAGTCAGATGATGATTTCTGCACATTGTCAAGAGTGAAACAAGAGGGTAGACTTACCTGAGATAAAGTCTACCTCGACAATGATATGAATACCCGCTAGCCTCAAGTCCTCTCAGTAAGAGTCAGTATAAATCAGTCAATGTATTAATTATAATCAGTCAGTCAAGATAGGTTTAAGTAGTGTTTCATAATAAAATTTTAATGAAGGCCTAAACTTAGTGTTCTTCTTCACTCTGGACCGGGGTACACACCAACACGGACCGACACGGCTCATCACACATCAGAGTATCTTTGGGCGGTGATTCACAATTCTTGGATTTTAGTTGGTATTCGGTTATTCAAAACTGCTGAGACCTGCAGTCAATTCAGCGGGATTGGAATCTGAGTTCATTCACTCGATACCTGATTTTACCAGAAAGATGTGGACTCTATCATAAGATGAGCCATGCCTACAAAGGCAAAAGATTTGTTTAAAAAAGAGTAAATACGCAACAGGCTTTTACCCCGTGGAATTTCGAAAAGCAAAATTTTCAAAGCAAAATGAAAATCCGTCAATTTGACCTTGAAATGGTTGAGTAAAAAAGGTTTGAAGAGACGGGAAAATAATTTTCAAGTTTACTCACTATTCTCTTCTCTTCCGAAGCGACATGCGCCGTTAAGCAGTTCCTCTCGATCCAGGGGCTGAATCCCATTATCCCTCTCACCTCCCACGAAACACCCTCTTCCATCCAGAGTTTCGACGCTATAAGCTTTTGCGGTTGTTTTCCCTTCTCTCTCTTCCCCAGAGTTCACTTGGGGCGTTGTTTCTCTCTTGACGCTCTCAATCTCTCTTCTTTCCTAATTATTCAAAATAAATCCTTTTCAACAAATAATTTTATTCTTATTAATATATTATATATTTCTATAAATTTCATCAAACTCTATCCGAAATTGAGGAAAATGGTCTACGTTGTGGTCTAGTTTCACACTTTTATGTCAGACCAAGAGGTCGATCACTTATCTGAGTTTCGGGGGGAGGACCAAACTTTCGGAAAAATCGAAGGATGCCCGATTCGGGCCTGTGATAAACTTTGATTTTGGTTGATCAAATATAGGAGTTGAGAGGGCGTCACGTACTTGGTTACTTTTTCGTCATTATCATTATAATCGCAGGGATGAGGTTCGTAGTCATCGATTTGTCGTTGCCTGGGTACAGCTTCCCCCAAAAACGGAATGGAATTGTATCATCACTCTCACCATTCCTGAATTTAGGAGCAAAGTTTCCTTTTAATCCTTCGCTTTTACTTTCTTTTCTCCAGGTTCATGGGTACTATGGTTGACGGAAACGGAAAGAGTTTTTACTATCAATTTTAAAAAATTTAAAGCTTTGTGGTTACTTGTAGGTACTTTTGAGTCCAGTAGTTAACTTCGAATTCGTCCTGTCACCTGCCTTAATATTTCTGAATGTTTGCTTTATGATGTCCTCATGGACGTTGATTAACACAATTTGTGTTCTCCAAAGGCCAAGTATAACTGTTAAGTATATGGACGTAGTAATCGATAAAAAACTCAAATTTGACATGGATGTTGAGTATTTAAAATCAAAAGCTACAATGGCTTATAATTAATCCTCAGCTTTAGGGAACAAGGGAATTCAGGTGTTAGAAGCAGAACACATACTCTCTCTGACACAAATGTCATCTTTACTTTCTTGTAATACTCCCTGTTTAACAAACGAGACTCTGATGACCGAGTTTCTGCCGGGATAACCTCTCTACAGTCAACACCCTAGGGTGGATAAGCTGTGAAAGGCAAGGCAACCTTGCAATGGAAGAACCAAGCAACGAGTCAAGGGCATAAGGATGCGGAAGGCAACGGCAAACCACCGCGTTTTCTTTGCATAGTAAGAATCGACATGGCTGAAAACAAAACAAATGGCCCTCAGTCCCAGGCAGACCTTAAGTGGTCAGAGGGTGCCAAGGATCTCCGAGTCAGTCATATAGATTGGAACTTAGAATATTATACAGCAGATGCAGACGAAGACACTATTGAAGTTCTTTACAAACAAGTTAATTTTAGTCTTACGATTGACCAAAACCCATGAAGTTCCTATAGTTATAGGCGACTTTAACCGTAAAGTCGGGAGTGTGACCGGAATAGCAGGATAATTTGGCTTGGGTTTCAGAAACGAACGACGAGATAGTTTGGTGCTATTTTGTCAAGAAGAAGAGTTTGTCATCACGAATTTCTTCTTTAAATTGCCACCACAGAAACTATACACCTGGAAATCGCCACTCAATAATGCAATCAAATTAGTCTGAAATCAAATTGACTATATCTTGATAAAGAGGCGCTTTAAAAACATTGTCTTCTCAGTATAAACTTACCGAAGTGCAGACTTCTCATTGGGCCACAACCCTGTAGTAGGAAAAATGAAGATAAGATTGCATTCAATACCAAAATACAAAGAAAAATTTCGAATAGACCGGGAAAATGCACACGTAAGAGAGGTCCGCAAAGAGATTTGGATGTTGGACAGGATTCACAGGAAGAAATATATGCAGGTGTAAATGCCTTGTGGAAGTACATTCAGAGCATCCTTGTTGCAGTGGGTGAGAAGCACGTAGGAACTGTCAGAAGGCAGACCAAGAAACCGTGGATGACGGCATCCATACTCCGACTCAAGAGAGAGAGAAAAAGAGGGCTCTTTGTCTGGCCACGGAACCCGTTTCCAATCATCAACCATCCAATGCTGATGTTTTTTAGCGAACTTTAATCGAGCAGTTTTATGTTTTGATAATAATTTTGGTTTTTTCGGTTTTTCAGCAGCCTATTTCAGTCTATTGTTTTCAATGCACTTCGCACCGTCGACAAGCTTTGTTTATTTTCGCTGCCTTCTTCAGAATTTTGGCCTTTCCAGCAGCTTAAATTCACCTGTTCTTCTGGCTTGTCTCTCTGTATACTCGGAGGGCCACTTTTTACTCTAATTGGGCTCCGATCTTCCTCTTATTTTCTCTACTCTTACATTCATAAACGACAACTGTGGTATTTCAGGTTCTATGGAAATTTTCTTTGTAGATATAACTTTACGGAGCATATCTTTAATATTTTGCACAACACTAACCTTCTCCAGGTTTCACATCCTTAATGCAAGAAACAAAAATTATTCACTCTCACTAAGTAATTGAGAATAAGCCGTAAATTGCTGTAGGACAGGGATGGCGAACCTAGAGCACACGTGCCATAAGTAGCACGTTTGAAAATTTTGATGGCACGCAAAATGTATATTTATTTATAGTTTTCAACACTCAAACATTTCGGATGAAATTTATTGTGGCACGTCACCTATTTAAAAAAGAATTTTTACGACTTTGTGGCACAGGCATCAAAAAAGGTTCGCCATCCCTATTTATTTTATTTATATTAATAAGATAACATATAAGTGAAAAAGAAATTTTGTTTCTCAATAAATCCTTCTTTAAAACAAGAATTTTAATTTCTCGGATAATTGGTTCACTTTTGCTCCATAGTGTGCATAGAGTTGTTAATATGATTTATAGTTTTTATTTAATAAATAAAATAAAAACTCTTCTTATCTCTACTAAAACACCATACTTTATTCAATCAATTTTTTTCCAAAATATTCCATTAAAAAAATGATTTAATTCTGAAGATTTTGAGTAAATTAATATTAAGTAAAAATTGAGAATAATGGATTGCGGCCCTGAAAATTATTTCATTCTGGGAAACAAAAAATATTTTTCAGAGAGAAAGAACCCTACATTCGGTCTTGGTTAATTTTTCATTTTCCACTCCCTCTCGCTCTTTCGTATTGATTAATGCGCCGTGGCCTTTGCTTACAGCTTCCCTTGCAAGGGATTTGAGCAAGCCCGGACGATTCACTTTGTTCTCAGCTTCATAGCAGTAAACACCGTTACAAGTGTTTTCGGAAAATTTTCTTTGTGCAACAGCAAATCAAGGAATTTCCATTCACAAGGTAAGTTATTTTATTATTAAGATTTTCGCGATTGTAAATACGTTAAATCATTTATTATTTTTTCGTAAATTGGTGTTATTTGAAAGTTTTTTCTCATTTAATCATTAGTAATTTACATTTGATTTGGTTTATGAGTTGAAGCTTTAGACGGACATTTTTATTACAGGTCGAAGCCTTTTGGGTGCTCAAGAAACTAAAAATGAAGGATCAGCTGAACCCAAATTCAAAGCAAAACCCGGACGACTCATTCTCTGAACTGGATGATCGAAAAGAAATAACTCTCCAGTTCATGACAGCAATTTTGAATTTACGTGACACCCTCATAAATTATCTTGCTCTCATTGAGGAATACGAACAAGAGAAACAAACTTCTCCTGAACCAATAGCGGATCCCTTGCCAGAGAGGTTCAACAGCCTTTCGACCAAGGTGACGCGATTGTTGAATATATTCTCGGCCCTGGAAGATACGGCCCCTGCAGCTGATGATTCTGATGAACCACCTGCACTCATAGATGATGAAGAAGAAGAATAAAAGTATTTTATCCTTTGATTCGTAATTTATTTTTAAAAAATCTTCTTTGTAGTATGTATTTTGTCAGAATCTTTTGCAGTTTACGCACGAAACTTGAAATTAGATCCACCACTAAAAAAATTGTTTGCGAAACCCTAAAACTTATAGGAAACTATCATGTTAAACTTGATTTTCATTTTGATTCTGTTTTGACTTGCAGATTATAAAATGTGTAGTGTTGAAAAATTTTGTTCAAAATTGTAAAAGTTGTAATTTATGGTTTCAATATAATTCTGAATAGTTAGTATTTATGTATTGTTTTTTTTTGTCTATTTACTTCTCCTTCAATTTAAATCCTTTCTTTTACGGTGAGAAAAGAAAAGTTCTTGTCCCCAGACCTCGCCTTCGAGGTCTAGAATAAAGTTCTCGTACGCCTCTGGGGTGCAAAGGGGCGTCCTCGAACTCGCTTGAAAGGAGGACTGTTTTCTTTACTGCAGCCAGATCCTCTTCGACTGCTCGCCTTGGTTTTCTTATTCTTCGGTTTTCTCGGGTATTGCAGTCGAGGGCATATTTTGGGGTCTGGTCCGGTCTTTGGTGAGGAGGTTCAATTCACCTCCATTTCCTTGGTTTCACTTGTGTTTCCCAAGGCTCCTGGGGCGTTCGGAGCCCTTCGAAGAAGACATTTGGCCACCTTGAGGATCCTCGAGTCGAATGTTAAGTTGTCTGTTCTCTACGAGAGCGAGACATGGAAGGTGACGGAGGACATAACCCGCAAGGTCCAGTCCACAGCGAACAGGATCCTAAGAGTGGTCGTGTGTGTTGGTCCTCAATAAGGTCCCAAAAGAGACACCGGACACAATACTTCCTAGGTAGCAGAAACTAAGGTCTAAAGGTTAAAAAAATTAATTCATTTAAAGGTTACTTCCGGAAACCCGTTCCTCACACTCGATAGATTTCTGGGTGGGGGTTGGGGGTTATGCAATGGAAAATTGTAGAGAAAAAAGAAGAAATACCAAGCTATAGATGAAATTTATAATGATTTAAACTGAACTATGGTATAAATGATAATCCTAGAGAACCCCACATCCAGGCGGAAGAACATAGAAATTGAAAACTTGAGCTGGTGACCATATTATCCATTCTGAAGATACAGCCTCCAATCTTCTTGGCAACTGCCTCTTTGAATTCTTTAAAAGTTGTCTTTTCCAAGGGGCAGGTCGTGCCAAAGAAAACTGATATATCAGTTTTCTATCACTTTATATATATATATATATATATATATATATATATATATATATATATATATATATATATAAAGTGGTGAACATATTAATTGACCAATTACAACTTTCTTCAATACAATTCTCAAGATTCTCCCATGGAACTTCCTGTCAAGGAACTGATACCTGTAGTGGCATGTAACTCCGAGTGTAATCCCTACTGATGTCATTCTAAACGGCCTCCCTTTAACTCAGGCTCTTGTTTGGTCCTGAATTATTTCATATTGTTGCTGAAGCATGTCACTGGCTAGGGAGAGCGAAGCCGATATTCCGACATTTGTCATTAGAAGCTATTTGTGAAACACCTGAAGAGCTACGTATCTACATCTTTGAACGACTTCACGGCCTAGTAATCTGGAATAGCTCACCCTGAACCGGACATTTAAAAAATCAGCCTCACAAATAAATGTCTACGTAAAAAGTCATTTTACACTATATTCAATAAAACATTCAAAATCTTAGAAAACCTTTTAAACCTGTACTAAGGTTTGTTTCGGCCGATCCACCATTCTGTCGATTTTACAAGATTCGTTGTGGCGCTACGAGGAATTGGACGAACTGTACAAGGAATGCCCAGAGGGGGACTGTAGGGTATTCCTTGGAGGTATGAACGCCAAGGTGGGAAAGGAAGAGGAATATAGACCTAGCATCAGAGAACACAACTTACATGATACCTCAAATGATAATGACACAAGGCCTATCCAGTACACAGCCTCAAGAAATATGGTGGGAAGCACAACCTTCACTCACAAAGGCATACACAAAATGCCATAGACATCGACCGATGAATATACCAGCAATCAAATCGACCACTTCTTCACTGATGCACAGCACATGCTAAACCTAATGGATGCAAGAAGCTATAGGGAGGCCAGTGTCGACTCTGACCATTTCCTTGTAGAGGCGAGAATTAGGGGCCAGATATCAAACGCCAGGAAAGGACCCAAGACACACCCAAGAAGGTATAAGATCGAATTGATCAAGAATTAGCGGAATGATGGCAGTTACAACCTTTGCCCGATACTAAGAATATCGATGGAGCATGGAAAAAGCTCAAAGATGCCATTACCCATTCTGCGGAGATAGGTACGAGAGATAGGTACGACAACTGGTTCGATGAAGCTTGTGCCCAGGCTACATTAATTAAGAATAAGATGTACAAGAGAATGCAGCAGGTGAAACGCACACTAAAATTTATAGAGGAATACAGAATAACAAGAAGAGAAAGAGAGAGTGTTGCGACCGAGTGCAACAGTGCGGTTGCTGGTTCTCTATCCCAGGCAGAGAAATGAGAGTTCGTTTCGAAGGACCAATTTGTTTGGGATTCGGCCCGAGTTGAGATTTCGAGATAATTGAGAATGAGACTTACTCTTTGTTGTTCTGTTTTGAAGGTGGTAGCTGAAAGGGGAAAGGATAGGAAGGATAGGAACCCCGAACAGCTTACCGTTATCCGGACGCTTGATATGAGGGTAACAATACACGCAAATTCGAGATGAAATCGGGAACCCCACGTAGTGAAAAAAAAATCGAAGGCACAACTCTTAACGAAAATGTGAAAGCGACACTTAATACTACTCAGAACAGAATAATGAACACTACTCTTCTGTCCGAAAGCGTGATAGCGACTCTACTCTACGAGAACGTAAAAGAGACTCTCGATACTCAGGAAAAATTCTCTCTTGGGTTTTCGTTAGGGGCGAACCTGACCGCCCTCCGCTCGCCTGGCGAACGCTTCGGCGGACTCGGTTCGCTCCGCCCCCTTCCTGCGCCTCTTATTGAAACTGGCGCAAACTGGGAGAGAGTATGAAAAGAAAGAGCTGGAGGAATTACTAGAACTGAGCGGGAGGAACGTTGGGAGAAGCTTCTACCAAAAACTGAACAGGAAACGAAAAGACTTCCAACCTAGAACTACCGTTTGTAGAAACTTTGACGGCTCTATTACCAGAAGCCCCGAAGCAGTGCTGGGAAGGTGGGCTGAGCATTTCCATGAACGCCAGAACGACAGTTCAACCTGCGAACAGGAGACGCACCACACAGTTGCATCCGGAAAAGGGAAAAATCCAGCCCTTGACTCAACTGCTGAGGAAGTGGGGGCAGCCTTCAAGAAGCGGAACAACAGTAAAGCTCCAGGAGCGGACCTGATACAGCCTGAACTGTTTAAGGGGGCGAGCCTAGACCCTACAAGTGACCTCCGCAAGCTCATCGGTAGGCTATGGATAGCTGAAAGAGTCCCCGATACTGGAGCATCGGCATTATCTTGGCAGTACCAGTAATTGAACATGAACTTCCGTACTTTAATTTAAAGCTCTGTTGTTCTTGAACATTTATATAAAGATCATCAAAAACCTTTTAACAAACTTTCAAGACTTCAAACATAAGACTTTTCAAAAAAATAAAGGAAACTTAAAACATTTACGACAATGTTTTCTTCATAGTCAACAGCAGGTTCACAAAAACAAATTTTGAACTCGGAAAACTCTGACATACATCTGGGGTCAAGATTCGTCTTGCACGTCTTTTGTGATTAGGTTTACCAATCGAAGTGAGACAATCCGTTCACATCAAACCTGTGGCTTGTCAGTTCGTAACACACCATTCGTGAGTAAAGAAAGCAAGAGTTTTCGTTTCTTTTTTCTTTATCCTTCTTTTTCCCTAAGAGCGTTTTGTTTTTCGAGATCAACTCAATACTAGAAACCTGAGTATGTCAAAAGTAATTAAATCTCTAAATTTGAACTTTTTCTTTGAATTATTTTGTGTACTCTATAGGAAAATGAAGTCAAACGATCCATTTAATGAAGGTTATCAAGACAAAACAGTGATAAGGCGCATCTCTTTGGGTATTGCCCCGTGAAAATTTCGAAAAGTATCCGACATAAAATAAAAATCGATCAATTCCATGAACTTGAACTTCTAGGAATTTTCTGAAGAGAAGAGAAAACATTTTTATCGAAATTGAGTTTTTTTTTTAGAAGAGACTTGCGCGATACACAGCTTCCCTCGGGCAAAAGGATCGATCAAATTCTCTCTCCCACCTTCTATTCAACACCCACTTTCATCTGAAACTACGACGCATGAGCTCCCGCTCTTGCTGTTTGATTTTCCTTCTCCTTTCCCCGGTACTCATTTGGGGCGTTTTTATCTCGAGAATGAACGCTCGATAATTCTTCTTTTTTCCCAATTCAAAATAAAAATTCATCATTTATTAATAATAATATAATATATATTTTTTCGCCTTTCGGCATTTAAAATTACATAGAATTTCGTAAACATTTACATGAAAAAATTTTGTTTTGGAGAGCATTCTTCTTCCACCTTTTTTTCCCTTCTTCTTGGTCTTCTACTACTTTCATTTCCTTCCCCACGCATCTCCTCTAGGCTTCTTTTCTTAGGTTCTTTAAAGATCTTGTTTCTACCAGGTAAGGGGGAAGGGAGAAAGCCCGGTGATTTTTAAACTCAGGATTCGCCCTGGAACTCACTATCCTTTCGTGCTGCTGTTGGCATTGATTTTCTTTACCCCTCTTCACTACCTCTTCTATAAATCTTTTCCTTTTGACCATATTTCCTTTAATTGCCAATTCCCCGACCCCATTTCTTTCAAAATATTTCTGCCTTTCCTTTTTCTACTCAGCTTTTGGCTGCTCTTTATCTATATCTGCCAAGCATTCCTTCAGCACTTCATTCTTCGATTCTAACCTTATCTTCCTTTTATAATTTGCAGCTCTCTTTCCGCCTCTATTCTTATTAGGCTTCTTTTAGTCTCTTCTGGTACTATATAACTTGGGACCTTAAATACTTCCCTTTGTATAGCTTCCAGCGCAGGGTATTCCTTCCACCCCCAGATCTCTGCTCTATATAATATAACGTTTTTGACGAGATAATCATCTTCCTCCTAAAATCCCCTCCCAGTTTTCTCTCCCCTATTTCCCACACTGCTTTCATCACTGTTGCTCCTTTCTTTGCTAGTTCTTTAAGATGTTCTTCTTTTTTGTTATTACTTTGGAAGGTGAATCCTAGGTACTTAAATTTTTCAACATCTTCTATTTCTTTTCCTTTCAATATCCAAGGTCTCTCCCTTCCTCTTCTTCCTTTCTAGAAAATCATCATTTTGGATTTTTCCGTATTTATCACAAGATCTCTTTTTTTCCCTAAATCTTACGAACCTTTGGTTATCACTTCTCTCATTTCTCTGTCAGAAGTAGCAAAGATGACCAAATCGTCTGCGTACTCGAGCGACCATATTTTTGTCTTCCCTATGACCACTCCTCCTGCTTGACCTTTCCTTAGTTTCCTCTATTTCTGAAATGTAGATTGCTTAGAGAGTTGGGCTGAAAGGGCAGCCTTGCCTGACTCCTTTTTGGGTCCAAAACTCTCTGGAGTATTCTCCGTTCGCCCTGACAACGTTGGATGTCTCTTCATATATATCTTTTATCTTCTTTATTAGAAAAGGGTCTATTTTTCTTCTTTCCATTATTTGCCAAAGTTTTTCTGTATTCACTAGGTCAAGTGCTGAGGAGAAATCCACAATTCAACTTTCTTCCCTTTTTTATTTATTTCCTTTTCTCTTATGTGGTTTAGAATGTAGATATTATCCATTCCACTCCTTCCCTTTCCGGCTTGTGTTTCTGGTAGTACCTTATTGTTTTCCACTTCTGTTTGGAATTTGGCCTCTAATATAGTTGCGTACACTTTGTAACTGGAGTTTAACAGCGCTATGCCTCTGTAGTTTTTCACTTCGTTTTTGCTTTCTTTCTTATGTAACGGATGAATATTACTTTTTCTCCATTGTATGGGAAAACCTTTTCCTTACCAGACAGCCTTTATTAATTCGCTTAGTCTCCCTCTTGTTTTGGTATCGCCATGTATTCAGCATTCATTTTCAATCCGTCCTCTCCGGCCGCCTTCCCCTTCTTCAACTTTTTTAAGACTTCTCCTACATCCTTATCGGTTAGTTCTAAATTCCCTGTCGAGATTTCTTCCAGCCTACATGAGTTCCCATCCTGTTTTGTGAGTTCGCCGAATATTAACTCCATGAATTGATTCCTCCATCTTTCCATTGGAATGTCTTTGTTCATGGCGGTTTTTTTCTTTCCGCAGCCAAAATTTATATGCTTCCATAAATCCGTTTCAGTTCTACTTTGTCTGACCTCTTCTTCTATTCTTTTCCTTTTTCTCTCTCTTTTATGTGCACATAGTCTTTTATACTCTCTTCTTTTATTCTTCTATTTCTCCTCCTTCTAGGTTATTTTGAGTGTATGATGTTCCCAGCTTCAGAGTTAGTGGCACGTGATTGACTCTGATCTAAAACCTTCTTGAAACCACATTTTGCTTTGTTACCTTTCATTCTTTCTTCTTTCGTGAGGTCGTCCTCTATAAAAGTCCGGCTCCCTTTTAATTTGTATTTATTCCTCATGATTTTTATCTTTTGATCCATTGTTAGAACCTCGACAACTCTTATATCCATTTTCTTTTCTGTAGTCTTCTTCAGGTACGTATCTCCAACGCCAATTTCTGTTTCCGCTATGGAGCTTAACCATTTCTGTATCCTGTCTTTTGCTTCTTGCTTACTTTCTGTTCGTGATTCTTCTTTTATTATAATATTTCTTCTTTTTCCCTCTTCTTTCCTGTTTTTCTTCAAGCTGCTTTAGTTTACCTTCTAAACCTGAGATTTTCTTCTGTAGTGCTTTGTTTTCTTCTTGCATTTCTTCTTTTAGCTCTGTATGTCTTGCGTGTAATATTTTATTACTTTCTATTATCTCCTTCAGTTGATCTTGCATAGACTCAAGGATTTCGAGTTTTTGTAGTATACGAGCTTCCATTTTCCCCTCTTTTTTTCAGGAGTTCTTTTAGTTGAATTGCTTCTTTTGAAGGCCTTGCCTTCCTCTGTTTCAGCCTCTTTGCTATTTTTCCTTTTCTTATTCCTCTCGTCTAGACTTCTTAGGCTGCTAAATCTTCTTTCAGCAAAAACTTTTAATTTAAAATCATTCATCTGTTTTTTTTTTCGCTTTCACAGTGTTATATATTTCAATTTTGGACCAAATAAATTTAGTTGAATTTTTCTAGCTGTTAATTTGCTGCGTTTAGGGTGCCCGTTTTTTTTCAATATTGTATAATTGTATAACAATAAATTCTAATCAATAATTGTATAACAATTTACTATTGTTTCTTTTCAATGTTAAAAGGTCCTATGTGCAAATAGATTTTAACGAACTTTTCCTTATTGCAAGTTTTATTCACAATTTTTCCTGTGAAATTTTGTTTTTCTTCGTATCTTCCCTTTTATTTACTTTTGAATTTAAAAAATTGCACATTTACTTACCCCTGCCTTCCTGCGTCAGCGCTGAAAATTCCGTTGTAAGTCATAGTTTTTGTCACCCAAAAAACAATTTTTTTCACAGCTCTTTTGCAAAATTCCGTCCACCAAAAACAAGTTCACCTACTCAACCTTATCATTTATTATATTGTTATAACTTTCTCCAAACTCCTATAATTTAATCATTCATTTCACGAAATGTTTCCTCAAATCATAAAATCCGTCTAAAAAAACCCGAACACAAACCAATTTACTTAATATGACAAAAAATTTTTTATTTTTTTTAAACTCCTGCTAACTACCATCTGTCTCCAAGTACGAGACATCTTGTCCTTGGTCTAGTTGGAGAGGATTTTGACTGGAAGCAGACCAGCGTCTAATCCCAGGAGCGGATAAAGAAGTTGGATGTGATTTTGGGTTTGACTATTAGTGGGAGAGGTAGGGAAAGTTAGTAGGTGGTGAGGAGAGAAAGGAGAGGGGATAGAGAAAGATAGGTAAGGAGAGGCATTATGGTCAGGATAGTGGGTGAGGAAGGTTTAGGATGAAGGACAGGGGAGGAAATAAGAAAGAGGTAGAACTACGAGAAGCATGTTAGTGAGTCTAGTGGTTTGTGTATGAGTTTGCGGAGAAGCCCCAGAGCTGAATCCCGTAGGTTCAGGATAGTTTTGTAGATTAGGAGTTTGTTCGCCAGATGGATAACCAGTCTTGAAGTTTGTCCAAGTGTACCTGTAAGTTTTGTGTGGCAGTTTGGGGATCGCTGTCAGTTATTAGTATGGCCGTATTGTCAGCAAATGTCGCTGTAGTTGTACCAGTCGTTACGGGTAAGTCGGAAGTGTATATAAGATATAGCGTCGGTCCTAGTACGCTTCCCTGAGGAACGCCTGAGCTAATGGGGACAAGACCTGTCTGCTCATTACGGTATATCACATAGAAGTTTCTGTTCTCCAGGTAGGAAGTAAGTAAGGGTAGAAGGGAGGGGGAAACACAGCTTCTCAGTTTATGTTTGAGGCCCTCATGCCGGACGTGGTCCAAGGCCTAAGAGACGTCAAGGAACACGGCGGAGCAGTATTCCTTGGCCTCCAGGGCTCAGGAGATTGTTCTCGCAAGGCGATGTACCTGCTCAATGATGGAGTGGCGGTTTTTGAAACCAAATTGGTGGGAAGTAGTCAGGTTCTGGTCACGAAGCAACGGGTTGAATCTGTAGAGAAGGTATCTTTCCAGGATTTTGAAAAATAAGGGCAGGAGGCTGATTGGACCATAGGAGGTTAATTGGTCAGGGGGCTAGCCAGGCTTTGCGATCATAATGATTTTCACCACCTTCCAGTGGGAGGGGAAATATCCCAGGTAAACACAGCTGTTAAATACGATGGTGAGAAGACGGCTGCACCTGGGAGGTAACTCTTTGACCAGACGTCTAGTAATGAGATCCCACCCAGGCGCTTTTTGGGTGGAATTTTTTGCATTTCTTCGGCGACCTCAGAGGCATGGATGGGGGTAAGCCAGAAAATTATAAAAAATCATTTGAACTATTTAAATTTTGATTTAAATTGTAGCAAAATATCGAGGTTTGTTTTGGGTCCGGGTCCGCCGTCCGGTCGGTTTTTCCTATATCGTTATGGCGCTTTTCGAAATTGAGAAAAATGGTCTACGTTTCGGTCTAGTTTCACACTTTTATGTCAGACCAAGAGGTCGATCATTTATCTTAGTTTCGGGGGAGGACCAAACTTTCGGAAAAATCGAAGGATGCCCGATTCGGGCCTGTGAAAAACTTTGATTTTGGTTGATCAAATATAGGAGTTGAGAGGGCGTCACGTACTTGGTTACTTTTTCGTCATTATCATTATAATCGCAGGGATGAGGTTCGTAGTCATCGATTTGTCGTTGCCTGGGTACAGCTTCCCCCAAAAACGGAATGGAATTGTATCATCACTCTCACCATTCCTGAATTTAGGAGCAAAGTTTCCTTTTAATCCTTCGCTTTTACTTTCTTTTCTCCAGGTTCATGGGTACTTTGATTCGCTAGATTATAACGAATTGTAAAGAATTGAAAACAAAAATTTGAAGTAGTTTACTTGGAAGGAGTCTTTACTATCAATTTAAAAAATTTTAAAGCTTTATGGTAACTTGTTGGTATTTTTGAGACCAGTACCTGACTTTAGCTGACTTCGAACTCGTCCGATCACCTCTCTTAATATTCCTGAATGTTCGCTTTATGATGTCCTCAAGGACCTTGATTAACACAATTCGAGTTGTCTAAATTCCAAGTATAGCTTTTTGTTCAATCGAAAAAATCAACAAAAAAAACTGTGGACTTTGAAGAGAATTTCATCAGTGAAGAAATAGGAATGAAACTAGAAAAGCAGATTGGGAAATTTTTTTCGAGGGATTTGGACGCAATGTTGTTGGATGATATATAAAAATTCTAACCTCTCGCTCCATCTGGTAAAGGAAAGATAGTGAAATAGGGATGACACTATGATGAAAATGGGTGACACTATGGGGTAACAAAATTGCCCTCTGTGAAAGCAAAATGGCCTCGTGATGATGTGCTCAAAGAAATATATGAGAGTGGTTTCAGGAGAGGGATACACAAAGGGCCGAGGTAAATACGAATCACAGACAAGAGATGGAGCTTGCTTTCATTTGCAGCATCCTTGTTTTCGTCCTGCTAAAATTAAATAAAAATGGACTCGTGATTTTTGTTTTTGATTTTATGTAGAAATTATTATAAATATTTTTTCTAGACTGATGCGAGAACTACCGCGAAATCTGTTGCCTAGTTAAAAATTAATAGTCAAAAATATTTCAACTGGCCACCCCTTCCTTATCTCTCCTATTGCGTAATATTTGTAGATAATTCATACTTTGTATAGTGTACCCGTACTTTTCTACCTGTATTTGTTTCAGTCATGTGATGGGGAAAAGCCATTGTTATTGGAATCACTTTTTGGTGTAAAAAATCTATACTATAGTTTAAACCAACCACCTTTCTGCTCATTGGGTTGTCATGCTTGATGGATACTCGTGGCCGCCTATTTGTGATTATTTAGTTTAACTGAATTAGAATCACGCGATCACGATAGGTGATTGTCTTCACTAGAATGAGATACGTTATTAGCATAAGGTAATCAAATTTAAGTTACCCTTTTTCATATATATAATATAAAGTAAGAAAAGGGTTTTCAAAGTGAAGTACGTCTCTGCACGGCTTGCGAGGAACGTGTGGCTTTTAATAATTGTACACAAGTTTTCTTTTCATTTTTTTGACATATTATATACCAAAAATCGAATGTGTGTTTCAACGTACTTATGGGAATCATATTATTCGACTTCTAAGTTCGTGAAATCCAAATGATGATCAGTATTGACTAACCAGCATCACAAAGGATTACTCAGTTAGAGGCTCGTCAGTTAGATGTCTTTTGGGCGAGCTGGGACTCGGCCCTTGCTCTCCGAGCAAGCTTCATCGCTTGGAAGGTTGAGGCTAACTCGCAATAAGGAGAGACAGTTAGTATACCTGCTACTCCTCTTGGTCGTCAACAAGAACATCTTGGAGGCCAAGGAATACTAAGGTTTTGCAGTCTTCCTTGAACATTTCTCAAGCCTTCGATAAGATCTGGCACGTGGGCCATGAGGGGCTGAAATTGAATCTGAGAAGCCGTCTCCTTCTCTTTTTTCTATCCCAACTTCGTACCTGAAGGATTTTCCTTGTCAAACATCTAGGGGAACACAGTAGACTCTACCCCAACTGTGCCGTCACTGTACTACGTCGGGCCATCGGCATATCTCGGGGAAGACCATAATATCAATATGATTATTTAAATTCAAATTTTTATTTCGACAGGAATATGGGTGTAAATTAAAGGAGAATTGAATTGTAAAGACACAATACATCAAGTTTCATATCCATTTATACTGAATGCAACTCATTTTTTACTATTACAACTACAATTTTTACTATTGAACAGGAGTTCAAACACTACTCTTCAGAATATCTGCAACAGAAAACAGAATTAAAATGAAAATCATGTTTGACATAAAAACATTACTACTTACGTACTAATTAGTATATTTTAAAATTAATTACCAATCAAATGATTGATTATTCTTATTTTCCATCTCCACCTGCATGTCTACGTGCTCGTCTACCTGCACGTCTACCTGCGCATGCACTTATGGGTGCAGAACCGGCAGAACGTCCATTAGGGCCAGAAGATCCAGAGGCCCCTTGTCCACCAGGTGGAGGTGGTTGAGTATTATTATTCTCCCTCAACTCTGGATAAAAGAAACTCATCATAGGATCGATCATCTCCGACAAAAGCTTGATGTCATCCTCCCATTCATCCAACGCGTCCATTAAGCTGGCAAACTCGGATGACAACTGATGGCGCATAGAAGCCCGTTGTTGCCTGTACTCGTCGCTCGAGTTGTTGGCTTCTGGTTTCATCGAATGTTCCTTCATTTTTGGTTGAATTAACGCTGGGAACGCGTTGACCTGTAACAAAGATGACTACCTAAACTTGAGACCAATTCAAATAGCAATTTATGAAAATAAAATGAGAAATAAAGTTCAAATCACACTGACATATAGATAAAGAAAAACGCATTTGCCTATTATGACGTAACAGATATTAGCAATAATAAGAGAATTTTCTCAAGTATAAAAGCCCAAGCTCAATTTTACTAACATAAGTTCCTAAAACCGAAGAAATTTTAATAAAATGAGTTTAAAAAATAAAATGACTTACTTTTGGAATGAAAATTCCTTGCTTTGCTGTTGCACAAAGAAAATTTCCCGTAAAACACTTGTAACGGTGTCAAATCCGCGGAAGCTGTGAACAAAGTAAAAATTCCAGGGTTTTGCAGAGATCTTTTTGCAAAAAGAAGCTGTAAGCATAGGCCATGGCGCATGAATCAATACGAAAGGCTGTGGGAAGTTGCAAAATAATAAAAAAAGAAGGAACGACAGCCAATCGTAGCCTCGTTTGGCTTTTATTAAAAAAAAAAATTCACCAACACTCTGAATATTGCAGTTCTTAGGTTTTGCATTTGCATTTTTTGAATTCGCTACTGTCAATGAATTTTAGAAGCAGGGTGCCAATCTGGGGCTCTTTGAAGGATTATTTGTGACTCTCGATAAATGTCCCCGAGTTCCTTTTCCATTTTTGTGCCCTTATATGCTAAAAAATAATTATCGTTGCTTATATGTTTTAATGCACTTATGCGAGCCATTTTATTCCACTTTAAAATTCCGATCAGTATTAACTAACCAAAAGGATCACTCCGAAAGGATCACTGAGAACTGCTCTCATCAGTTATTCACAAAATTTTAGAAAATTGTCAAGAGAAGACAAATATTTGTGTTTAATTTATAATATTTAAATTCAAAACAAATATATTGGACTTGAATTTGTGTTTTCAAGAAATATGATTTCTGTGAAAGAAAAAATTGTCATGACCTTGTTTTGCAAACCTTTAATTTGCTGCTCGCGAAAAATTTCAAATTTTGAAAAATGGCTCTGACTATCAAGAAGCTTGGACGCCCCTGCTATATAGCAAAGCCCTAGGAAGAGGTGTTGTGTTTGTCATAATAAAAAACTGAATAGGGGCTATCTGACTGTGCAAAAATGACAAGTACTACTTCATATACCTACCTACTTGCTCAGAAAATTATTAAATTCTTTAGGATCAGTAGTTTTCAGTTACATCTTTCATATTTCATTTAATATTTATTATTTAGTAATATATATGATGATCCTTGTAGGCGAGAGATTAGAGCACTCGTCTATCACTCCAAGGGCCATGGTTCAAATCCCATGTGGGTGCAAAATTCTCAGCCTCTTTTTTTACTCCCGCTCTTCCGTACCTAAAATGTGTTCCTTTCAATGTATCCACTATTCTGTCACCCAAAATTCCCTCCAAGGTTCACAACCTTGGTACTTAGCAAGTAAGCCCTCAACGAAAAAATAGCTGACTTATATTCAAAACATATTTTAAACTTGTTCCTACATTTAGGAGTGAAAATGAGGTGAAACCTTCGCGGTCCACTCCAATTTACGTAAAGACCACTTCATGCTATGTCTCGCACTCTAATAAATGAGTTATTGCAACTATTTTTGCTTTTATTAACAGAATGATTTATAACAAAAGAAGCAAAGAGAATAGATAGTATAATTAAGAACCTGGCAAAGGAGGTGCTGCATGTGAAAAAAAGAACACCGAGCCAAGCAGTATTGAAAGAAGTCTACACAGGGAAAAGGGAAGAACGAAATACTGAGAAACTATGAAAGATAAAAGAGAAAGAAGAAAAAGCCCCACAACAGATAGTAGTTGAAGAAAACTAAACAATGCAAATACTGTGGAATAAATTGTGTTCAATATACGATATATTATTATTATTATTAAAAATTATTTACTTTATAACGTTTAATCGATGTTTTTTAAACCTGTACACTGACTAACCCCACGTACTTGATCACAATTAATATATGAATCAAAAAGCACAGCGGCTGATGAACGTACCAAAGAACTACTCACCAGTGTCGGAGGGCGAGCATAGGAAAAAGCTCTTTAAGAACATTATACAGTCTCTTCTGCTCTACTCATCCTCGGTGTGGAGATCCCTTATGAGCCTTTCATGTTTTATAGGCTGTTTTGGGGTACCTCGATTCCGAAGTACGGATAACGTGCCTAAACTCTCTCAACTTCTTCGCAAAGATGTTCTTTTGTCTTGAGCGCTGCTCTGTTGGTTTGATTGTGTAACCTGTGTCTTGTTCTTTGGCTTTCTTTTTCCGGAGATATCGCATTTCTGGTGTCTGGGGAAAGCAAATATATTTTGTCGTCAAGATCCAGGATTCTGCACTGTAGGTCAGGATTGGGAAGTAGGCAGATAAAAAGACACTCGATTTGGCTTCCCTGCTGACTTCTTTTTTAGAGATGAACCTCCTGTTTATAGCTTGATAAAGTCTTCTAGTGAATACATGGCTATTATTTAATTCGGCGTCCATTTTGCAATCTTGGCTGATGGTTGCGCCAGATATTTGAAAGTGCTGACCTGCTCTAGTATTTCTGAGAATGTTGGTAGTGGATTATGCAACGACCATAGTTTTGTTTTTAGTCGTGTTAATGGTCATGTATATCAAAACTTGGATGCACTACATCCTGTACATGATGTAAACTCGAACAGGTACAATATAGAGCTACTACAGCCGCTATCTTCAATCCCTTGAATTTTTAAATTCTCCCATGAATATCCACCTGTGCTACCTTGTTTGCGTTTGTCCAGTCAAATCACAAAACCAAGAAAAAACATTCTTTTATGTGTATGATGGTATAGTAGAAAAAAATTATTTACGATTCTGAAAACTCATGTCTTTTATTCAAACACACCTGAAACAATACAAGAAAAGTAGGAGTTATGCTCTACGATAAAGACTGTTTATGACTTCCTTTCGCTGGTAGAAATTCTTCCGTTTTTATGTGAACATCTACCTGGTTATGTCCATTGTTAAAAGTTTTACAAAGCTAAAAAGTAGGGCAGCGGCGCTATAACTATACGGAAGGCTACACAGCAATAATAAAAGCAATAGTAACAGCTTTCATTGCCCTTTTTTTTTAGCCAGGGGAAACCTCTCAAAGGTTGTTTGTCCTGCCTTTGGGGAGGCAGGAGGGAGTATGTGGGATTTGCACCCACTAAAACCCCTGAGTGGACACCATCTAGGCTCGGACGGTAAGACCCGGGAACCGGTGAGAACTCTACCGCAAAGCTTTCATTGCACTGGACTAACTCGGATGCAACCCGAACTACTAAATTGGATTCACACTAACTTCGAACTAAAGATTGCACTCCAATTAACTCGGGTTCACTACTCGGGTTCACTCCAACTGAATTTTTATTGACTTAACAGTTCTGTCTCCAACCAAGATCGTTTCCAAATAACCAACCCCTCAAGTTCGGGGGCATTTATATTACCACGGGTGAGAGCTACCCTCTGATGTACTGCCGGTTTTTGACGAGAAAACCTGCGAAAACATTTATTGCTTTGTCACTTGAATATTTACAGCAATGGTGAAAGTAACCCTTGTGCAAAAACATGTATTGTTTTTGCCATCTTGTCGTTGGAATATTTAGAACACTTTGTTTATTGTCCGGGTCATTACAGCCATATTTTCCACACTCAAAAGACAATTATCGTGTTGGTCATATGCTAGGATGACTTTTACTAGTACTTGTGCCTTCTTCCTGATTGATATTCTTTCTTTCTAGAAGTAAGACTCTTTTCAACACTTTACCAATCTCAGTTTGGCTTCAGGCAGGGACACAGCACCCTGAAACAGGTCCACAGGAAAGTCGTCTCTATTGAATCTGCTTTTGAAAAACGACGAATATGCTCTGCCATCTTTCTTGATGTATCGCATGTCTTTTATAAGGTCTGGCACGAGGGCCTACGTTGCAAACTGTGGCAATACCTGCCCAAAAAATTCTCTCAGATGTTGTCCTCTACTTTAAAAGGTATAAGCTTCAGGGTAAAGTGTGAGGACGAATATTCTGAGCTTAAAGATATCTCGGCTGGAGTTCCGCAAGGCAGCGTCCTGGGCCCCACTCTCTATCTTCTTTACCCCAGGGATCTGCCTTGCGAGGATGAGGTGCAAGTGGCGATGTTTGAGGATGATACGGCCATCGTAACAGCTGGGAGTACTGCGGAAGAAGCAGTTTACAAACTACGGAGATCAACCTGGATCAACTCTTGGGCCAAGAAGTGACGTATCCAGCTCCATGAAAGCAAGTCAACGCAAGTCGACTTCTCATTGAAAAGGGTTAATTCCATACGAATCCTGATCAATGGAATGGTCATACCTAATAAAAATACGAAGAGATACCTGGGCATGATTTTACAAGTTCGACTAAGGTGGAAGGAACACGTAAAAAAGAAAATACAAGAGCTCAACTCCAGATAGAGGAGCTTATATTGACTGTTAGAAAGAAGGTCAGGTTTGCCTCTCCACAACAAACTTTTAATACATAAAGAAATTATAAAACCTGTTGGGACCTACGAAGCGCAGTTCTCGAGCTGTACTAGCAAGAGCAATGCTCTGATGATCCAAAGGTTCCAAAATAAAGTGCTAAGGAACTCCGTTAACGCTCCTTGGTACATCCGAAACGACGACATCACCGGGATTTAAAAATGAAGACGGTGCTGGAAGAAATATTTGCGCAGGCTAGTAGGCATCTAGAGCGCCTTCCCTCTCGCCAAAATGGTGAGCCAAGAAACTCAGCTCAATCGCCAGAAGCAAGGAGACTACAGGGACGAAAATTCACCGACCTGCTACATGACGAGGACTAGATCCGAATAGTAGTTCTATGTCCTCAAAGTGTAATATCATTATGTTAATATTGTAATTCTGATATGTATAAGCTGGATAAACAAAATGTTCAGTTGCTTTGATCAATAAATTAAATATAAAAAAAAAACTTTACCAAACTGTATTTTCCGTATTGCTATGTATGTTACTTATTCTAAGAACAACGTATGATCGCTTTGTCAGCCAGACAAACCCCCCAACTGATTAAATTTATATATACATAACAGATTTTTCTTACCTTAAATTGGTCGTAATTGCCGCTTATTATCAGGTAAAGCCCATAACTTCTGTGTACGAAACAAATTCATAAAGATTAAATATATTGTGAACTGTTGGACGACCGTGAGTTTTTAAGTATTTGTGGCGACGACAACGAGAATGAGAATAAACTGGCAGATTGAGAGGGAAGGAAACAACCCTACTCTTGCGAACTAAAAACCACCCTTTCAAGAGTGTGATTGGTGGCAGAGATCACGTGGTTCTTCATCCCTTATTGAGGGAAGTCATCTCATGGAATAACTCCGTTTTGAACAGAAAACAAATCTTTGTAGATCTCGATAAATTTTATCTCTTCTGTTCGATAAATCTTTTACTAAACAAATTCTATTTCTTACTGTTGGATTACGAGTCTGATCTGTACGCATGCAAAATGAAAACTGGAAGAATCATTATCATTAAATAATATTCACGATCGAATACATATTTTTCTCTTTCATAAGACATCTATCCTGTTTGTTGTATACTTACATGACTCGTAGTTGCGCTTCTTTCCCTGATTGATATTCTTTCTCATTAGAAGTAAGAGCCTTTTCAACACTACGATTTTTAGTAGGCCTATTCGTACTGCTATGAACATTACTTATTCTGAAAGTAATGTTGGACGGAAATCAATAAAGTTTTTCAAGGGAAAATTAAATTTATAGTGAAATGAAGAACGAGCACGAATTTTCGAGTGTTACTTTCGACAACGAGGACGATGAGAATAGGAATGAACTGGAAGAATGAAAGCGAAGCTGTTATAACAGTGAAATAACTTTCCCTGAGTAGGGATGCCGAGCCACGTGTTCACTACAACCAATAACACTCTTAGGAGGGTGGTTTTGGGTTCGCAAGAGTAGGGTTGTTCCTTTCGAAACACCAAAAACCTTTAAAGATTTAGCAAATTTTTCCTGTTTACTTCTAGAGTATTTACTTAACTTCTACGTCTTAGTCTTAGATTGTGATTCTGATTCTGACTTGTACCAACACCTAAGCACCTAAGAGAAATTGACCGCTCAGTAACAGAACTTGAGGCAAAAGTCGTTTAAGCTGATCATGAGAGTTATCAACTGAAATCGGGGAACAAATTTTTGGGTCCGCAGTAACCCCCTGAAGGAGACATCGAAATGTTTGGAAATACCTTCCAATCTCTTTCCACGTTTACTCTTCTGTTTGATGTAATCCTTTTCACTAGGGTCTTAGTAATTTGTCCCTTCAGTGGTAACGAATCATGAGATAATACGTTGGTTTGAATAAAATATTCTTAATATTACGTTTAATAAATTTTCTTTGCTTTTATCGATTGAGGCTCTTACTCTTTTCTTTTTTAAATCATAACGATCCTCTCCTCTTCTCTCCTTTCTTCCTTTCCTTTCATTTCGCTTTTTCATTTCATTAGTATTGTACTCATGTAACAATTACACCTCCCTGACCTCGAGTGATTTGTTTAGTTGAATCTCGTTTAAAAGAAGAAGAAATGATTCCGAGCTAAAACAATTTTCTTCTTTATGAAAGGAAAATGGCCCAAAGTTTCTCTTAGAAAAAAATCCGAGAAAAATCTAAGAATTCTATTCTACCTTTGAGGGTGATAGATCCAACGCAATAGTTCTGTCAGCTTCTTCATTTTGATCTATTTTTTTCTCAGAGTTCATTTGGGACTTCGTCCTTTAAGATGCACACCTGCAATTTCTATTCTTTTCTTTCAATTAAAATTAATTTATTCCAACAAAAAAATATATTTACTTATTTATTTAGTTTATTGTTCTGAATTTCTTCAAAGTTCTTCTATAAGGTAATCATTCCTTCCGCCAAACCTCTCACATTTCCTCGAGTTAACAACTTGACCCGAAACAAACTAATTTCCACAATATTCAATAAAACATTCAAAATCTTATAAACTTTTAAATTTTGACTGAAATTGTGCCCAAACGTTTGTTTCGAGCCTTGGTCCGTTATTCTGTCGGTTTAACCAGAGTCCTTCTGGCGCTTTTCGAAATTGAAAAAAATGGTCCATTTCTTCGTCTTGTTTCTCTACGGATTCATTTTGACCACAGATTGACTTGGAAGACTCTCATTAAAACAAAACGTGTCCAGGCCCAGTTGTTTCTTAACAAACTTCTCTGGCTGTTGGGAAGACACTCTGAACTCAACCATGGCTCCTCATGTACAAAGACATCCTCAAACCCATCTGGACCTATAGGATCCAGGTTCCTCCACCAATTCAAAAGCCTTCGTATCCTAGTCAACGCTCCTCGGTCTGTTCGTAACCTCGAAGATCTCGCAATTATTACTGTAAACAAAGAGACCGCAGTCTGTTCTCCTGTCAAAATCCCCCTGACAACTAGACAATCCCCTGGACAACTAGCTTCCTTCTTTTAATTATCCGGAAGTGCTATGGAATGTTCCATTTAGGCAAAATTACACAATTTACAGCACATAGACGTAGTTTTTACCTGCCACGACCTGTCGAGTTTCTTCCTAACCATTCTTACATACCTGTGAAATATACAATTACACAAAAGTAGGCTGGCGCTTTCTGAACTGCTGTGCTTTCTGGTGCTGTTTTTCTTAAATTATTACTGTAATTATCATCACATGAAAACTGAGATACAAAAATAGAATAGAGATAGCTGAGGACAATCTTTCTCATTCAATACAGTGATTGGTTCAATGTATCACCTTCAGATTCCATTCTCTGAAGGCACGTCAGAGTTGTATCCGTAACGTGTTTGTAACGTCGTATTCGTAGAAACGAAGAGAGAGACAACAAAACGCTGAACGGGATGAAAGAGCGGTTCTCTAGTTTTTCATAGTTAAACAATGGGCCGGTAACGCTCTAGTTTTGACTGGCATCTGCCCCTTTTAAACTTTGTCTATTTTGCATTCAAGCCCTAGAGTGGAACTCCGCCAGCCGACGAAGCAGAGGAAGACCCAGGGGTTCATGTAGGCCAACGATAGCTGCTGAACTATCCAAACTTGAGCCACCGATGACGTGGTCTCAGACGAAGTGCTTGGCGTGCAACAGGCACAAGTGGAGGAAATTTGTTGCGGCCCTACGTGCCTCCTAGGCACAGGAAACAATATATGTATATTTTGCATTCCGAAACTTTGTCAAAACTCTTTTAATGCTTCAAATAATTTTTAGACAGGAATAATCATTTTTTTTTGCAGTGAATGCATTACTTTTTTCAGTTATCTATTAGTTTTTAACACTAGAAAGACAACGCCGTCCTTTTGACGGCTGTAGTCGTCATTTTATTTCGAGACATAATTAGAATACTAAGCTATACATTTAAACAGGGATTAGCTAACTATAAAAAATTAAAAGTCAAAAAATTTCAAGTCTAAACAAGCCGTAAATTTAAAAATATTCTCATTTTAAATCATACAATCCTCCATCTGACAGCTACGGTTTTTGTAGTGCTTACTGAAGGTTCAATTCATTGTGAATTGTTGAGCGAGCATGAGTTTGCGACGATGACGAGAACAGGAATGAACTGGAAGAATGAGAGGGAAAGAACCACAACCCTGGTTTGGTGAACTCAATACCACCCTTACAAGAGTGTGATTGGTGGCAGAGATCACATGGTTCTTCATCCCTAGTTAGGGATGTTATCTCACCCGATGTAACTGCGTTTTAAACACAAAAAAGCTGTACATTTTCTACAAATTATTCCTTCTGCATTTAATGAATCTTTTACTTAACAAATTCTACGTCTTAATATTTGTTCTAATTTTGACTCGTATGTATCTAAGAGGAAATCTCACCTCAAGACTCACCTTTAAATAATATTCACGTTTGAAGACATATATTTTTCTCATACAAAAGATATTTTTCGTGTTGTCATATACCAGTATGACTCATACTTCTCTTAGGAAATAACCCTGAGCAGGACAACTCATCGCTCTCTCAACCTGGCAAGCTCCATGACTACAACCGATTAAATATACAGTAAAAGCTCCTTATTCGGGCTTCCTTCATTCGCGTTTTCACTATTCGCGGACTAAAAAAATGCGACCCAATTCATATATTCCGGGCTAAAAATTTCTTTATTTGCGGATCTAATAATTGGATATATAATAATAAAAAGGATTCTGTGGCGACCAAATGTCGCACATTGGAAGACTCTGGCGACCAAACGAAACAAAACGAAACGGCACAAATCAAGTCGACACAGGATTCGGAATCGGACAAGTTAAGACACGATTCGACTTGTCCACGACAGTCTGCGAGACACATTAATCCTGCAAAAAATGACGAAGAATCTGTGCAAGTTCAAACTTTGACTGGGAACATAGCCGAAATTGACCGGAAAAAAGCGCGAACGGAATAGGACGAGATGGGTTCGAACAAATAGAGTCAAGGAATCCAGGAATTGCTTATATCGCCCGATAGAGATTTGAAGGAAACCGACTTGGAAGACTTGGAGGAAAAAGAGGTTTCAAAAAAGTCTGAAACGTGACACTTAATTTGAAAAATCTCAGTGAAGGTTTAAAAATGGCAAATGAGCTTGGCGATTTCTTTATAAATATTGATCCGTCTTTGGAACGAAATCTTTTTTTAAAAGACAAATTGCTAATACGACTGCTGCATATTAGTCTGAAGGGGCTTTTACAAACTGCCAACCAAGAATACACTAATCAAAAAATTCTTCAAACCATTGCCTAAGCTTTAAGATACTTAATCAAAATGCTCAAAAACTTTAATTAAACTGATTTTTTCATTTATTTGGTTTCTTTATTTTGTCACCTTCGGAAAAAAGGAACGTTTCCTATAATCCCATAGAAATTACCATTTTGTATTCACTGTTTCTGTATTCGCGGCATATTTATGGAAAAAATACTCCGCGAATAAAGAGCTTTTACTGTATACATACTAAAACGACTACAATTATCATTTATAAAACGAAAATGAAAAGAAACCAAAATGAATGGATATTTTTAATTTTACTGGCAACTGTAAGAATGCGTATACAAGAAGAGGGGCTAAGAGAAGATGGGTCTTCCTGCCCCATTTTTACGAGGCCCTCAACCTCGCTTAGTCTCTCAAAAATGTCTTCGAAAGAAATACTGTCACTGTGATAACATCGACAGGCATTCCGAGAGGGCGCATAGTGAAAACAAAGGAAAAGGTTTTGTCCTCGTGACTCATTCGAGGTTTCTTCCACTGTAAGGCCTATTAGGTCTACCGGAAAGTTTTTTTCTATAATGTTACACCTAGTTTAAACAGGTTGGCCTGTTTTCATTTGATGCCTTTTTGGTTCTCCCATTTTATCACTGACTATATATATATACTGACCTAACAAATAAACTAAACAAATGTGATTCTTGTTAGTATTAATTAGGAACGGATTAGCTGATTGAGGGATTTCTATTTAAGCCACTGAATTTGGTATGAAATTGAAAAAATAAGAAATGATGCAAAAGGAGCGGATGATTTGTCTAAGTCGTTCGATGAGGATTCAATTTCTGATAAAACTTAAAGAGGATGATTTGATAAATCTCAACTAGGTGGTGATCTGATGAACCTTTCGGATGAGCCTCGCTCACGTCAACAGTCACGATGACACTGTCAACATTATGTTAGAGCAAAAATCCTTCTTAGACAACATCGTCCTATTCCTAAATAATTATGACAATTATATTATTTAATGAAAATTACTTAACATATCATACATTTATACTTTCGTATTATTATTAAAACGAACAAAGGTTTCCAGTAGACCCGATGCATAGGAAATGATTTAAAACATGCTTCCATCCTGCACAATTAAGTTATTGAAAAGAAGATTTCTATCCAAGAATTTATATTTCAGACAACCTACGAATTACAACTTGCACCAGAAACCGAACTAGAACCTACGGGAAAGTTGTTCAAATGACCATGATAAGATAAGAACATTGCTCTTTGCCAAATAACACTAAAAACGTTTAAATGTATATAACATATTTATGAGGTTTGTGGAACTCGAGGTGACTACCAGTCGACAGGTGAGAGTGCTGTGTCAGCAGTTTGAAAATAAAAAAACAAATTAGGCTTAAGGTACATGTATAGGGTAGGCCTATATTGAAAATATTCTCGTTTTAACTTACTGCTCTACGGAGAAACTCATGAGGTTCTACTTTGTTTTGCATCTTGTTCCACTCCTTCGGTCTTGCTGCATAATTCCAATTTCCTTAAGATTTTTTTCGATTATTCGGAACCACGCCGGCCTTGCAGTTAGTAGGAGATGAATCGTCTTCGATTTCCTCAAACAAACGCAACACTTCTCCTTGGTAGAGATTTTGAGTTCACTTTTTCATAATTCCTTGTTAAGGGCGCCTGGTATTGTGCCACTATAAGAAAAGCTTCGGTTTTAGCCTTCAGTTGGATTTGCAAAATACTTGAAAGCATGTCCAAGCCTTGGATTCATCTTCTGCGTGCCGTATCATGCTCGAAGACAGAAGATCTAAACCAAATTCGTCATTCAGTTCTCTTCTCTAAGAGTTCTATGCGAGACAGTCGGCTAGAGTGTACTGTGCCTCATTATTTTCTGATGGACAGTAATCGCAGTCAGGGGTCTGTGTCTTCCCTACCCTGTTTATAAAATATTTGAAGCATCGGTGCCCTGAGATCATCTGTGTCATCCGATAGGTCAGTGCACCGTGTCGTCTGGGAAGATGACTTCCCGTACACGTATTTCTAAGAAGGATCGGTATGAACTCATCTACGTTTCGAGTCTGGTTTTCAAGGGCCCATAGGATGTCTTTCAAAGGAAGGATATACGTCTTCCAACGAGAATATTAAAGGAAAATGATTAATTGAGGTTTCCTCTTGGATACATACTGTACAAGTCAAAATCAAAATCCAACACATTGATTCATTAAGTAAAAGATTCATTAAATGCAGAAGGAATAATTTGTAGAAAATGTACACCTTTTTTGTGTTTACAACGCAGTTACATCGGGTAAGGTAACATCCCCTAACTAGGGATGAAGAACCATGTGATCTCTGCCACCAATCACACTCTTGTAAGGGTGGTTTTGAGTTCACCAAGCTAGGGTTGTGGTTCTTTCCCTCTCATTCTTCCAGTTCATTCCTGTTCTCGTCGTCGTCAAAAGCAAACATTCATAACTCATGCTTGCCCAACAATTCACAATATATTTAATCCTTCCCCAAAAAATGTTATAAAATAATATATGAATTTAAGAGTATAACTCCCGGAACTCTTTTGTGCAACACACAATTTCAAAAATTACCATCTTATGACAAAAAGTGGTATTACACAAGGTGTGCTGCTTTAGCACGTCACATTTACCTTAGAACACCAATTAGTGCAGGAGCTGTTGCAAAAATGTTTGGAGGTAGGAAATATAATGGTGAGTACCCATCACATTTCTTTAGAAGTTCAGGCGAAATGGCTAGGAAAGGGCTTTACAGTCTGGAAAGTGCTAAATTAATTGAAGCAACAGAAAAAGGAAGGAAATTGACTACACAAGGCAAAAGAAATTTCGATCGATATTGTTGCACAAGTTCATGCCAACAGTAAAGCAGCAACAGCCTCTGTCGCTACAGCTGTACCTGGTTCGGTCGCAGTGATTCCAGCTGCTGCTTCAACTTCTCCGACCAAAAGTTAAGTAATGAGTGGTTGCTTCAATTTTTAAAATAAGTTTTTCATTCTACTCATATCTGACTTTTAAGTTTAAACTTAAGTTTCATTGGAAAATTTAAGACTTTTAAGAGTTAAGACTTTTAAGTTTCATTGGAAAATAAATCTCATCGCCCTTGTCAAAGAAGGTAAACTCCAGGAAAATAGCCCTAAGCCTCAGAATTTAAACAATGTCCAGAAAAGTAAATTTAATACTCTTCGAAAGTAGGGTTCAAGTTGTGTTAGGTAGTCGGGGTTTGTTTCGGGCCCAGACTCACTATATCTGACAATTTACCAGAGTCGTTATAGCGCTTTTGAAAATTGAGTGAAATGATCTACTTCCTCCTTTAATTTCTTCGTTAATGCTTAAAAAGGATGTAGACCGTTTGTCAGAGTTTCGGAGGGAGGACCAAAGGTTCGAAAATATCGAAAAATGCTGGGCCCATAATAAGCTTTGATTTGGGTCCTAGAAATATGGTATTGGAGTCAGGGGCGTCACGTACTTGGTTACTTCTTCGTTATTATCATTATCACCTCAGAGGTGGCGTCCGTATTCATCGATTTCTCATTGCCTGGATACACCCCTCCAAAAATGGGGTAAAATTATTTAATCACTCACACCGCTCTTAAATTTATCAGCTGGAATATCCCTTCTTTGACTTTTTGAAATTGGGTAGGATGATGAGAAGGGGGGTGCATAATATTCAAAAGACAGCAAAGACAGCAGAAATTCAACGAATTTATTTTTCGATTGAAACAAAAATTATTTGGTAATTGAGACTATATTCGTCTAGGCCGTGCTCAGCGATCTAATCCAAAAGAGCCAAATATAGACCATACAAAAATGAAATTTATTTCAAAAGCCATTTTTAAAGATTTTCTACATTGCTGAAGCATTTTCAGAGTAATTTTCCCTGCGTGAAAAATATTTTTAGATGATAAACTTTATGCTCTAATTAATTTAGAATATAAAAAGTTTTCAAATTACTTTTCATATCGGTAGATTGACTTCAAAGACTGATATTAAAACAAATCGAATCCCCATTCGAAGCCCAGTTGGTCCTTAATAATCTTCTCTGGCTCATGGGAAGACCTTCTGAAGTCAATATTGGTAACATTATCCTTAAATACAAATCCATCTTCACCCCTTTTGAATTTACAGGCTCCAGCCAGTACTCCACAAGTCTAGAGAACATGGGTCGGTTCCAAGGTAAAAGATGAATTTGGGAGATTTTCTCACAAGAACATCGAGTAAGAAGACACAGGGCTATCGACTTCCTATAGCCCATTTGCTTTAACATTCTTATTGGTTACTTTACCTTCTTTAGATTATCCTTTTCCTTCGGGTCCTTTTTAATCTTAATTTCCTTAACCTATTCTCATAATTCTTCTTTAGAACCAAAATCAATCAGTTTAACTTTATTTCGGTCTTGAGCATTAAAGTATTGGCTGCATAAACGAAGCAAAAGTGCTTAGTACAAGTAAATGATTAAAGTAACTCAGAGCTAAGGTAAACGAATATCCGAAGTGCGGTGCCGTAGGTAATGAGTAAAATTAAATACTAAGTAAATAAATATATAGCTATGTAAATATATTGTATAGAAATATAAATAAATTTCATAAATCTAAAACAAAACTTATAGTCTTTAACGCAATAGCCATGAAGAAGAATAGGGCCCCCATATCCTCTTCTAGAACCAAAATCAAAGTTTATTATGAGCCCAAATCCACCCTTCTACGATTTTCCCGAACGTTTGGTCCTCTCTCCGAGACCCAGAGAGATGGATGGTCTACGTTCTCCTTAAACATTAGCGAAGGAATTACAGCAGGAAGTAGATTTTCGAGAAGCGTCATAACGATTCGGGTATAATCGACAGAATGGCGTTTTCGGGCCCAAAATTGGTACTAATATTCGGTACAAATTTAAGAAGTAGGTAAAATTCTTAAATTGGCTTGTTTCAGGTTTTTTTTTCAGGTGATGTAATTCGAGGAGATGTGAGATGTTTCGGTGAAAGGAATGGTAAGTTACAGAAGAAGTCTAAAGAAATTCACACCTACATAAAATAAATTCATTTATTGGAGTACATTTATTTTTAATTGAGAGATAAGAGAAAAAATTTCGAGAACTTTTTGACGAAGAGAGAACGCCCCAAACGGATCCTGGGGAAAGAAAACAAAGGAGGAAGCTGGGAAACTTCTACGTCGAATCTCGCTTCAAAAAAATCGCATGGAGGTCATCGATTTTCCTCGGATTTTCCTCTAAGGAAAGCTTTGAACATGACTCCTGGGCCATTTCTCTTGAAAAGAGACCTGTTTAACCCCCAGAAACTTTTACCTTTTTAAACAAAATTTAGCTGCACAAACTACACAAGGTCAACCGATTGCTTTTGACTTCGGATGCTGTGGTATCCAGGTTTCTTTGAAAAAAAAAACTTCTGGTATTAGTTAGAAAAAAAAAAGTTCAGAAAGGTCAAGATTAACCCTACGACACCTATCATAAGTTTCAAACATTCCATCATCTCAATCAAATATCGATGGCTTCTTCTGATAAAACCCAAAAAATGTTATTAAAATCCTACTAAACTGTGATTTTGTTTATTATAACTTTTATTTTAGTTTCTTTTTATAAAGAATAACAGGGGTGGCCAAGCTCCTTGTTAGAGCCATTTTTCAAAATTTGAATTTTTTTGCGAGCCGCAATTAAGCATGTATTTAAAAGTTATGCAAAAAAGGTATCAAAAACAATTTTTGGTACTCAGGTATTAATGCCACCGCGGCTGCAGAGTTGCCATTTTTCTATTTAGAAATGATTTCTGGCAATCTTGATGAATTAAATTGAAGCTCAGTTTGCATTACGGAAGCATTATCATAACAGATACGCATTTAAAGAAAGAAATTCTTGTTCAATTTTAACAACTCAGCCATGTTTTTTAAAGACAACGGAGTTGATTTTTAAATAATGTTGTTTTTTATTATTTAAGGTAAAAATGCTAAATGGGGTCATAATAATGAGGTTAAAACGGGGGCATATAACTCGTAAAGAAACAGGACACCGACGACGGCGAAAAAGAACTTTCTTGCTAGCAGCTAATATGTGTTTCTTTATTTCATGTCATGACGAAGACTTATAAATAATATATTAAATATAAATAATAAAAAGCGACTTACTGCTTCATGTACCTCGACCTCGTCAAGCCCCCTTAAGATTAAATTCTTTTCTTAAATGAAGTACTCCCATTGTGCATCTCAAAGACTGTTCAGAGAGGATAAAAAGGCAGCCGAGGTGAGGTTTCAGCTGGTAGGTCTCTCGCACCAACGAGAAGGATCCGACACTACACAATGATAAACATCACCAGGTGTGTGTGAGCATTTCCTCCCCCTATAGGCTTTAAAAAAAGGATTCACAGGACATGATTTCAGTTTTTCAAAGGGTGGTGGGTACATCTCGTACATCTTGTCAGATTACTACAATTATCTTAAAAAAATATTCAATAAACGAACAACGTGTGACTTATTAAAAACTTTTTAATATTTTTTCATCAATTATAATAAAAAAAAATCATTTTCAATTTAGCTCTACAAGTAATACCGAGACAAGAAAATTTTGCAAATTATTATAGTAAATAGTAATGAATCATAAATAAACAAAAAAGAATCATTATAATTATTATTGTCCAGTAAACACCTTAAAAAAAATTAAAACCAGAGATCAAATTATCATCTTCCGAATATTTTAACATAATTTTTTCGCCTATGTTTCACTCCATAAAAACAATACCACAAAAAAACAAAAAGTATACAAAGTTTTCTAAATAAATAAAATAAATCAAAATTCCAAAAGCAGGAATGACCGATAACCAGAACCTGTTTCTATTACTATTTTGAACACGATTCAGTATGATGACACAAATTTTTTTTGCTGATGTGATGTAGTAACTGACACTGATATGAATACACTGATCACTCCTGCAGACCTGACAGATTGATTGATTTCGTTGATCAAACTATCAAAAAATAATTTATTAGCGAGTGGAGGTTGCGGAGTTTTGATTCGACAGTTTCACTTTCATAAAATACTTAATTGATGGAGGATTACGTCTTTTCTGACTACAGAATCAAGAACGATTGATATAAATAAGAAGAAGCAGAGAACCAAGAAGGAAGTCGCTGACAAGACATGTGTTGTCAGGTATTGGGAGGAAGATGGGAGATCAAATATAAATGATCGTCATCACGATTTTTAAAATTCTCAATCCTACAAATGGCACTAAAGATAACTTGCTCAAAAGGTTGGCTGTCGGATATGAGCTATAAAGCGACTATAACTTAGTAACTTCGACAATAATTTCAAAAATCTAACAAAACTATCATTTCCGTCATATTTTGATTTAGTACACGAACTTTCCTAAATGAAAGCCCCAAAGTTGTCAAAAAGCAACCATTAAATCAGTCAAATTCGTGTTCTTTACCATTTCTACAAGGTTCCAAAATAATACGACAATCAAAACTCTTTCACACAAATAATCTAATACAATACACTAAACTTGTCAACGAATAATAAAAAAACTCAAGAGTTAGTAGAAATCACTCACTTCCTTTTTTCCTGCAGAATTATAAAAGTATATCTCTACACCTTTCAGTCTTTCTTAATATACTACCTCCCGTATAATTTACAGTTTAAAAAAATCGTCATCGCAACCTCCTCGAACCCGCCATCGATATTAATTTAAGTCGATCACACATAAACACGAAAATTTTGAGCAATTGAATGATTGGTTTTCATTTCTCTTCTATCCTTCTTTCCTCCTCCTTACCTAACTTCATACAGAATGTTTTCTAAAGTTCAAATCAAAAAATTATTATTCTTTTTATACTAATTAAAGCGACTTGATACTTAGATTCGCGTTATTTTTCTTCTTCGCACGCCTATAAATTTTCCTTTAAATAAATTAGGGACTGTTGTCTGATGATAGTTTCGCAGCCAAATCTGCAAATTTCGCCATGTAGTCGATGCTCGTTTCTGTCATTAAACACTGAAGCTGATTCTCCACCTTGAAAAAGTAATTAAAAAGAATTTGTTAAAATTTTTGTTTTGGGTGCCATGGCTAACGATAGAAAAAACATGGCGGAGTAATTTCTTTTCATTTTCTCTCCTACCTCCGACGTGTTCTCGTAACTTTGGCAATTCGAAGTTTTAATTGGTGTCTCTAAATGACCTAAAATACTGCTTAAAGAATAATCAGCAACTTCGGAATTTAACCAGTCTTCTTCCCTCAAAATGACAGTCGGACTTGGGCTGGGAGGAGGAATGCCTGAACATTCGAAACCTCCTGATAACCCTAAAACATTTGAAACCTTCAATCTTAGTAAACCAACCTTCAAGATAAACCTTTAAGTTAGCACCTACGATGGCTGGAACCATACCTGTGAAATTATTGTCAGTGCTTCCGATGGCCATCATCGGGTCGTGATCTTCTAATAAAGCAGACACGCTCGGAGTCGGCGATAAGGAATGTTCGACGGGAGTTGTGGCCGTTTCAGAAGGTGGAGGAGGTTTAGGCGCGATAGGTTGTTCAACCCTCCTCCTCGAAATTTCTTTGTTGTCTCTAGGAGAATTTGGTGCGGACGTCACCAACGAAACAGGCATGAATTCCCCGGAGAACTGGCTCGTCTGAGGTATTAACTACAAAGTGAAGCAAAATTTATTGTCATATACCCTATTGCAGGGTCTGTACAGAGGACTTTCGTTAAGCAATTAGCGACAGGAAACGTTATTCACCTTCAAAGTTACGATCGCATGTCCATTATTGGCTTTTGGCAAAAGTGGCAACGTTCTTTGGACGACAACATTTTTTGCGGCTATGCCACGTCCTCTTCGATTGCAATACCTCGGCGTTAATTTCTGAAAACCAATAAAAACAAATTAGAATGAAAAGAATCTGCTTTATCAGTTACTTCTTCCATGAACACATCATACTCACATCCAGCTGAGCTTTGAAAGCTTCACGATCCAATCTGCTTTTAGGAGCAGTGTGTACGTTTGGTTTTCTGAATATGTCAGAATTTAGATTATTAGGATGATTGTTTGTTGTCGAATTGTCCCTCCCATTTTCACCACCAGACTTCTAATAGAAAGCAAAAAAAAATTACAACTATTAGCGAGTTCATTTCGAAGGTTTCCTTCACCCAAACTTTATATCTTACACCAAACCAACCTCTGCTAATGAATCGCTAATCGGTCGTCTTCCTCTTGCTGATGCTTTAATTTCGTCGCTGCACTGATGTCCACATAAGCACGAGGATTTCGCTTTCGCTTTCGTAAGCTTTGTGAGTCGAATCAATTTGGTGAGCATGGAGCTCAGTTTATCCAAATTACAATCGGTGGTTATTTCATTAGGCTGTTTGCTGCTTTTCCACCAGTAGTCGAGTTGCAGTTTGTACTCGCTTCCGATCTAAAATATTTTGATTACTTTATAATCATCTCTTTAAATAATTAGAGATTTTAAAAATTCCCGGTCCGCAAAAAGATACTGTATTAGGTCTACAGGAAAGTTCTGTCCCATAATGCTAAAACAAGTTTGAACACGTTTGCGTAAATTCATTTGACACTTTTTTGGATTTCTCGTTTTATCACTGACTTTAAACATACTGATGTATGAACTAAATGTGATTCATGTTATTATTAACAAAGAACGGATTGACAGATTTGAAGTTCATTTAAGCCCGTCTTTAGTACGGATTCCAATAAGGAAGAAATGATTCAGAAGGAGTGGATACAAGGTGTTGGATGAAGGTACAGTTTTTTATAAATGTTGCAGAAGATGGTTCGAGAAGGTACAAGGTGGTTTTGACCTTTCTGATGAACCTCGCTCTGGACAGCCATTTTTATTCCATGACAATACTGTCAAGATCATGTTAGAATGAAAATCCTTTTCTGACAACATCAGACATTGCCGGTATAAAAAAGTCATAAATAATGATGGAAATTATATCATTCAACGAAGATTAATTAAGGTATAATAAATTTATACCTTTGTATTATTCTAAAAAACATGCAGAAATTTCCAGTAGACTTAATTTGTAGTTGCATGAAGAGTCATAATAGGAGTAGAATGGTGATTTTTCCCTTATTAAGACTTAAAAACACACAAATTATATAAGTGGAAAGTAATATGATGGATCTGAAAATGGATGACACCAGAAGAAAAGAAAATAAAAGAAAAACTAAATGAGAGACAACAAAATCTACTATAAAAAGACGTGAAACTAAAAAGAAACGGGTAGTGTTGTCTGAGAAAAGCGACTAGGAAAATAGATGGAATAACACGTTTCCATGTGGATAAATCCACATTTGGAGTGACGGAACATCCTCGATCGCCTAGCAACACTCAACGACTTTCCGGGTAAGAGGAAGAACAAGAGGAGTAGCACAGAGAAAATATCAGAAAGACCATGTATTAACTGCCACCTGTCAGGAGACTAAAGTAATTGAGGAAGGGAGACATAAAGTAGACATAAAGTAATTGGTCTGGTTTTAAAGTCGCAAATAACTGGCGTACAGACCAATGTCTTAGCCCCAGGGATTGGATAAACGGATGTGCCTGAATAGGCTGCCTGTCTGTAGGGTGGAATAAGATATAGGGGAGAGAATGAAAATAGAAGAGGGAATATAAAAATAAAAGAGGAACAGAGATAATGACAGAAACGAAGAGAATGGAATGGAGAAGGAGAGTGGAGTGGAGAGAGAAGAAGAAAGTAGCGGTAATATTGTTAAAGTGGGTAGAACGTAATAGTATGAAGACAGGAAAGTGAGAGGAAGAAGAGGAAGAAAGATGGGAGGGAGTATAAAAGTGATGTTAACAGGAGCGTGTCATAGAGTCGAGAAGAATTTTTACAGAAACTTTTAATCCACACCTACCATAAGGTACAAATCTCCCAAAGCGAGAGAGTGACTATTTTCCAAGCTCCATCCGTTTCGAATTTTTGCAATAGCTTCGTCTTTGTTCTGTAACTTCATTAATCCCTCGATGAAATCCGGAATCTTGTCGTTTTTACCACTGGCATCATTTGGCCGGAAATCCTCAAAAACTTCGCTATGATTCGCCTCGACGTTATCTTCGACCATATCGTTGGCACAGACAGTATTTACAAAATTTGGTTTTTCGTCATTGGACAAATCCGGCGATAGGAAATCCGAATCATTCATTTTGACATCTTTCTCATCAGACAACAGTTTGAAAATTCCCTTGGACTCTTCCGCTCTTGTCTCCTCTCCCTCCGTCCTCTTCGGATCTGGACTTGCCTTATCCATGGGCTTTTTACACTCCTCAATTTTGCTGTTTTTACCCTTTCCTCTGGATTCAGCTTTAAGAGTTTTTAGTATTTCCTCGCAAGATCCTTTCTTTCCCAGCCTTTCCTCGTGCGAACTTAAACATATACTGCAGTGAACAGAATCCAAGTTATTAATACATTTGTCTTTCTCAGATCTGACGATGAATACTGAAAAAATTTAACTCACCGATTGCTCGTTAAATACTGACTCAGATTCACTTCCGATATATGAACTTGAGCATTTGGCTTTGGTCCTACGACTAATAGATCCCCTTCCTCTTCCTTACCGTTTATTTGATACGTTTTTAGCATTTTGTTTTTCTGATTTCTAGGTTAAGAAAACATTTCAATTCACACAATTAATAATTAGTCCAAACTGTTGAGATACTAGAGTACGGGAGGCCAACCTGCGGCTCTTTGAAGGATTATTTGTGGTTCTCAACTGATGTACCCGAATTCCTTTTTCACTTGTGTGTTTTAACATTAATATTTTAAATAATTATTATCGCTGGCCTTGGGTCCCAAAGTGTTTTTTATAAATCATTCTATTCCACTTTAAAATTCGTGAGATTTAAACGTTGATCAGTATTGACTAACAAGCATCTCAAAGGAACACTGAGAAGTGCTCTCATCAGTTACTCACCAAAAGTTAAAGAACTTTCAAGATCAACTTTTAAGTCAAATAAATGTTTCATTTCTAATATTTAAATTCAATACATATCCGGTACTTTTAATTATACGTTTTCAAAAAAATATATTTTATTTTCTGAAAAAAAAATTTAATACCTTTTGGCGTACTTTTTAAATACATATGTTAACTGTAGCTACCGAAAAATTTCAAATTTTTCAAAACAGCTCCGACTATCAAGGACCTTTGCTACGTCCCCGGTACTATACAGATTATTGAAATATTTAGGCCCCAGATGTAGTCCTAATTTTAACCCTTAATTTAATGTACTTTGGGTGCTCATTTTGAAAACCTTAAGGTTTGTTAACTTCAACCACCTCACAAGTTGGACCTTGTTGCCTTGTTGTTCATAGTTTATACTTATTCTTTATTATTAATAAATCCAAAAAATGGGTACAATCTAAACAGGTATGTTGAAGGCTATGCACAGGTAAATGTTGAATGACCTGGAAAAACTTTATACTATTGTTATAATCAATCTTCACCAAAAAGAAAGGTTTCTTCGTTAAGAATGGAAATTAAAGGCTTTTGCATTAAAAGGATACATATTTGGAATGGCGTGGAAGCCATCGTCTTTGAAAGTATTGGATTAAATTTGTTAGTCTATACTGAAGAGGAACGGTGATTTGCACCCTTGGATTTTGGGCTGTAGACTGAACCCTTGCCCATGAGTCATTACACCTTGGAACTAATTCTACATGAATCCTCGACGGCAACTTGACTTCGTCTTGACATTCTGAAAACGATGAAAATTATTTAAATATTATACAAAACCCCAAAATTGCCCACATTTTATAAAATATTTTTGACAAAGTTTTCAGATGTTTAGTCTTACCAAGAAATATTCAAACAATTTTACTTTTTGCAATTCAGAGACTGAAACAACTTTCAATAGCTGATACAGTGATTTTGGGGAACCCCCTCCCCCCAAGAAAAGTTCCTTTTTCGTTTTAATCATAAACTATAAACATTTTCTTTAAATATAAAAAAGACAAGAGCCCAGCGGCTGCAGTTAAACTTCAATTTCATCATTTAATTACTTGAAAAACCAAGTTCAACGACACGAATTATCTGGTCAGGAAACGTTTTAAGTCACACGTGAAGGGTTTAACGCACTAATTACATCTGAATTGATTTGAACAAAAAATAACGATAATAATAATAATAATATCACATTAAAAGACCCCGAGTCTCATCAATGAAAACTATTGAAGAGCCACTTATAAAGCTTTTTCTTTCTGTGGAGTGATCGCTTTGAAGATGTCGAGACATGGAGTCGTAGATTCTCGTAAGTTATACCTTCCAACTGATTTAATCTTCTCAGCGTTCGGCACCTGGGAGTTCGTATGTGAACGTTTTTCCCTTTAACCCTTAAGTGTGTGAAACCCCGGATGACGAGTTCGTTCAGTTTTAAACTAGTTTTCTCAGTGACGCAACCCATTTTCTTCCTGAATTCACCGTAGTTAATCAAGCCGTATAGTTCCTGTGTTTGTTTTTTAATATCTAGAAAGACGTAAAGACATTTGAATTTTGGGAAGGTTTCAGTTGAGAGGACATAAAAACTCGGTGAGTGAACTCAAGTTTAGGATTATTAGCTATTGCAACTTCAGTCTAACAAAGTTTTAAATATCAAAACACTTTCAAAGTGAAAAAAAATTAATAACACCCAACATACTATCAAAACTAACCAAGGCTTCTAACAGAACATGTTGAAGTGTCACTCAATTATTTAGTTACCAAAATTCACAACTAAAAACAAACATTATTGATCTGGAAATTTAAATCTTTCATTGTATTGTCAACAATAACATAAATTCTTACCTGGAGGAAATTTTAAATGCTTTGATATTTTGGCCCATGTCCTGTAATAAAAATGCCTTATTTGTTCTTTGGTTTTCATCACTGACTCTGATCCATTTTTCTTCTTCGTTTTGACTGCAAAGTACCTTTGAATGGCTTCAAAGTCTTTGCCATATTCATTAAGAGCTTCAAAAAAAATATCTTTTCCCTGGGCGGACCAATTGTGAGATTTAATTTTTTTCCATTTTGATTCACATTTTTTTGATACTAAATCATTTTCTTCTTTACCAACATCTAAAACATAATTATAGATTATTAGATATTTCTCAGAGTAATTTTATGTATAATTTAACACATGATGCCTTAATTTTATGCATAAATATGAAATCAATTGAGATAATGACAATTATTAAAGGAACCAACTTTTAACATTTTCAAACTGTGATAAATATCAATCAAACAATCAACAACCTCAATCAACATAAAATTTTTGTTAATCAGACTAATAAATTATATTGGTCAGTCCCCAAGTAGTGAGTATAAAGAAAGTTTTGAAATGTCAAGAAAAGAGGAAAATATCCTAAGATGTAAATTTTTATTGTTCACCTTCTTCATGAAGAAAAAAAAAGGTTTTCGAAAATGAATGGACACATAAATATGAAATTGCATTTGCTATAAAGATTAAATTCAATTTATCAAATATATTTGATGTTTAAAGTTAATTTGCTTTCAATATTGCCAAATAATAATTTTCTGATACAATAGGATTAGACTGTGCATGGATTACACATGGCATTTGATAAAAGTTATAAATAAAATTAAATACATCGTCCACCAAAATGACAAAGTGTTCCACAAAAATTTTGTAATCGCTTCTCACAAAGACAGAACAAAATTATAAACCAGGTCACATTCAATGAAAACATTGATTAATCATATCAAATTACAAAAATAATCTGAATTTAATTTAACAGAAGCAAATTCATAAACATTTAACCAAACATTACTTCATATTAAATCATGTACGGTCTAATATTTAAAACAACATAGTTTATGCAGAGAACAGAGAGTTTATGCACAGAATATGCAAGAAACTTACCTTTTTTATCAGAAGCAGGAACATTAGAATTTGGTTTTGACATAGAATCAAGTCTTAATTTTTTAGAAACTCTAGCGCTGGACCTAACAGGAACTCCGGTCGCTCCAGGAGAACTGCATTCCATCTGAGTAACAGAACCCAGAGGCTCCTCACTTTTTTCCACATCAACATTCATTTTTGACCCTAGCATCAACCACGTTCAACTATGGTGAACGGCAAAATGTCACATTTTTGTTATAAAAAATTAAAGATACAATACTTTTTTAGACGCAAATGTAACGGGGGCTACTAATAACCTTCATTTTTTAAATAAAGCCAGATGAAATCATTTTACTGAGCTGAGAGCATGATTATACGGCGACTATTTCGTTAAAACATAAAACCAAATGTCGAACAAAAATGGTTTTTTCTTCTTTTTTCTCTTGAAATTCGTCCACTGAATGTACATGACACGATAAATGAATTACTGTCATCTTCAACAAAAGCTAACTCTGCATTTTTGTAATAGTGGTTTACCCGTGGTTAAAACAAACCAAGTCTGCTTGATTTTAAACGAAATCATTTTTGACGTGAGAAACTGTCGAATTTTTAAATAAAAATTTATACAAAAATCGGGGCTTTGACCCCTTAACTTTCACCAAAAAAAATCCGAAACATTTAAAATTAAAAGTAAAATGAATTAAGACACAGATGTGTAAAAATTTTCAAGCAACTAAATAAAAATAAATGAAATAATTTCAACCGAATCTATCAAAAGCAAGTCTAATTTTACGTTACTTAAAAATATTTTTTTTCCTTTTTTACAAAACAAAAACAATAGTCCAACCATAAAAACTATTTTTACAGAACTGCCAACGTAGATTTAAAAGAAAAAAAAATCTCTGGTTTTAGAGAATGATATTGATCGACGTTAATATAAGGCGCATATTTTAGTACATAGATATTCCTCTTTCTGATTGGTTCATTCACTGACTTAGTGGGTGGAACAAAATTTTCATTTGCAAATGGCGGTTTATTGGTTCACAATTACCGAATTTATTTTTAAATAGTAAAGTAGCAGTTTAAATTATTGCACTGGAAATTATATACATATAAAATCCAAAGTAAGTGAAGCTATAATTATTAATTTTAAGGGTTTGAGTTGAATTTTTGTATCAAGAAATCCCGTTAAAAGGGGGGTGATAAACGTCCATTGATTTTGTGTTATACAAAAGAGTGTTGAGCTGTCTTGTTTGCGACGTTGATTTGTAATTTGTGTATACTTGTTGTCAATTGTCAATTAAATGGCTCGTTTTTTATTTCAGCGATAAATTTGTAATTAACTCTTTATTTAGAGGTGCATACCGGTACGCGAAAAAAGGAATTTTTTGGTTACGTGTAGCGGGTTAAAAAAACTGATTTTAAATCAAATTTCAATTGGAAATAAAATAGACAGAAAAAGCCTGTTTTATTAACCCGCCTACATTTCCTGTACTGCTGATAAGAATAAGAATTTCTTATTCCCATATTGATATATCTGATAAATCCAGTTTAAAAATGCTTTATCTCCTGACAGAATTAAGTGCATGTGCTTGATGGATTTAGCCAGTCGATGACTCAATTTTAAAAGTTGTTAAATTGAGTTGTCAAAGTAAAATCAGTTGGGTGTATTAATCTTTTTATTTAAAAATTTGAAAATGGGTATACAGTTAAAGTATTAATTATAGTTTTATATTGTTTATGTCAAACTGCTTAAAAATATATGCAGGTTATTTAACTTTTTGGTTGAATCAATTTAAGTTTGAAACCACATAGAATCATGCATTTGTTCTTATCAAATTGTTATTAACTTATTGGTTTCAAAAATAGTAAATGTTTGGTTTTAAAATACTTGGTGTGTTTGATTTTTAAATGTGATGCTCTTATTTTTGAACATTTGTTAACAGATTAGAGTGAAATAAAAATTTACTTTTTAAATAATAGTAATAATAATTTTTTCTTCTTCGAAATTTCAGTATCTTCAACACAATATTTACCAATCATGCCTGCGACAAGAGGGGATGCTATGCGTGGGCTCGCAGTGTTTATATCAGATATTAGAAATTGTAAGTGTTATATTTAACATTAAATCTCCAATACTCTTGATATCAAATTTGACATCATTTTTATATTATTAGCTTGTTATTCTTCCATAAAAATGATGTGTTAAAGTACGAAAGTGGTTCATACATATAAATTATAGTTAACTTTTTCACCATCATTCATTAAATGTCACAATACTGTCTTAAATGTTAAGGCTGTTTTTATGTTGTTTGTATGAAACTTCTTTGAAAGTGCTCTTGCTTAGTTTAAAATAAAAAGGTCACAATCATAATTTTAGTTTTCATTACACATTTAGGCATTGAATAAATATAGACATAAGCAAAAATGCCCCTTTCCAAGTTTCTAACCTAATAAATTATTTGAGATGCATTATTTTATTATTTATTCAGTTTTTTTTATTACATAAGTCTGAACAAATCACAAAGGATTGATGTCCTTTACTTTTAAAAGCCAAGATATGTTTGAATAAACTGAAATTGAGGTTGCTTTGGGCTTTTTTTTGTTTTAGGTAAAAGCAAAGAAGCAGAAATAAAAAGAATAAACAAAGAATTGGCAAACATCAGAAGCAAATTTAAAGGTGATAAAACATTAGATGGATACCAAAAGAAAAAATATGTTTGTAAGCTGCTCTTCATCTTTCTCTTGGGGCATGATATTGATTTTGGACACATGGAGGCAGTTAATTTGTTGTCTTCAAATAAATATTCAGAGAAACAAATCGTAAGTCTGTTTTATTTAAAACAAAAGGGAGAAGAGAATTTTTTTTATTCTGTTTGTGAATCTTTGCCAAGAAGCAAAGGAAATTTTTTAGTAATAACTGAAAAAATGTTATTTTAAATTTATATATGGATTGTATTTTACTGCATTTTTGGGCATAAATTCAATCTCTCAGTGCTCTCAAAAATTTCCATGATTGTTTGCCAGTAAATTAAGATTTCATGAGTGTGCCATATGTTTAAATTTGTTGTTTGCTTTGGCACTTCATTGGCATGAAAAAAAGAAAGAAATGAACTCTGCATTCAAATAAATTTTTCCATTTTGATTCACCCTTTTATAATATTTATTTACTTTTCATTTAGAAGGCAGTGCTTTTTTTCATGTACAATCAACGTACTTTGATGTGAATTTCACTTTAAAAACCAATCCAAAACACTGATTTTAATTTTGAGAACATTTTAAGTGTTAATTAAAATGGCTTTTATCAAATTTTCATTTCTAATTTTTATGACTTTGGATATATTGGCACCACCTTAATTTCTAACCTATTATGTTTTGTTTCTTCGAAACATTACCCCTATATAAGCCAAACATAAAGATCCATTTCTGCATGATGTTGTTTTTTAAGACTCTTAGGTTTTGTATGTTCTTTCTTGTGGATTAAAGAATAATGAATTGTATTGAATAAATATATCCTCCTTAACTAATTCCACTTGTTTAATTTAACTAACAATAACATCACAAAGTGATGAAAAAAATACATTAATGACATTTTTTATGGTTAATGTAAAAGCTTTAAATGATGAGGTGCATGTAAATGATAGACTTTTTAGAAACAAAGCTATTTCTTGTCATCAAAAGTATTTATTTAATAAAATAAATGAAATAATGCAGAAATTGAGCTATAGAAGTTACATTGTTCAGAGTGTTCAGTTCAATAGTTAAAAGACTAGTGTGAGATACTCCATCTGTATTAATACAACAAAAAGATCAAATTTTGAAAAGTTTGAATAAAATTCATTTTGTCTTTTTAATAAAGTGTCATGTTTTGATTGACTATTCTCTATGTTGTGCCTGTTTTGTTTTAGGGTTATTTGTTTATTTCTGTATTAGTCAGTGTGAACAGTGATTTGATCAAACTTATTATTCAGAGCATTAAAAATGATCTACAGTCAAGAAATCCAATTCATGTAAATTTAGCCTTACAGTGCATTGCAAATATTGGGAGCAAGGACATGGCAGAAGCATTTGGTTATGACATCCCCAAACTTCTTGTGTCAGGGTGAGTTGTTTGAGTTTTATTTATGATTTATTCTTAGTGATGAGTTTTACTATATTTTTCTAAAACAATACTAAAGTTTATATAAGTGTAAATTGAAAACATTTTCAGGTTATAATTATAAAGTATTTGTATTTGGTTTGTAGGGATACAATGGATGTGGTGAAACAATCTGCAGCTCTTTGCTTGCTACGTTTGTTTAGAACTTCACAGGAAATCATCCCTGGTGGTGAATGGACATCAAGAATCATTCACTTATTAAATGATCAACACATGGGAGTGGTAACAGCTGCAACCAGCTTGATTGATGCTCTTGTTAAGAAAAATCCAGAGGAATATAAAGGATGTGTCAGTTTGGCTGTTTCAAGGCTTAGTCGAGTAAGAGTTATAGTTTTTCATTTTAAAAACAGTTTTTTTAAATGTAGGAAATAAAAGATTGTTTTATAATTTCAAATTTAATTTAGATTGTAACAGCGAGTTACACAGATCTTCAAGACTATACGTATTATTTTGTGCCAGCACCCTGGCTCTCTGTAAAATTACTTAGGCTGTTACAAAATTACACTCCACCTTCTGAAGATCCGGGTGTTCGTGGCCGATTGAACGAATGTCTAGAAACAATACTCAACAAAGCTCAGGAGCCTCCTAAATCGAAAAAAGTACAGCATTCGAACGCCAAAAATGCTGTTTTGTTTGAAGCTATAAGCTTAATCATTCACAATGACAGGTATGAAAGTAAAACTGGTGAAATGTGATTTTTTTAAAGCAGAAATTGCTAACTGAGTTCTCTATTTAAGGAACTCAAATTAGGATAAATTGAAAGTTAACATTTGAAGACAGCATGAGCAAACAAAACAAAATGTGATTGTCCAATGCATTACTGAGTTACGTGCTTTCTTTTTTCCTTTTTAGTGAACCTAATCTTTTAGTTCGAGCTTGCAACCAATTAGGTCAGTTCCTGTCAAACCGGGAAACAAACCTACGGTATTTGGCATTAGAGTCAATGTGTCATCTAGCAACTTCAGAATACTCTCATGACGCCGTTAAAAAACACCAAGAAGTAGTTATTTTGTCAATGAAGGTAAGAACTTTTGCAGAACTACTGTTGAACCTTCAATTTTTGAACGTTCAAATAATTTGCCTTAATTTAAATGAATAACTTGGAAGTGACCAGATTAGGTTAAGTTTAGTTACAAATGTTTTTGTAGTGGACGATTTGATGGTTTTGTTGAAGTGGAGTAGATTTGCAAGGATTATATTAACTCAAAATCCCCTAACATTAACATTAAATCCCCAAGTTTAAAGCATAAGGAAAGATTCTGCAGTTAACTTATAATTTGATTACAGTTAGAAAAGGTTTCGATTAGTGTTTTTCAGAAGTCTCACTTTAATTAATTGTCAGGCTTTGAGAAGTTGGAAGGTTGGTAGTACGGAATTCATAAGTAATGTTATGTATTCAAGAGTTTCAATTAAGTATAGAAGTTAAGAATTATTTAAGTGCAAAGTATACAATAAAACATGGAAGACATTAAATTAGATTGGTGAGTAAAGATTGAATTGGTTACTGTTTATCTACAAATGACAAATATTATTTACAGATGGAAAAAGATGTTTCAGTACGACAGCAAGCCGTTGACCTGTTGTATGCAATGTGCGACAAGAGTAATGCAGAAGAAATCGTTCAAGAAATGTTAAATTACTTAGAAACCGCTGACTACTCCATCAGAGAAGAGATGGTAATTAGTAATTTTGATTAATGATTCTTTTTTTTAAAAAGTACTTGAACGAGATGTGTTGTTTTAGTGAATTTGTCACGAAATCTGTGATCAAACATGATTGAGTGACCAAAGACCTGATATAAATTTTTAATTGTCAGGTTTTAAAAGTAGCCATACTGGCTGAAAAATACGCCACAGATTACACGTGGTACGTGGATGTCATACTAAATCTAATCAGGATAGCAGGGGATTACGTAAGTGAAGAAGTTTGGTATAGGGTCATCCAAATTGTAATCAACAGAGATGATGTCCAGGGTTACGCAGCCAAAACTGTGTTTGAGGTAAGTTCCATATAACATATACCACTGACATTGCCTTTAGTATAATTATTTTCTGACTTTTGTTTTTATTTTTATTTTTCCAGGCTCTTCAAGCTCCTGCCTGCCATGAGAATATGGTCAAAGTAGGTGGTTACATTCTTGGAGAGTTTGGGAATCTCATCGCTGGCGATCGTAGATCGTCTCCAGCAATCCAGTTTCAGTTATTGCATTCCAAGGTGAGATATTCATTCACGTCTCTAGAGTTTGTAGTATATCGAATATAGAATCGAAATATTTATTGAAGGATTTGTTTTCAGTATCATTTATGTTCTCCGATGACTCGCGCATTATTATTATCAACCTACATAAAATTTGTGAATCTCTTCCCGGAAATAAGAGATCAAATTCAGGCCGTCTATCGACAGCACAGTAATCTACGATCTGCTGATGCTGAACTTCAACAGAGAGCATCTGAATACCTTCAGTTGAGCATCGTTGCATCGACAGATGTTCTGGTCGGTATTTAGTGATCACTGCCAAATTATCGTTAAGAAACAAAATGTTTAGGACTCAGAATATTATTTAAATTGTTTTGTATTCGATAGATGTTAGAATTTTCAGTTTTATTGTGATGCAAGCACAGGTTTTGTTAATTTAATGGGTTTGATTTCCCAGGCGACAGTATTAGAAGAAATGCCGGCTTTTCCGGAACGAGAATCTTCAATTCTAGCAGTTTTAAAGAAGAAGAAACCCGGAAGAGTGCCGGAGAATGAAATCAGAGAGAATAAAAGCCCTGTTCCATCTGGAACGAATCATTCCACGGAAACCAATGCGACTTCGGTAAGCCGTTTAAGTTAATTGGTAATAGGAAAGTGTATTGTTCAGTTTGCATCTGTTCTTTCGTTTTAAAACCGTTTCCGTTTCTTAGGCGACGGTTACTAACAATCAGGCGATTTGCTCGGATTGTCTACTCCTCCGGCCCAAACAAGCAACACGGGAACTCTCATCGACGTTCTCGGCGATCTCTACCCAAGTAGCAACAACGTTCAAGTTAACAACGCCGCGCCTACTGTAAATGGCTACAATTACAAAAGGTGATTTCTGCTTCCTGCTTTGATTATTTGTAATATGAATTTTTGGGACCTGTTGATTGACCTCATTTTTCTTCAAGGTTTGTGTGCAAGAGTAACGGAGTATTGTTCGAGAACGACATCATACAAGTCGGAGTCAAATCTGAATTCAGACAAAATTTGGGAAGGCTGGGATTGTATTATGGTAACAAAACAACAGTTTCGTTATTCGTAAGTTGACTTTCAAAATTTGTAAATAAAAAAAAAATTTTGTATGGACAATTGTTTCAATGTTTAATTGTTGTTTTTCTTTCGCAGTATTTCTCGGTAACACTTAACTGTCCCGGTGACTTAGCCACTAAACTAAATATTCAGATGAAGCCAATCGAGCCTGTGTTGGAAGGGGGTGCACAAATCCAGCAGATGGTCAATGCTGAATGCATTGAAGATTACACAGATACTCCGAGCATAATCGTTTCGTTTATGTATAATAACGTTCCCGAAAAGCACACAATAAAGCTCCCTCTGACGGTTAATAAATTCTTTCAACCAACTGAAATGAATGGAGAATCATTTTTTGCAAGATGGAAGAATCTCGGGAAGTAAGTTTTCAGTGATTTTGTAGTTTTCCAGTATCACTTTCAGTGAGTGATAGGTTGTGTCTCTGATTTCCTCACTGTTCTGCAGTTCTGGTATTTAAATTCGTTTCCTTATTTTTGACTCTGGTGACTCTGATGTTTGTATCTAATAGTCATTTACGTTTGTATTATTTACAGCCAACCAAGAGCGCAGAAGATATTCAAGGCTTCGGCTCCCATGGATCTGGCGGTCGTTCGCACGAAGCTGACTGGTTTCGGAATGCAAGTATTAGACGGAATAGATCCAAATCCGGATAACTTTGTCCTAGCTGGTATAATTCATACGAAAACAAATCAGATAGGATGTTTGCTTCGTTTGGAGCCCAACAAAGCGGCACAGGTATGTTTTAATTAGGTTGTTCTAAAGTTTCTCGTTTTTAGTCTACAATTGCTCCTTTACTTACCCTATGGAGCAAAAGTGAAAATATGATCGCGACGAAATCAAAATTCTGCTTTAAAGAAGGATTTATTGATTAACAAAATTTCTTCTCCACATATATGTTATTTGCATCTTATAAATATAATATAAAGGAGGAGACCAAGTCAAAAAATAAATTTTTCAGCCCATTTAGAAATGAAATTTGACGAGCCCTCACAATTTCGTTTCAAAAGAGTTAAAAAATGTATTTTTTGTCTTGGTTTCCTCCCTTATATTATATTTATAAGGTGCAAATAACATATATGTGGAGAAGAAATTTTGTTTATCAATAAAGCCTCCTTTAAAACAAGAATTTTGATTTCTTTGTTCATTTTTGCTGCATAGTGTAATCACATCTTTAGAACGTGAGAAATATCGAATGGGGGTAGTAAAAAGCAACAGTAAGCATATGATTTGGTTTTTGTTTTGATTTTTAGATGTTTCGCCTCACAGTTCGCTCTAGTAAGGAACCAGTCTCCGTTGAAATATGTGAATTGCTCTCTGATCAGTTTTAAAACGAAAAAATGAAGGAAAAAGATATTAAAAGGTATTATATGTACTTTTATCATATGCAGAACAATGAAAAATCTTTTTTTTTTCATTATCGATCCGGTATATTTGGATTATTTATTGTAAGGGTTAAAGCAAAAAGGAAAGAATAGTAATATATACATAAAATCGGTCCCTATTTTTTTTTTTGTATATATTTATATATAATTAAATTTTTGTTTTCTTATGAAATTGATTTCTTTATTTAAAAGGCATGTTATATTCTCAATTTGTTTCTGAAATCTGCCGGTCGTTTAATTATGATTTAGGAAAGGTGTAAATGATACTCGCGTGCGTGTGAAGAAAGGAGGTACCAAACATAGGTGACGTTTCTTAATGAATATTATTTTTAAATATAAGTTTAGAAAGAAGGATGATGGTTTCCTAGGATGATTATGGGTTTGGTATCTTCTGGACATAGTGAAATTTTTAGATAGTTAGTTTCGATAATTCTTAGTTTGGGAGAAAAATTTTTGAGTTAATAAGCTATTCTCAATTTGGCAACATCTCAGCTGATTTGGTGTGTTATTATAAAATGTTTTGTCAGCTGATAGTTTTTTTTTAATAATCAAAAGTCGGGGGGTCTGTGGTGTAGTGGTTAAGCACCAGACTATGAATTTATAGTGGCGAGTTTAAATCCTCCTCCCGTGTCTTGTTATACCCCTCGAAAAAGGTGAAAAACAAGATTAAATTAAACTGTGTGGTACAAAACAGATTTGAGAATCGTAGCTACTAACTCAACACTCAAACGTACTAGTTTCAAAATGTCTCGAAAGAGACTGTAGAGTGTGAAGAAAGAAACATGGAATTATTATAACAATTTTTAATGTTTCAAAATCAGCGGTTCTTGGCCTATGATAATCGTACCCAAAGAGATAAATATTTAACCCCTAAGAGACAAAAATAAATTAAAAATTTGAGAAAATGACCTTTTTGAGGGTTTCCACCCTTTTGGAAGTAAAAATCTTAGGTATTGATAGTTGGGGGAAAGTATCAGAAAAAAAATGTGAAGAAGCGCTGTTTTTGAAATATTATGTTAGCATAAATAAATTTCACAGACACTATGTTAGTAAATTAGCTTGTAATCTGTATATTGAGAATAATTAGCTTGATTATGATAAATTTTCATAAATACCTATATGTGGTTTGTTTAAGCTCCTTACTAAAGTTTAATTTCTTTAAACTCGAAGCTTATAGGATAATAATATATTTTATTAATGTAAATTAAATGAAAGCCATCATGTTTGTTAATTGCGTTGTTGAGACTCATCTACTACACACGTAGTGCTTATGTGCAGTTCGTACAATTGTCAAAACACCAATTAAGGTGTCGCTCACGCGGAGAATTGGGGAACATAGAAACTTGACAACTGCTTGAGTTTTATTTTAAATATTCAAGGCACACACCATCGTGTTCTGGTTTGATCCTCATTTTCGAGTTTTGAATGAATACAGGCACAAAATACATTTTTTGAGGTGCAATAGAAAGTCATTGGTTTAGATTTATGTCGTTGAAGTTATGAAATTTTGTTATGATAATGTTAATTACATGTAATCAAAATGGGGTGTTTTAGATGTGCTTTAACAAGATATTGTTGTTTGTTAACTGTCTTATGGACTCTTTCAAAGTCTTTAACTCGTTTGGGGTCTAATTATTAATCAGATTTCACGTTCTTTTCAAGCAAATGCGACTATTAATCCCAAAAATTGGTTAATTAAAGTGTGACATCATCATACCTTTCCGTTGAAGGAAGAAACCGTTAACCTAGATGATAGTAGCGTACTTTTAAACAGTATTCGAATTTATTTTTAGCACTTTAATTCAGATGTGACACTAATTTATTTTAATGAAGTCAGTAATTTTATTTTACTTCCATGATTCTTCAAACACAATAAAGTTTTTTAAAACTGTTTTCGTGCCTGATACAGTTTGACTATGACTTCTGGCAGGACTGATAACGTTTTTGTTTGGAGGATATAATTTTGGGGCTTCGTTGGGGATAAGTTTACCTTCAAGCAGCAGTTTTGGATCAACTTGCTCTTGTCGCGAACATTCCACTTTATATTCTTTGCTGAATGAAAACGAATTTTGTCGTTTTTGTCAACGTAGGGTGTATTACTTTTGAATTTTTCTCTTAAAGTTTCTATACTCTGTACAGCTTCAAATCAAACGATGGCTGTAAAAAAGTTTCAAGTACAATGGCAAAATAAATTATAAATTTGTTTTTATCAATCATAATTTATTCAGACAATATATATTAGGTATATTTATATTGCTTATAAATGTATTGTAATCGAAAAACCTGATATTAAAGCATAATAATGTTATATGTTTTATAAATGTGTAATGAATTGTAATTAACATTAATCAATTAAGGAAAGGAGTAAACCGATACAGAGATAATGGGTTGGGGTGTTGTTAGACTCTCCAGTTTTAAACTAAATTTTTACATATTTTAGGAGTAGTTAAACAAAAGCTTTTGGTCAGATTTCTTGTTTTAGGATTTATGAATTAGGAGGGAGATTGTAATCGATACTGCGAAGAGCAGTACCTGTGATTGTGTACCTATATAAAAGCATTTAAATATTATTATCATTATTATTATTATTATGCTTAGCAATTGAGCATAATGGCAGATTTCAGAGTTTCATTCTCCAATATGTTAATTCGAAATTCGAATTTGGGAACAAATTTGAAGAAGAAAAAAGACCGCTTTGATTATTGGAAAACATAAGATCTTATAAATATTTTGCAAGAAATTAAATAAATATAAATTCGAGTAAAAAGTTTTGTGCGCAAAATGAAATTTTAGCTTGATCATGTTTAGTGATAAGGAAACTGTATATTTAAAAGAATAATTAGAAATTAGGATACTTAATGATTAGAAAATGGCGAATCTCGAATAGTCGTTTTCAGCTACCTTTGAAATTAGTTATATTTGTTTGTTTTGTTTTTAAGATGAAGGCAAAGTTTTGCCTTTTGATTTTTTGATGATTCTGTTTCCAAAATTTTGAAAGTTACAATTGGGGAGTTATTAATCTCATATATAATCTTTAATGCTTAATTTAATCTGAAGAACAGTTGTTTGATCTTAAAAAGTTATTTAGAAAGAATTTGTGGTCTTGGTTTCTGGGTTTATTAAGGAAAGTGTGGTCCTAATCCTTTTGATCGATGTGCATAGGAAATTGATGTAGTCTTTTGGGATGCAGTATAACATTCTTGGTCATTGTTAGGAAATTTGAGATAATATAAATGAGTTTAGAGATGTTGCTGTAAATTTCTTGATGTGTTGGATTGGAAATTAATCCATTAAGCTCACTCTTATTAAAACACAGCTATCTATGTTAGCTGATACTTTTAATTTTATGTGAAGTATATTTTAAAAGGTAATTTCAAAGATGAACACGCAAGATGAACATCTCAATACAACGCACTAAAAATGTATTTTTGAGTTAATCACTGTCCAAAATGATATTTAAAAATTAATAAATCGGTTTTATTCGTTTCCTTGATCTTTTAAAAAGTTAGCTAGCCGGCCATCTCGCTTTTAGATCATTAAAACACTTGGTATCAGAATTAATTGTATCACATTAGACCACAATGCTATCGTAGGTCTTAGTCCCCTTAGGATTTGATTTCAAACTCTGGATTATTCAGAATTATTATCTTGATAAAATGTTAGAAATTTAAACATAAATGTTGGCGTATAAAAATGGCGATTTATAATTCCCCACAATTCATTTATAATTTTAATTGTATTGGTATAAAATATGACATCCCTTTTTGTTAACAACATTGGTCATTATTGAAGTCCTGAGGTTGAGTGATCAAAGCCCCCTGCCAGTAATAGGTAAAACTTCTGGTTTCCTTCCTCATCTTATTATACTCAAGGGGTTTTTAAAATCATTTATGGCTGTCTTTCAAAAAATTGGAAAGTCTAATGAATGTCAAGCAGTTTGTTTAGCATAACTATTATAATTTTTGTACAAATCTAAAATCATAGTTAAATTGTAATGTTTATTTTATTTTAAATTTTTAAATAGGGTTTTTATTATAATTATTCCTATGGTTATGGAAGAAATTTTATGAAGTTGTCAAGTGAGGATGTATATTAAATAGGTTTGTGATTTTGAATTTGTGTAGTTATTCAATTCAGTTTCAGTTCCTTCTTTGTTGACTTTTTTGACAGTTTTGCATTTTTGAATAAAAAATTAAAATGGTTTCCTTTGAAGTAGGTATCTCGAAATCACGTTGCCCTAAAAAAACTCTTTTTAATTACTAAGGTAGCTGAAAAAAATCATTCGACATGATAAAGTAAATGTAAATATAAATCTTATCATTAAAAAATGTATTGAAAATTTCAAAACAGTTTTTAATTTTAAAAATAAAATCCTTGAATTTATTTCATTCCATCTGCCTACAAGTATGAGATAGCAAGCAATTTGTAACTCTAGCTTTAAGGGGCAGTATCCAGAAAACAGACCAATAGCAATAGAAGGAAAAAGTTATGAATTGAGTCAAGAGAAGTAGGAAGGGCTGAAAAAAAATAGAAGAAAGTAGTGATTAGGAATTAAATAGAGAGAGTGAGTAAAGATGAAGTAAGAAGTAAGAAATGATAAGTTGTATGAAATTATTGGAAGTGAGACGTAGTAGAAAGTGATAAACAATATATAAAAAGGGAAGGTGGGAAAAAGTAGAAAGGTGAGGCTAAGAGAATTAAATTTTGGAGAAAGTTTAAGCAATATTGAAGTTAAGTTTCTGCGGCAGTCAAACTTCAATCTGACAACACACTTTTTAACGATTTTAGTTTCAAAGTTTAAGTAAAATTAAAGTTTAAAAATTAAAGAGCCCTTAATTCCGAAAAATATTTCTTTCTCGTCCCCTCATCACTAGTGGCATAAGTGAAAACAAGGAGGATCAACCTGACCTGTAAGATTCTCTCCATTCTGTTCAACGGGCTATCCTGATCTGAACATCATTTTAAAAATTTTTATTTTTATTAAAAATTCAGCTTCAAAAATTTAATCTCGTACTTCATCTACAAGTTAGATTAAACAAAATTTTGTCGTAACCTCGAAAAATTTTTGGCGCCAGAAATTAAAACTGTCCTTGCCTGGTATTTTGTCAACACTCGGAAGGGAAAAATTGTCGCCATTTGTAAAAAACTTCGGATTGCCTATTCACTTAATTCATCTCTCAAGTTAGTTCGTTTTTATTTACTTACTTGGAAGGATTTGTGTTGTTTTACGGTAAGGGCTATCATTTTTTAATCCATAGAATTGTGTTTGTTTTGCAAAATAAGGCAAAGTCCGCTTAATTCTTTTTTTGTCGACTCATTCTTGTCGTATTTTGGCGGTTTCACCAAACCTTCTGGAGAATTCTACGTTAGAAGTTGAGCTTTTAAAACGCAATATATTCTTTTTATTCAATGATAATTAATTCCTTGCTTTTTGTGTAATTTGTTCTCATGCTTTTTACGTTTACCGGTTTTAAGATTTGTGTATTTATCGTGTAACAGTTGTATACGTGATCATTCAGGAGTAGGTAAGAAATCGGCGTGCTGGATTGGGCCGTGTCCCAAGATTTTGATTTCTACCCGAGTTGCTCCTAATTTTAAAACGGTAATTAACAATTAAAAAACGCTCCGAAAAATATTTGGTATCTTGCATATAAGTATTTGCATCTATAAATTCATTTATTTATAGAAAAAATGAAAAATTTTAACATTACACAATGTTATGCGGACGAGTTTGAAGTGTAATGAAAGTTGATAAACATAGGGATCTTGTGTCCAGTTTTTGAAAACAATTTTTAATTTGAAATTTGTCTTCCAGGAAATATGGCTTGTCCATTACCAGCAGACCAGCTGAAAAATTTAAAGCTCTTTATTGAAATATGCAAAAAGGAACCCAATTTCCTTCATCACCCTGATTTAGTTTTTTTCCAAAAATATATCGAATCATTGGGAGGTGTAATTCCACCAAAAACCAATGAAAAAGGGGAAGAAAAAAAATCAGAAACAAAGGAACAACCACCTGAACCTGAACTAGAACCAGAATCTGAAGAGAGTGAGGTTGAATTAGATTATGAAGGAGTCATTGGTGAGTTTGAAATGAGCTAGTGGTAAATTGTGATAATTAAAAAATTTAATTATTGCTGTAAAAATTTGTAATTTTCCTTTTTGAAATTTTTGTAAACCCAACCATATATTTTAGTGGCTTTGAACAACCCCTCGATTCTCATCTTTCTAATGTGTTACAGTTGAGTATTAATCCTGCTTTTCACCCTTTTTGTTTATAACAGAATATGTAGCATACCTTTACAGCAGTAAAAAATGACTTCTTTGGGCAATTTAGTGTTAAATACATATCAATAATATACCAAACTAGGTAGACTGATACAGGAGAAGCCTATATTTAGTAGTTATTACTTGAGATATATTGGGTATAGCAGGGTGTGAAAGAAGGCTCAAACTCTCATTAATCACTTCACTAATCTCCTACTTTGCCTGCTCAGTGACCTAAAATATTACCATTGGTTATTGGATTAGAAGATGTCTATTGTTTTTATAATCATTCTTAATTAAGTCTGATTTTTATCAATAGAACCAGACAATGATCCTCCTCAGACAATGGGTTATACAAAGGAAGAAATATCTGAAGAGGATATGAACAAATCTGATGAGAAGAAACGAACAGCAATAGAATTGTACTCTGAGCAGAAATATGAGGAAGCTATAAATGCTTACACTGAAGCCATTTTGTTGAATCCAAGTAAGTTGGCAAGTCATATTCATGGAAAAGTTTTAACATGTTCAGACAACTTTATCATAGTTGACTAATTCTTTGCAGTGATTGTGCTTGAGTTTTGATTTGTTTGGATTTGAAGAATATTTGTTATCAAGTGTGGTTTAGATAATTATATATACAATAATGAAATGTAATGAAATATTATAAGGTTTTTGAATCATGAACTTTCAGACTTCCTAAATGAAATTCAAGGATTCATTACATAAATTTTTTGTGTACCAGTTACTTTAGAAATCTGTGTTATAGCTTTCAAAAATTTTGATTGATTGATTGATTGTTTGTTTGTTTGATAACTACTGAAACTTCCTAACATTCAGGGTAGCCATTAAATCACAGTAATATGATATTAATATATCTCGATTTCAGCATCAGCACTTTTGTACGCTAAACGTGGTCAATGCTACCTCCAGTTAAAGAAGCCAAATGCTTGCATCAGAGATTGCACACGAGCTTTGGAAATAAATCCGGACAATGCAGCCGCTTACAAATTCCGAGGACGTGCCCACAGGTTGCTGGGTAACTTCGTCAAAGCCGCCGAAGATTTGAGAAACGCATGCAAAATCGACTACGACGAACAGGCCGATGAATGGTTGAAAGAAGTCACACCAAACGTAAGTTTTTCAGTTATTCTTTTGAAAAGGAAGTGGTAATCCATGAGAAGGTGGGAAGTGAAGGGGGTCGCACTCGGACTGAAAAGGAAAAGTATATTCTTTTGTTTCCATTTTTTTCGGTTTTCCTTTTATTTAGGATTGGAGAAAAGACGAAGTGTATGATTTGGTCCAGTGCAAGTGCAAAGCTTTAGTATCTCCTCTCATCCGATCAAGATTGCTGCTTAGAGCTTATAACGGACTCCAATTGGTTTACTGTTGGCTCGATCCCTTTCACTCTAACATAGATCATTCCCTGAATTGAGAAAGATGTAGTTCTCTTGTTTAATAAAATCTGGTGGGACGTTTTATGAACTAAAATCACCTCCGGGTAATCAACGTCCAAGATTCAGTCGACAACTTCCCACCAGATTTTTTTTTGGTTTGTCTTCGCGTTTTAATTTTTATAGGTGATTTTTTTTGGAGGAACTGGAAGTGTCCTTCAATAAAACCATCATTATTATGAGGATACGGTGAACACTAAGTTCTCGAAAACGTGGTCTACATACTAGCCCAAGATAAACGGACGGTCGTTTTGGATATACTTCATCTGGTGACCGATATTCAACACTGACGCTTATTTCTTGTTCATACTTAAATACACTACGTTTTGAAAACCACTGTCACTTAACACGTTCAGAACGGCTTGTACCACCCGTGGCTCACATGCGAATAGATAAAGCAAGATCTACACCGTCCTCAACATCTTAATCCTCTGTATCTTGGCTTTTACTAATCGTAATGCCACCAAATTTTACCGTTTTGTGGAAAAAACTTCAAACGAAACATATCGTCCGTCAGATGATGTCAGTGGTTTGTAGCGTAGTAAGTTATTCCGGTTTATTTTGAAACCGAATGTCTGTGTGGCGAATAACGGTTCGAACCACCTCTCATGCTCTCAAACAAATCTCTATATACCTTCAAGATTATTCTAAGGGTTTAATTGTCTAACAAAGAACATATGAAACGGAAGAAATCAAATTTCTGAAAATCTAGAAACCAGGGGGGCCGACCTTACCAGAGGTCATTCATGTCACCATAGATGGAATTAAGAATTCAATTCTTAAGTATTTAAAAAACATTTATTATTATTATTATAATAATATGAACGAAAACATTTTTTCTTTAATTATTTGTTGGGAGAAAAACAAAAAAGTTAAAAACGCCTCTACGCCGGCGTTTTTCTCTTCTACCCTGTATTCTAGCTTTCGAATTACATTTTTATCTTAATGACTTTGTAACAAAATTAAACTTATTACGTCATCAATCTCTTGAGTGTTTTTTTTTTCAAAATATTTGTGGTCGCCATTTGGTTTTTTTGTAAACGAAACACCGTTCGGATGCCTGGTGGTTTTGTTTTAGATTTTAGAAAAGGCTCTTCTTCGCAAGGGATTTCAGAGGTTGGGAAGAAGACTTTCTAAAGAATCACTTTCCTCCAGTTTTCTGTCTTCATTTGGTGGTATTCATAAAAATCCGATAAGGTCCGACTTTGTTGTTCTCACCCTCTCTCTCTCTCTCTCTTCTGTTCAGTTTGGTGTTGGTTTTTTCGGTCGCCAGAAGACAGGAGCTCTCACAAATTTGGTTTCTATAAGTTTTTTTCGTTGTCTAAAGTCTTTTTTTTTAACGCAGGGAATTGTTTTTCACTTTTTGTTCACTTCTTTTTCCGGTTTCTGGCCGCGTGATCAGAATTCGCAGGTGTGCTAAATTCGAGGGGTCACGTTTCCCGATGATTTTGTCAACCCCTGACAAGGACACGTCTCCGTTGCCAAGTTTTTATTTTTAGTTTTATTTCCGAGGTATATTTAACTTGATTCGCGGGAGCGTGAGTTTCGCAGTTTCCATCTTTTCGGACATTTTTCATACGAAATTTTGGCAATTCGTTTTCTTTTCGTTCAATGGGAAGAAGGACAAATGAGTTGTAGTGATAAGTTTTATTTTGAAAGGTAAAGGAAAGGGGTTGGAAGAGTAAGGGGTGTGGGGGTAGAAACCGGCGGGTATTCACTCTATTCAACTGTTTTCCTTTTGATCCTTTTGGTCCTTTGGGCTTTGTTCTCTGGCTGCTGCTTCTGTTGCTTTCTTGTACCTTCCCACCATTTCGGGTAAGTCATAGGCGATTGCTACATCTAATTTGTTGATGGGACATCCTCTGAAGTAGGTACAAGTTTCGGAGAGTTTCTTGAATTCGTAGAGAGGATTGATTTTAAAGAAGTCCCGGTAGACGTCTGGATCCGGGAGATCGTAGCGCGAAATGTTGGTGAGGGTGCTCAGTCCTTCGTAGATGTGGTATTTCTGCGGGTATTCGATGATGTCGTCGCTGATTTTCTTACGGTTTCCGAAAATGGATTTGTGGTTGTAGTAGGTGGTTAGGTAACAGTCAACCATTTTGGCGTGGTTTCGAACTCGTACCTAGAAAAGGAGAGGGACTTGTGGGTTTGTTGTGCAGTTGTGGGTTTTATTCGAGGTATTTTGATGTTGGTTTTACTCACTGCGAATCTTCTGGCGCTTGCGATTTTATTTTCTACTCTTTTGTCGATAGCTTCTCTCAAATCCCGTAGGAAGGCTCGTTCTTGGGCTTGTAGGAGTCTGGTCGGAGCACCGGATTCGTATGGCATGGACCAAAGTGACGTCGAATACATTATTGGAGGCTCAGAACTGGACATGAGTGGAGAGATGTTCCAGATGAGCGTGCCTTGGACCCTCATGAGTTCTTCCGGTTTGACTTGGTCAGCTTTGTTGAGAATGATTCTTGTCTGGAAGTGTAATAAATCCAAAGACAGTGTAGTCAAGGTTTTTACTTCTTTTCATATATCTTTCCATATGGACAGATTTTTTGCAATACTTACTTGATATTCTCTTCCTTTTAACTGATCCAGAATGGCTTCCGTTTCCGGTCCGACGTCCAATTTTGACGGATCGTAGACTAGGAAAATAATATCGGCTCTATCAATGAACCACTGGCAGGCATCGTTGAATGGAAACAGTCTTTGAACCTGTTTTCTGATTTCCAAAATCCCTGGAATTTCCACGATGTTCACCTGAAACGAAGTCGACGGACAAGAAACATAAGTTTGGAGGGAAAATTGTCACAGTTTCAACAAGAATACGAAAACGAAGAAACCTTTTCTAGCAATTTATTTGGAAGTTTGATTCCCTTAAGTCGATCCAAGAGACTTTGACCAAACTTTTGAAGACCCGAAAACGTCCAGTCGGCTGCCAGTTGAGTTCCGTCGAGGATTTCTTCTTCTTCGCCATACATGAGGATGTTGAAATAAGCGGGAGATGGTTCCGCTCCTGAAAAGACGAACGGTTTTTAGAGTTGTTAGCTGAGACAGAAATGTGACTTCTTCATTCTTCTCTTACCCGTTCTTAGTGAAATGTGAGAGAACTCATGATCCAGAAGATAGTTGATGGTGCTCGACTTGCCTCCACTCCAAGGACCCATAAAGAGGATCAGAGGTTTCGAAAATATTTCCGGATCTGAAAGTTAGTTTCAGTCAGTAAATTTTTTGACGGAGATGGAAGTGTTGGTTAGGGGGTGTGAAGAAATGGAATTTACCCCCGAAATGTCTGTTGCTTAAGTCTCTGTATTTGTAGAGCATTTCCAAGGGCTTGATAGCATTGTCATAGAGTCCCTTAAGCGACTTGAGAGTGGTGTCTATGGCTTTCTCGAGAATCGTTTCTACTCCGGAGTCCTCATCGAGTTTGAGGATTTTGTTGATGTGATCTCTCGGTCTTAGGTTGTCTGGAATGACGACTTCCTGGAACCGAAAATAGTAAGTCCGATGGAGAGCATCAGAAAAGAGGGTAGAAAGGGGGAATAAGAATTCGAGTTTTGTTTTCAACTTACTTTGATCAGTTCTTCTTCCTCTGGTGCCTCTTGGTCTGTCGTGTCCTCTTTTGAGCCTTCAGCTTCTAGAATGACAAAAATGAGTTTTTAAGATTCTTTTTGCCTTTTGGCGATGCAGTTATGACTGTTTTATGTTCTGAAGTAACTCACCGTCTGTTTCTGTTGCCCCCTCGGATTCGGACTCTTTTGCTTCTTCCTTCTCCAATTTTTCTTCTAATTCTTGTTCATCTTCTACGGCTTTGGATTCATCTTTGTTGTCGTTATCTTCTTCCTTTGTTTCTTTCTCGTCATCTTCTTCCTTTGTTTCTTTCTCTTCATATTGCTCTTGTTCTTCATCTACATCATCTTTTTTGTCGTCTTCGTCGTCGACTTCAACTGATTTTTTTGTCATCTTCAGTGCCTTCCGCTTCATCGTCTCTTCCTTCTTTCTCGTCTTCTTTGTCGTCCTTGTCATCTTCTTTTTCTTCTTCTCGTTCTTCGTCTCTCTCATCTTTTTCATCCAATTTTTCATCATCCTTATCTACTTCTTCTTGGTCTTCGTCTCTCTCATCTTTTTCATCCAATTTTTCATCGTCCTTATCTACTTCTTCTTGGTCTTCGTCTTGATCATCTTCTTTATCGTCGTCTTGGTCATCAATTTCCACTTCATGGACATCTATTTCAATTGGACGTTCTAGCACAGCATCGTCATCGTCATCATCGTCAACAGATCTTTTAATGATTTCTTCGTCTTCTGTTTCATCTTGCGTTTTTCCGTCTCCTTCATCTTCTTGCTCTTCACCGCCGTCTTTTTCAGATTCCTTTTGAACGTCTTGATCATCTTCTTTGGCGTCGTCGTCGTCATTGTCATCGTCACCTTCTTTTTCCTCAGCTTCTACTTCGTGTTCATCTTTTTCACCCTCTTCTTCATCATCTCGCTGGCCCGTTTTACCATCGTCATCTTCATCTTGGTCTTCGACTTTATTATCTCCATCATCATCGTCGTCATTTTCCTTTTTCACTTCTCCCTCTTCGTCGTGGTCGTCGTCATCGTCGTCTCTTTCATCTTCTGTCTGAACATCATCATTCGGTATCGATCCTTCGGTCGAATCTGTTCCATCGTCAGTCGGAGGGTTTTCTTCCTTTAACACAATCAAAGATGAATTAGAAGGGGTTTCAGAATGGGTGTGGGGTACTTTTCTCGAGCAGGATTGGTGTTTTGGTGAATGTTGAACGAAGGTAGAGGGAGGATTTTCTACCTTTTGCTTACCTGTTCTCTGATCAATCTTTCGCTTAATGTCTCTTCAACGAGTTCATGGTGCTGCTCCTTGAGAGCTTTCTCAATGTGGGATCGGCATTGGGATTCTGTCGGTTCAACATCACATGACACACCTAAAACAGAAAATTGTGTTTTCATTCCATTAGAGCCTGGATCTTTTGGGTTTCATTTCAACCGGAAGAGGAGGAGCGTTAACGGTTCTTTGGGCGGTTGGTGTTGCAAACCCTTTTCTCGTGCTTAGAGCTAATTAAACGATTTTTGCAATTCAAAAACATCTTATGTATCGAACTATGTGTCGGAACTAGAGTCAGAGGTGTGAAACATACTATCACTTTCCCGAATTATTTTGAACCGACAGCAAAACACTTTTGAGTATGTCGTGATGGACAATTCAGGTATTTATTAATACATAAGTCTTCTTGGTGGTGAAATAAATGGGAAAACTGTGATCCACGGTCACCTGACCTCTTGATTTAAGTCTGGAATGTTTCCAAGGTCATATTTCCAAGCCTGTCGCAGCCGGCAATATTTTACTATAAATCTAGAAAGTGCAAGGAGTCCAGGTCATAGATGTCAGGTCAGAAGAACAAGGTATAGCTGAAGAAGCTCTTTTTTCGTTTCCTTCTCCTCCTTGTTCGGAGATCTTAATCAAAGATTTTTTTAGGTTGGCACAGTTTCGCAAGAAAATTTAAAATTAAAGAAGTAACGAACGTCCTTCTGACATTTCGGGAGCGTTGAGAGGACAGGAAGAGAGAGAGAGAGGAACCGCCTTCTTAAAAAAATCATGTTGATAATAAATTTGGCTGAGAAGGGAGGGAGGGAAGAAGGCAGGTAAAAATAAATTTCCCTGACCCTCTGACGAGCGTTGAAACCCAAACTAAAAATAAAATTATTTTTTTGGTTTTTCTCCGAACGGCGTTCGGACGGTCTTCTCTCTAAGACGATTTTCTTTTATTTTGTTTACACCGCTGACAGAATGGCTATTTCGTGGATCTCATCATTCTCCTTTGGATTTTTAATGTTTTGTTTTTAAAAGGGACTCACGAACCCATAAACTTCAGTTCGGATGGAGTCTGCCGGTTCAGAAGGAGAAATATTTTGGTTGAGAGACGCGTTCGTATGTCGAATATGCTTTCGGCCGTAAATAAATATTTGAGGGACAAGATTTGTTTCGTTTATAAAGGGAATTGGACTCGTGCCCAGGTTAACGGGGTCTCTTATGTAACGGGTTAATCCGGAGAAGAATGAAATCACCTTGGATTCTCGATTCACGCGATTTCAATTTTTTTTCTTGTTCAAATTTTCCGTTATTGTTGCCGCGCTTGCCGAGAAATTTGTGGAGGTCACGTGGGTGTGTTTTTGGAGGTCCACATCCATTTTCTGTACGCTAAAAAAGGATGGAATGTCTTCGGGATGAAAATGAACAGTTTGAAAGTGTTCCTATTAACTTGAATCGGATGTTGAGGTGTTTTGAAGAAGGGAGAGTAGAGTCACTCGATCCATGATCCTAAAGACCCAAATTTCGTGTCGATTTCTTAGGCTTAATGTTGCCTGAGAAGGGACTGATGACGGGACATATTCGTTGGATTGATTTTAGTGTCTTGAGGGCTGCTTAAGAAAAATGGGGAAAGTAGAAGATATTCCAAAAAATGGGAAATGCGGTAAATTTTTTTTCAGTTAGGGAATCGCCCAATTTTTAAAATGTTGGCATGGGCCTCGGAATCCTTGTGGGTTGGGTCCAATTCGTTCAAGGAACGTTTCGCGTTGTTTTCTATCTCTCGCTGGTCGAATTCGTCGTTTTTTTCTCTACCTTTTCTATTTATAATGTTTATCTACTCACTTTCTGTTTCAGTTACCTTATATTTTCTTTATATTGATTTCGAAACGAATTCGATTCCAGAAGGCTCGATTTATGACCTCATTCATTTCATAGCATTTGAAATTTCTCTATCAATTTGAGGCTCGAAGATGGTTTTTAGAAATCGAGGATTCCATTAGTGTTAAGTCAGGAGAGAGAAATTTACTTTTGACCTTTTTATAAAGGCTTGAAATCAAGAACCTGGTTTGATTCTGAGGTTTTGATAGGATAAACCTGACCGGAAGGAGATGGGAGGGTAGGAAACGAACTCACCTTGAATCAGAACGGATAGGACGGCTCCTAACAAAGTGAATTGAATCCACCGAGAAGCAGATGACGAGGAGAGGCTACGTCCTCGTCCAGCGTACGTTCCCATCACCCCGTCTCAAAGTATTGGCCTCGATACTTTCATTTATATTCCTATTTGGATTTGGTTAAATCCTGTTCAAACGCGGGACACACACACCACCACCGTGAAATGTTCAATTCACATAATTCCTTCCGTCGAAGGAAAGGAAAGGAAACGAAATCGGAAAACGAGAAAACCCCCTCGAAAACTGAGTGAATGTGACCCCCACAAGTAGACGCGTTCGACCGACGAATTTCGCGCAACTCAAAGTCTTTCGGGGACTCGGAATTTTGGGGGCGCCTCGCTCATCCCGTATAGCTGCCCCCTCGTGATTTGGACCGAATCATTTTTTGTTACGTCATCCGGTGATCACGTAATCCGGTGACGTTGCCTTCGGAGTTTTCGTTCGCTGCAGTTGTCAGATGGATTTCGTTTTAGAAATCAGCTTTTGGTGTTTTTTGAGTTATACGAGAATGATTTGGGGCTGAGGGAGTTCTTTTTTTGGACATAGTCCTGGAAGGAGGTGGATGAGAATGGACTTTGTGGGAAAGCAGTGGTGAGGTCGGTGCCTGGTTGATGAGAAGGTAAAAAATTTGAGTTTTTTTCTGTTGAGATCGGTCAGCTGTTAAAGTCAGCTGGGGGCAATTATGAAAGTTCGGATGGTCGAAAAACCGAGAATGAACGAAAGAGAACGGGAAAAGTCGAAACCCAGACGCCCAGATATATTTAGTGGACTCGGGTCGCGAGGACCTGGCCCATATATGGAACGACCAAATGGGAGACAAGCGTTCTGTCTCTCCTCTCGTTTCATATTCTGGCCGTCATAAGCACTTCGAGCTTTTTAAAATTCGCTTTTCTGCCCCCTCCTCTTCGTCTTTTTTTTTTATTTTCGTCTATTCCCAAACCGGAAGAAAATAGTTTGTTTATTCATTTTTTACGCCCTTGACTCTTACACGTTGCTGCAGTTGGGCAATTCGCTTACTAAATGATGTCTGTTGACCTGAAGAATAGCTTTGAGGGTTAGCGATTATGTGACTGGTGATAGGAAAATTCAAACACACAAATGAATACGTTTCCCTTTCTCACTCTTTTCAGGCTAGAAAGTTGGAGGAACATCAAAGGAAATACGAGAGAAAGCGATTAGAGAAAGAGGTGAAGGAAACGCGAGAAAGAATCAGACGAATGAGGGAGGAACAACAGAAAAGAGCGGCAGAAATGAAAGAAAACCGCCAGGACTCAGAAGACGAGGGAATCGGCGGAGGCGGAATGGGAGACTTCCTCAACATCATGAACGACCCAGAAGTCATGAGTGCGTTCAAGGTAAGACGAAAGGAAACAAAAAAGTGTCAGCGAAGGGGGTGAAAACATTTGCTCAAGTTTTTTTCCTTCCTTACAGGATCCAGAAGTGGCGGCTGCTTTCCAAGATCTCACACAGAACCCGGCAAACATTCTCAAATATCAAAACAATCCAAAGATCAACGCTCTACTCAAGAAACTGTCACCGATGTTCGCGAAGCAAATGGGAGGAATGGGCTCTGGACTCGGCGGAGGTGGATTCCCATTTTTCGGTGGAGCAGGAGCAGGTGCAGGTGCAGCAGCAGGACCAGGGTCAGGAATGGGAATGGGAGGTGGAAATCAGGAAGGACCCAAGAAACCTCCCCCGAGTTCGGATATAGACCTCGATTAAGTCGCCTTGACCTTGGAGTAAGACTTCAAATCAAAGAAAAAGATAAAAATTTTTTTCGTACCGGAAATGGTTTTTATCATTATGTTCGGATTGAAAAATTTCAAACCGGAAGTAAAAGTTACAAATTTTCGCTTTCCTTTTTCTTAAATTTGTGTTTCTTTTTTAAGCCTAATTGTAATTTTTTAGTAGCTAAATTTTAGATAAATTTTTTTGCGAGAAAACAAAAAAATTTGAATTTTTAAGGATGTGTGGCCGAAAAAGACCTCTGGGATTTCCTTTTGTCTTATCTCTTAAGTTCTCGACTCATCCGGTGCTTTGGGCCTTACCTTCGTTCGTATCGTAACTCAAGCTAGTATCTTTTGCGATCTGTAGTTATCTACATAGGTAAAGTAATTTTCTAGGCTGTTGGGAATCTACCTCCAAGTCCTGTGAAGATGACAGGATATCGTAAATTTTGACAAATGTCTGGTCAGTTCGTATTCTTCTTGTCGTTTAAAAGTTAGCTCAACTCACTAGATATAGAAGGTCCAAAATCTGACGACGGTGCTTATTGCTGGCGCTTATCCTATTTCGATTCACACTCCTTTCGCGAAACTGCTAAAAAAATCTACGATTGTATATGATGCACTCTAGTTTGAAGGAAATAGTATTAAAGCGTCAGGGTCGTTTCCAGGAGGGAGTTTAACAATGGTTGTAAGAATTCGTTTGATTTTTGCTTTTTTGTTTGTGTGAATGGCCGGGCGAGGGAGGCTTGAATGGAAGGGGTGAGATCATATAATCACTTCTTGCAAACGAAATGGACATTGACATTAAAGCTTTCTTTGTAATTTACTTTATTATTATCATTATTATTATTTTGAGTAGAGTTATAAAAGTGGTTTTTACCTAAAATTAGAAATTGATTTCCGGGCTTCTTTTTTAACTCGAAAGAAAATTTTTTTTCAGTAAATCATTAGGTGTTGTGTAAGACTGAATAAGTAATTTTTCATTTTATTAATTATATTGTAGATAATGAATTCTAGCTTTTTATTTGTTCTTTGCCCTTCTTTTGGTGTTTTCGTATAGTTTGAGTACGTACTCGCGGTAGTTTGTGTCTAAACCCAAATGAGAAACCGACAAGGTTCTTTCACCTTAGTTCTATGGGTTCAGGGCATGAGAGGATTAATTGTTTATAAATCTAAGGTGCAACAAGCACCCCGAGGGCAAACGAAAACTTGGCAGACCTCGGAAAAGATGGCTAGAGAAAGTAGAAGAAGCCTTAAAACTCCTGGAGTTCGGGGCTGGAGGAACGTCGCCAAGAATCGAGATAGATGGAGACGAGTGACGGTGAAAGCCAAGGCTTCCATAGAGCTGTAATGCCAGTGCATATCCTAAAGATGAAATTATTGAGTTTCAATAATGGTACAGTATTTATACCCTCCGAAAGGTTTTTATTCAGTCATTCTTTGAGTAGTCCATCTGGTCATTCATAGAATCGATTGTCGGAACATATCTCCCAATGGAGCCGATTTCCTCTGCTTCCCGCCAAGAAAGAAAACAAATCTCAATGGAAAGAACGCTGTTTTCAAGGTACTCTGGTTTTCAACAAATAAACAAAAACAGTATATATAGTATAAAATAGATTTTATTTAATTTATATATCACAGATGAAATATAATACAAAAGAAAGTGAGGAGGAACAGAAAGACGAGTTTCCGCTTCCTTATAAAAATCATTGAACGAGACACTAAGCCTACAATAAATATTATAATATATTCTATATAAGTATTTGGTTTGAGTTATACAATAGTGGAATGCGGGTAAATGAAAAGAACCGGAAGTAAACGAAAGAATTACTTAAAAAACCTGACTCCAGTGGTGTTGAATGGGTTCGTGAGAAGATTGTGGGCATTGCTGGAGGAGGAGTGCATCTCGGGTGACCAGGCAACGAGGGGATTTATAGGGTCGCCCATTAGGTGTAATATGAGGGTCGGAGTCAGGTTTTCTTTTGTTTCTCCGGCATCGTTTTCATTCAGAACCGGCGACACGAAAATATTAAGATGGAATTTGATGGATGAACCGCCGAAGAAATTCTCGAGTTGAGAACGAGGACCCATCCCGGAGTTTCGTTCGCCTTTCCTCTCAGTTTCCCGGATCTAGATGAAGGGAATGATACGACCTCTTCCAGATTTCTAGCAGAAGAACACACGAGTGAAACCTGAAAAAAACGAAGAGAGGAAGGCCGATCCGAGAAACAACGCCCCATGCGAGGATACCGAAGAACTGAAGTTGAAGCTCTTGTGATATCCAACTTTGAACGACGAACGTGTCGAACGCCCAGAGAACAGCGTTGCTGAATATTAGGAAGGTGATCACTTGACGCGCTGGTTTTGTTATCGCTTGGGTTCTCGAAAGACACGTTCTTCGGATACCTTCGACAACGAAGGAGCTTTGCAAAATGGCTTGAATGAGTTGGATTATACTAACCGCCAAAAGCATGCCGTGACGCTTCTGAACTGATGATTTCTCCTCCGTTCCGATTCCCGACCCCCCGACCACAATCCCAAGTATTGTGAACAGCTGAACACCCAACATAGACACCACCGACAGAATTTTATCAAGAGGAGTCATTTTTGTTCCTATCACCGACAGTTTCCGAATTTGTATCAACCCGACGACGTTCATAACTATCGTTATACTCAGTATCGTGATTAAAGTTCCACTCGTCAGCCAAAATATTGTTTCCGGCGGGAAATCCTCGTTCTCCTTCACAACGAGGAATATTATTATAACAACAACACCCGCCACTAAGCAAAGAATACCCAAGAAGAGACCCTTACTTGCCCCGCTACAGTCTATCCCCCAGACGTTGATGTTGTCCGGAAGCGTCGGAAGGGAGGAGCTTTTGCGCTCGGAAACTTTTTTCTGCTTTTGAAAGAACAGACGATCTTTTGCCACGTTCTGGCCCATTATATAAGTGACGGCAGCTGCTATAAGGCTACAAAACAAAATCCCAAACGATTAGCATGACATCAGGGAGGAAGAAGAGAAGGTTTCCGGGTGTTGAACTCACCTGAACTGGATCAAAAATGGATACAGAAACGGCATAGAGGACGTCCACAACTGTCCCAAACTGTTCGTGTTCAAACACTGATGAAGGGAAACAACTTGAGAGATGTGATCGGTGGAAACGGCTCGATACAGACTGTTGTCAACCGGACCTGAAAATCCCAAATATAAAACCTCTATTATTCTTGATTCAAAAGAAACTTCCAACTATGCATAGACATTCTCCCCATACTTACCGTAGTCTACTTCTCGTTCTTTCCTCACTATATACTTAGGAAAGCCTCTCAACTGAAGAGGAGTCGGTACTTCGGATGAGGGCCCGTTTCCGGGTGTTTGTGACAGATGAACGTAGTAGGTCCACTCATTACCGCTTTCCCAAATCACGAGTCTGATCCAGAGGGCGAGATTCGTTGCTGCCAAATGCATGAACCCGAATCTAGCTGCCAAACCGAATCTTTCGACGAGAACCTGAGAACAAAAAAGTTTGAATGATGAGTAAGTAGGGAAGGGGGGAGGTAGGGAAGAACTAAATGGAGGCATACCTGGGAATTGACAAAGAGGAAATGCATCTGCAAAAATGTGAAAAGACCTTGAAGAATGGGATGAACGAAGACGACATCATTGAGACAAGATCCTTCCATCATAGAATGCATCGCCATTTCCAGTCCGTTGAAGACGAGAGTGCCCAGCCCGAAAGCTGTGAAACAAAACCAACATTTGGAACCGAAATTATAATTGATCCAAACACTTAACACCGGACTTCCGCTTACCTATTGCACCGATTCTCAGATAGAAACTGGTGCTCGATGTCCTGTCTCTGGATATGTGAGCTTTCTTCAAAGACCCGAACTTAGTCGGTGACAAGTTTCGAAGATCAGAATCTCTATCGGGAACTACGGACGTCGTGATAGTTGGAGGAACGAGTCCTGTTCCATCGTTTGTTTGCATCGATGAACAAGAATCGATCAGAACCCAAATGTATATGCAGATGATCACGGCGATGCTACCCACATAGAGGTACATGAGGAATATTCCCTGAAAGAATGCTCAATCCATGACAACAATACTGATCAATAAAGAGGGACATCCTTCCACTCAAACTCCATATATCCTCACCTGTAGTGATAACAGCTTCACCGAATTGTCCATGACCTCCGTGAGTGAGAATGCGAACATGAGAATGACCAAAGCCTGACCATAGACATTGCTCAGCGTCACCCAGAACTGAGAACTGGAAAAAGAAACACGACCGATTAGGTTATACAGTGACTACGACGGTAGCAACGATTAAAGTAAAGATCTACCCACAAAGGTTCGCTGCTAAACATTTCTGGTGTCGGGGTCGTTCCTCCAGAGTTAAGAAACTGTCCGAAGAAACTTTTCCCAGTAGCGAATCGAGAATTGCGTGATTTTCCTCCCACTCCAGGATACTCCGGCGAGGAAACCGGTTCTTGGAGTGAATTAGGTTCGTTTAAACTGTCCGCTTCCTGTTGGTCATTATAAACTGAAAGAGAAACGGAAACCGAAGATTAGAAAAAAAATTTATTCCAAGGGAGGTGAATTGGAGACTCTTCTTTCACCCAAAACAGATGTTTCTCTCATTTCCGTTTTTCGCCTAATCATCTCTGATTTCCCTTCGAATATTTCTACTTCGTCATTCAATCTATATTTGGATGACGATTAACGGATTGCGGGTGCCATCGTCAGGTATCCAGTTCTCAGTTGCAGTGAAGACATTAGTCGTAGTCGTTTGGTAAACAATTTCGATTTATTAAAACAAGTGTATAGTCAGCCATCCACTCAAACACCATCACCTACTGTTACCAAGACCCAGAAACGTTAAAAGACTCCTTGGCATGAGTCGTTGGTCGAGGAGTCAAAAACCGTGAAACAATATGAGAACCCAACTTACCCTTTTCATAATGATTTGAAGACGGACAATAGTAATCATTTCCATTAGCATAGGCCGTTTTGAATGAATTTACGCGAACCACACCGCGAAAAAATTGTTCACCCGACCAAAGGCATTCTCAGATGAGCAGAAAGCACTCAACCGAGTATTTAGATGATCACCTCCTTAAGTGCTTACTCTGGTGCCCGTTGTAGGATAAAAAAGAAAGAAAACTAAAAATAGAAATTGGCTTACAAGATAAAGATCAAAGGCATGCGCCCGATATATCTCCATCCAAGGGGGAAATTTAGTGGTTAGGACCTTGAAGGCTTGTTTCTGGTTTTCTCTTATCGGTCAATGGAACCTAACCCTGAGCCTATCAAATTCCTTCACTTTTGTGTAACCTTGGACAATCAGTTTAGAGTTAAACTCTTTCGGCAGACACCTCTTCTACAACTTCTTCAACGATTCAAAGAAGGAAAACGATGTAAATCTTCCAGGAAATAAGATTTATTAACGTGAAATTATTCTCTTGAGCAATCAACCAATCGTTAATTATTATACTTATGTAAATAATTAAAAATTCATCTTTGGTTCACGTATTAATATGTTAATTATAAATATTTTAATTAGCCAGAAAGTGTTTCAGAACACTCAGCTCAAGTCATACGAGTTTCAGTTAGATCTTAGACCTTCGTGGTTACCATTACTATAAGCTATCTTAGTCTTTGGATATTTCGCCCCTCAAAACCCTAAGACAACTAATTTCGTCTCTACGATACCAAGGTATCTCTCAAGCTAAGTGTGGTTTCACGGGATGAAAGGAATTGTTCGCCTCATCTGTGTTATACTGACAATATTTTGTCAGTCAAAGATTCATCCTGGAATTCTCCTTTCATTCATCCTCTCACCGTTTAGTGTTCTTTGGCATACTTAATATTGATTAAGGGTTGTATTGGATAACTATAAATTTACAATCAAGTAAACAGTTAGTATGAAACGAAAATAATTTGCTGCCAATAAATTCTGTTTGCTGTTGTAAAGTCGATTCAATAATCATCATGCTATTGTTGGCTGTGTTGGCTGAACCATTTGTAAATCCTAGCAACTACTGATTTGTATTACGGGGTAGCTTCAAAAATCTAATATACAGCTTATAAGAAATCTCGAAAAAGAATGACCTCATTGTTACTATACAGAAACCAGTTGTTACGTCTGTAGAATGAGTAAAAGTAGTAAAGTATCTACCCAGGTGGAAACCCCCGTTGGACTTAGTAATCATGATAATTAGCCGATGATATGGAAGAATTTTTGAACGACATCAAACCCATTCCGTTTGCTTACTGTACCTAAGGTTCGGTGAGCTAAGATTCAAATTTGTTGCTATGATATTTAGCCATAAGAGTTTTGGGCGTTGATCAATGTACAGTTGGTTCGAAGTTTTAAATGTTGTAAATGAAGAAGAATGAAACATCTACAAGGTAGAGAGAAGTAAAGATGTAGGTTTTGCTGTCGTTCATGAAGTCTTACGTCCATTGAAGTCCACTGTTACTTTGAGAGATTGGTCTTTGCAGGCTTGTATAATGTAATAAGAGTAACTCTTCCTTGTTTTAGTGGATGCTTCACTCTTCCTATCGACTATCGTCTATCAGATCTTTGTCTGATCACCTTAAAACTCCAGTAAACACAACTTCTTGTCTTCCTTCAACCACGTAAAAAGGTATAGAACTACAAGAACATGAAACCCATCATCAAAAACTATGTCAAATTCTTGTAAAAGAAAGAAGCGCGAGGCTAGGCCCTGTGCCCCTTCATACAACTCTATAAATTGAAGGAAACCAAACTCAAGTTTGGGGCTTTCAACTCTACCTCTATCTTCAAAATCTGAAAGAAAAATCTCGCCGATGGCTAAACACATTTCGTTTGCCAACTTTTAAAAACGCATTAAACTTTAAGTATCTCTCCTGCGAAAGGGAAAGGGGGTACGTGAAGGTCCCCCCCGACGCTCATTACTCTATGTCTCCAGGGCAATCTCTCTTTCAAGTTCACCTTTCGTGCCAAACATTAGCTACGATTTACCACCTGAAAGAGACCCCAATTAATTACTATTAATAAATTCTTAGTCTCCTTCTCACAGGACAGAACAACTATGTTGAGAGACTTTATTCAATTAAGGTGAAAGTCCTGAAACGGAAATTGAGAGCACGTGCCGTCGGTTGGTTTCGGGCTCGTGCAACATCACGGACGGAAAATGAAAAATTTCCTTTTTGAGGAAAAAAGAGGGTTTATGATCTTGAAACCCAGTTTGACGTAACAACTTGTTTCCGGTTGGTTCTGCTATGAGGTCTAAAAAGAAAAACGGGAGGAGATTGCTATGAAACTAGGCTAAACTGTTTAGTCTCCCCAGGGAAAGAGGCTTTGCTGGAGAAACCTCAAAGTAAAGTATCTACTCTGTTGGGGTAGATATCCAATGACTGATAGATAAGACAGAGTCCAGAAAAAAGTAGTATACATTACAAACTTGTGTCTGAGTTTGGGTAAAACAGGGTCTGGGAGAGGACTTGAACTCACAGCCACAATTTCATAGGTAGACGTTTTGACCACTGCATCACTATATCATTAGTCTCACTCTGACCACTTTCTTTAAGACAAACTATCACTGCCACCGAATCAATCAAGCTACCTGTTGGTTTCAGTATATCAGAACACTGACATGGGAAGCTCAGCGTCTTTACCCTATCTAATACCAGTTACTAAAGATTCTGCTCGAAGATTCTAGACAAATTCCCTAACATCTTACTCGGATACCCAAAGTCTAACTCATCCAAAAGTAGTGACCAAAGACCCTTAAAAGAGTCGGAAGACCTTATAAGTCCTATACACAACACCAAATAGCCAAATATTCTACGCAGACACACAAGTCTACTACACCCTTAATAGCTAGATCAATTGGTGACAAAGAAGAGGAAGAAGAAGAAGAACATTAACCATCACCATCCTACTCTGAGTATAGGAATGTGGTACTAAGACTATACCCACTGTAACGTCAGTCTCCGCAAAAGCACAAAAGAACGAAAACTCCGACGAACTCGTTTGGTACTCTCATCAAACTCTACTCAAGGCTCCATAACTCATATTTAGTCGCAATCATCTGGGGCACAACAGTCAAAACAAAGATGAAACAACAAAAAACTCGATGAAACACCACAAACAAAATCTGGATGATTCGACTCGGCTCATTCCGAAAACCAGAAACAAAGCCAATAGAAAGAGTTAACGGTTTGTTGAAAACTTACAAATTACAACCACTCTACACTGAAAGTAACTTTAAAACGAATAAAAACAAACGCACAACGCGGAAAACCGTTCGGTGGTTAAGAACGTAAAGAAAAGTGAAGATGCAGCCAAGACGTGTCAAACGAAACTGACACCTGGTTTAATGAAGTTTGAAGAGATCAAGTTGAGGATATAGAAACCAAAGAGCCACTTTCTACTTTGCAGAGAGGGGGGCAGTGCGCCGCAAAAGGTAAGGGGGCAGCGGAGCAGGAGGATTATAATAATCCCATATGAATCCACATACTTGATGACTACGTTGCTTTCGTTAATGTCCGGACGAAAGAACTTTTGCTTTTCTTTTAGTTCTAGTTGCACGTTGGATCGACTTTCGTTTCGACTCTGATGAGGTATAAAACCTGTATCAACCTGTATCACCTCTCTCCCGTCTCATCAACGCTTAGAAACAAGTATCCACTTCTCCAATTCGGGTGTTAAGGTTCCTTCTATTTTTCCAAGTCCTAACTTCTCTCATCTATCTCTAAATCGTGTCACTTTCTAAAAAGACAGCGAAAGGCGATCAAAAAAAACGTGGAAAGTTTAGCGGAATTTTGGAAAAGGCTGTTTTTCTTTAGGAAATGGAAACTCGCGTGACATGCGTGTTTACTCCAGATCAGTAGACCGGACGACAAGGTTGGGTGTTGTGTGTGTGTGTGTATGTCATGTGTGTACCACTGAAACGGTTTACGATCAGTGAGAGTGACATGAATATGGATATGACAGGCAAAAGAGAGAGTCAATTCATCTCACGGGATAATGAAGATCTTCGTTCAGTCATATTTGATCTCAGTGCCGTCTTCCAAATTCCTTCTTTTTCGTGTCTATAGTTTCAAATGTTTTTCTCTTTCTTCTCTCAGAGTATGCTTTTTGGAGTCGACGGCTTCAAAGATGTGTTGTGGAGGGTGTCAATATGGACCTTGGAAAACTGGGTATAGAAAGCATCTGAAAGGAAGACCGGACGAAGATAGAGGAAACGGTAAGAGAGAGGTGTAAATGTTACGATAAAAAATGATAAGTGGGGCCAATATCTATATAATTTCCGGTGAATATTCATATTCACGAACTAAGCTTGGTAATTGTGATAAATTGCTGATTATCCCTCACTTCTTATTTCATATATGTGCCGCTTCTAATTCGGAGATTCGCAGACTGTGATTGGCAAGCATAGCTGCTTGGCTTTTCTCAGAAAGTTACAGAAGTCAAGCACCTGAGAAAACTTTTATCGAAGTCTCCAATACGAGTTGGAGATTTCATTAACTAGCCGATAAATGTGATTAATATTCAGTAAATTGTCACATTAATCAAATATAATGGTGGTTATATATATAACCGCCTGGTTTGTGAACTGCCTCAAACTGGAAGTGCCTGACGGAAAAGCTCGAGCTCGAGCAACAGAAAATCCCGAAAAGAATTCTTGATTCAATCAAGAAGGGAGGTAAGTGTAGGAGACGACTTAACCTCGAAGTCTACCAGGATGTCTCAAAACTATCATAGGTTATGTGAAAGAAAAGAATCATCTTCTACAGCACCTGGCTTGCATGTACAGACTGACCAGTCGGATCCTTTCCTTCTTCCAGGACAAGAAGGCCAAAGGAGCCTGGTTTTGTAAAACTGGACCTAAGAGGACTGGAAATCTCTTGACAGGCGTTCTGCAGAAGAAACTCGACCAGCAATTTTCAGGAAAAGTCGAAGCAAAAAAATGGATCAAGATGGGCGAATGAAAGGAAGAAGATCCACAGTAAGAGGATGAAGGCCTACTAGACGAAATCATTAAACCGAACCTATCAGTCCCTTCCAACTATTATAAATAGTTAGCTATAGCCTGACTCAAGTGCGGAGGTTGGTAATACGGAACATAGTCGAAACAAGAAAGTGTCAGTTATGCGACAGTACTGATGGTACAGTAGCATATCGAAAAATGAAAACAATTTCAAACAGTCAAATTACAAAACAAAATGGAAGAGTATTTGCAAATCGAAACACTAAAATATTTAGGATGTAGCTGATGAAATAGAAGACCTGCTAGAGAAAGAAGGTCTAAAGGAAATCGAGTTAAAATTTTTCGGCCAATTTTAAGGGAAATTTTCAATTTTTACATTATCTATTAAATGACGGGCCTCGAGTCTATTGTCTGTATAATTATCTACAATTAGTCATTTGCACCGACGAGGAAGTTTTTGATTAACCAGGAAAGATTGTGAGGTGTTGAAGGCGTCTCTGGTTTCATATTCTTTGTTCTTCTTCTCTTTCTCTGGATCACTCAACTCCTTCTTCTCTAACATCTCTCGCAAATTTTTCTCTTTTTACAGGTGCATACGACCTTTTTACCTCTGGCATCAAACTAAACAGGAAATCACTTTCCCACAGAAAGTAAAAAGGCAGAGGGCGCCATCAAAGTCAGAATTAAACGTTAACCTTTGGCTACCTTAACCCACGAACCAAGAGTCTATCTCACTCTCGTAGAAGATGATATTATTTATTAGCCTAACACTTAAAAAACTCTTCAAGTTGTTGACGCCGGGACCCGCCTATTATCAAGCATAATTACACCAATTAATAATAATTTCAAGGTCGGATCGCAACCCAAAAACGGAAGTTGTTCAACCTGTCTCTCTCTCTCACTTTTCACTAAAAAAAAATTATTTGATCTACTTTTGATTACAGTATTGCCAAAACAAGAAAAATTTTCTTTTCTCACCTCCCTCATAGTTGCTGCTGGATCGACTTTCTATGGACCTAAATCCCATTCAGATTTTGTATTAAACTCGGAATATATTGTATGTAGTATATATTTGATAAGGTTTTATTGTAACAACATATTTACAGCATCGTTGTCGATTAAAGACGGCCGCCCAAAGCGTGCATCATCAGTGTTCAGACTTGCGGCCATGAAATGTAAATTTTGTTTAATTCATTGTAAAGTGATTCATTCGGCTCAAGGCTAAGGGGCTCAAGAAGAAAAGGAAAATGACACAAAGGCAGCCCGAATGAATCACTTCATATACCTGTAAATATTTGCGAATTGTAAGATGACCCATCCGGACAAAGGCCCAGGTATGTTAGGGAAATGTTTCATTGTTTTAATGGGCCGCCCGGATGGGTCATTCAATGAATGTCTTGTTTGTCAACCCCTTGTGGGGTATAAATACTGCTCCAATTCGTTTAATAAACATTCCGAATTCAGGAATCAGTGGTCTCGTTATTTTAACCTTACCACACTTCAATCACCACAGGGGTGATCTTAAGGCAGAGGAGTTGTCCATTGACATACTTCCTCATTTCATCACCAGCGACCGCCACAGGGAGAATCAACTCTGAGTCGTCAGAGTTTCCTTCGTTCGAAAGTTCGAACAATCAGAAAAGTCAATACCACCTAGTTGAAATTCCTCCAACCATTTTCTGTTTTATCAGAAACTGTACCTTCATCCAATACCTTGGACAGATTTTCCACTCTTTCTGTTTCATTTCTTTTGTATGATTGGAATTCACACAAAATACAGTGGCTTACATGAACTTCAAATCTGTCGACCAGCTAATTCGTTCTTATTTAATTAATGCCAACAAGAATCATCTTTGTTTTAGTTAATTTGATGGTCAGTATGTATACAGACAGTGATGAAACGATAGAACCAAAAAAGCTTGAAATAAATATACGCAAATGCGTTCAAACTTGATGTAACATTATCGGATAGAACTTTCCGGTCGACTTAATACATACTAGAACTCAAGGAGAGTAAACGACACTTGGGGTGAGGACGTGATTGGGTATAAAAAGTGTTCGAGGTATACCGCACATCTACCTTTGCCGTAGGTGTTGACACTCCTGCTGTAGAACCTTGTCAGCAACTATCACACTCGTGTGACTTCTCTCGGCCAGTTGTTATGGCCCGCTGTCAAGCACACGTGATTTCCCTTTGTCGGTAGCAAGTTCTTCAGTTGTTTCGTTTCGACCACTTCCTCGAACCGTGTCGTCAACACTTCTTCCGGCTTCCTCTTTTTGTCTTTTCCAATCTCGCCTGCTTCGGCAGCAATGGCTCAGTTTGGCTGTTGTTGATAAGGCTCCCAAAAATTCAGTCCAATTTTATTTATTTATATAGGGAGGCCTTGTTCAGTAATTTCCATTGATGGCTTTATAAGTACACTGATGCCGTACAACCGATAAGTCAGGAGAGATCATTTCTATTCGAACTTACTTGAATTTATTATGACGATTTTTATTCTTCGGTGACATAGTAAGTAAAAAAAAGAAGGATGAATTAAACAATTAGTAATATTCACAAAAGAATGGTGGATATGTCACGGTAAAAGTGATAAATCGGCAAATGTGTTGGGAATGTCAGAGCTTTAAAACCTAATTCATTTAGCGGAAAGCATCATCACACAAAGAGACGAACCTAAGAAATCTAAAAAAGAGAAAAAGGAAACTTAGAATGGCATCTCGCGTGTCAAAAATCATGTCAAATCGAACACATGTGAAACGCTATAATTATAGTCCGATGAAATTGGATGAAATAGTAGAAACGGGAGATCCGACGAGACTAAAAAAAGCGAGAAACAGGTTTCGCCACTTAAGTAACTATTACTTTATTGTTTGTTTAGGTGATTAAATCAAAGCGGGTGACCACAAACTGGCCACTTGCACTTTCCAATAACAAGGAAAATGAACGCAAGCGTAAATTATGAAAAAAAAAGTGAAAAAATGTTTCAATTGATTAGTCGAATTGACCTTGAAACGTCTTAAACCAGCTTTTCCGTTTCGTTAGAGACTTATGATCCATTGAAGTCAGTTTTCATTGGCTGTATAAGTCGCTGGATTTTGTAGTCTGCATTCTCATTAAGAAGTATTTGTTGTACTCGTTTTTGGGTTGTACTCGTTTCTCATTAAAGATGCTTAAAGCCCAGTGTGTGCTGCTGCAATTGATGGCTTATCTCAGTTTTGACAGGTAAGTCCTCGCTCTGGTTCTGTTTCCTTTTACAGTCTCCAAACAACAAAAAAATCTGTTGTGAGTGAAAGAAGAGTCCCTAATTCACCTCACTTGGAATTTGATTTTTTAATCTTTGGTGTCCGTTTCTCTTCAGCCGGAAGCGGACAGTTTAAGCGAATCAAATCACTCCAAGAACTGATTTTCTTACCGGAGTATCCTAGAGTGAGAGGAAAGTCATGCAATTCTCGATTCGCTACGAGGAAAGTTTCTTTGGACAGTTTGTTAGCTCTGAAGGAAGGATGTCGACACTAGAAATGGAGTTTAAGTGAAAGAGTGTTACTTTTTAGTGATTAGAACTGCTGTCACGGTTTGAACATTCTTTCAGGGAATATTTGTCATGCGGTGTGGGTAGTGTTCAGGAAGATGTGAAGACAGCTTCAAAAAGCGAAAATTTTGCATTATTGACAGTTTAATTCAGCAAGAGACAGAAATGTGTGAGCTGATAATTCGGGTGAGAGTACTCGAAGCATGTCGCATCAATCATGAGAATGGAGCGAGTTTTACTCAAATGTAGCAGCCAGGTACATGACAGCGTTAAGAATTGAAAACATTTATCTCCATTTAGAGACGTATTTATTCTAAATGCACTCGTTTTTAGTTTGCTTACATTTCTATCGTCCTAAAGTTTATTCAGCAAAATGGGGATTCGGATGAGCGATAGGTCAGAGCACCCACCTATTATACCAAGAATTCTGGACTCACCTACAATTTTTTCCTTCAACGTGTTCATTATCCTTTCACCAAGTCTCACAACCTTGGCAGTAACCTACCAGTAGCCTTTAATTTAATGTAGTTCACTCATAATTAAGCATATTTCAACTCATTTCTACGAGCAAAATTCCAAAAATTATTCAACAGAATGATTGATCGTCCGTCAGTCAATGGATGCCATGACTATTGGTCAAATCGAATTCGTCTCAAAGTCTCTAATTCGTGGATTCCTTCCTCCCTCATTACGAATAGACAGAACTTTCTTCTCATTACGAATAACCTCTCAGTATTTGTACGAAGTGAGGACTAAACTCGGTTGGTTTGTTTGGGTTGTGTTCGCCAGTTTTTCTTCGTAACTTTTATGTCTCTGTATGTTTGCAAAGCCCGAGGAGGGCATATTATGTAAATGAATATTTTATACAAAAGAACTACATCTCTTTTTAATGATAATTCTATTTTTCACTCAAACTTTTGAGCAGTCCTTTGAAAGGAAATTTACCCAAGAAAAAGGAGAAACGGACAGAACTAGAACTTCCAAACACAATCATTTACTCAGAAAGGATCATAATCATTTTCCCAGACTTGAATTCACTCAAGCTAACCATCATACGTCAAAGCTAGTACGAAGAAAGAGGAAGTCACCTCTGCAACCAATTACTCTTCAAAAGAAACAAGAAAACAAAAAGCAGAAGATCACTTAAAACCACGGGAGATCTTTCCTTTTTTGAGCGGTAGCAAACTCGACCTCCAACACGTAAGAAAGTGATTTACTTGATTTTGGTTACCAACGCAGGGACTGAAGTGTAACACTTTCTAACACTAATTAAAGTAATAATATTTTTTTTGTTACCATAACTACAAAAGTTATCTATGTTATCATCTTCGACGAAATAATCGAAATGAGAGCGAAACTTGGAAAAGGGAAAAATGTTCAAACCACCGTTTCGGGTTAATCGATATAATCGATCTCACAACAGTAACTTACCACTCCAGTGTCTCGGGTACACTTCCATCATCGATCCGTTTTTCTTGGGCCTGTCTTCGGTTGGCCAGACTTCCAACTTCCTCTTCGTGATTCCTTCCAACATGTCTGGTGTGCTTTTCGATCTGTGAAGTTCTTTCTTCCCTCTGTCTTCCACTTCTTCCTCTTCTCCAACCCAGGTTCGTCTCTCCGATGATTTCTCCCATGGTAAGTCGTCTTTTAAGTTTTCCTTGGACCGATGCTTCGACAAGTCGACGTTTGACTTTCCTTTCATCTGCTTGGCTTCCATTTCCTTCAGAACTTTAAGTCTCCAGTTTTCTCGAATGTCGGAAATTCTTGTTTCCGGGTTTGTCATTTCGTCAACATCTCTCGAATGTCTACTTTGGCGAGCTTCCAAAGTGTTGTGTTGGTAGTAATAATCATCTGAATTGTTTCCAACATCTCTCTTGTACCTCACGTCTAGTTGAGCTTCGATGTCTTCTGAATCTTCGTCATAGTAATCGGGAAATTCTTTTTTATTTCCGGTTCTTCCCCCGGATCTGAGGCTTCCGTCCTCCAGTTCCTCAATAGATGACTTCCTTGAGGATCTTTTCGAATAATTGTCGGGGAGTGTTTCGCTCCAACGATACATTTTGTTTTCGAAAACCTCAATGTCTTTACTGTTCACTGTTTCAGGACGTCTGATAAACATCACAGTTTCCTCATTCCCAGGAAATCTCCTTCTTTTTTTTAGTGTCCTACGTCCAACACTCTTTTTACGGTTCACGTTTCCCTTTGGTGGGAGTGTTGAAACTTTTGGAAGAATTAGACACTGTCCAAAATGGTACCGTTTTCCTAAATCTTTTGCTTCCTGTCCCTAAAAAAGAACATTTCGTTGCCAAAATTACCTGAACGAAACGTGAAGCGTAGAACAAGGTCATCGTGATTGATTCAAATTCTTAGGGAAGATAAAGCACTGATACAGTCCTGGGTGTGACCTTGACTAGCACAGATTTCGTTCAGAAAATTTCGGCTAAAAACCCACACCTGACCACCGTCGATGGTGAAACTCAAAACTTCGTTTATTTGCTGTCGCGGTCTTCCAAACTTCCGAACGCTTTCGAACTTCTTTGACTTTCCGCAGTAAAACCTTTCCTTAAAATTTATGTCCAGATAAGACAAAGACCGGTCTTTCACATCCCCGAAAGGGTTCCTTTCCCAGTCTTCGATCACGCTCGACACTGAACACCAACTGACTTCTTCCTCCAAGCCCAATACCATGTCGGATAATAACTGAACTTCATTTTGGCTGTTCTTCTTTAAGGCATATCGAGTATGTGATTCTCATAACAACGCCTCGTTCACATTCATTATTGAATCCTCTTTGGTGAAGAATAGTGAGACAGTTTAAGAAAACCTCAAAACCTAGTGTTTCGATTATGAAGAACAAGGGTGAAGTCTTCCAGAGTTCAAAGTTGGATTCGACTTTGAATTGAGGCTTTTGGGTGAATGTCACATGTGGACACACCTCGTTGACTTTAAAAAAGTCTCCGGTTGTAGTCTTAATTAGGACGGAAGGAAAGAGAGAACGAACGGTTTTCTGAATGCCGAAACGTATTGCGAACGTCGGTGGAATATCAACTACCCGGTGGGTGACCAACTCTTTGAAGCATAATTAATGTCGACTCATTTATGGGCGAGTTCGTTTGGACTGGACACAGGTCGGAACCACCTTCCTGTCTCCAATTTTGATTTTTCGTTTGAGTGCGATTTTTTAAAAATAATTTTGTTCTTCTTTTCAGCCGAACCGATTACAATTCTGATTTGTCATTTCTTTGAAATATTTCTTCATCTCCAATACATTTCCAGTGAGTTTTCTGTTGATAGCTGGTTTTGACTCATCTGACATTTCCTCAACTGTAACAGTTCTTGAGCCTCAGTAAGCTCCTGAAACAGTTTTAAAGCTTTTTGCATCTCTTTTCTGACAGTCTTGTATTCTCCCTCTTCAAGCGTACTAATTTCGTCCTTTTCGTCACGTTGTCTTCTTCTCACAAAAGAAGTTTTTTCAACTTTTTTAACCATTAAAAAGTTAAGTGAAGCCGTTAGGTGATAGAATTTGCATCGGATACGGTTTAAAGCGATAAGGTACGCAGTCAGTACATCCGATGCTCAACGAAGGAAACTTCCATAACTGAGAAATCGCAAGTAAGGCTCGAATGATATGGGCATATTATGAGACGGGGAGAGGACTATTCTTTTAAGCTGGTCCTCAACCTCCAAACGCGAGCCCTTGGTCAAGGAAGGCCACCAACAACGTGTGGTCAAAAGTTCAGCAGGATTTAAAAATCCTCCCAAAACCAAGTGACCTGGAGAAAATGTATGAGGAGGCCCGACCCTAGATAAACTGGGAACCAGGAAGAAGAAGAAGAGGAATACATTATATTGCGAAGAATAACCGAGTGCCTTGTTGTACTTGGATGGTGTGACTTAAGAGTGAACTTTTTGTGTACTTTATATTTGGAGGCTCAGCCTCGAGATCCTCGAAAGATTCCCATCCAAAACCCTACGAACCATGACTAATACTTCATGGAAATCGAAAGGTTCACTCGCAAATACTCCTCCCGACTGGAGAACCACCCAAATCCTTCGGCGTCCTCACACCTCACTGAACCCCATGACAAAAGACACAAACCACTCGACTCCCAAACACGCCCAAACACGCTTCCCTCAGTCAAATCTCCTTTTCCTCTCCTGCCTTTCTTTTCTTTATGCTACCTCTTCTCAGATACCTCCAGCCCTTCTTTGGCTTCCTTTCAATCCATTCCTGGGGTAAGACGCTGCTCTGCTCCCCAGACATAACCCCTCAAATCTTGTCCAAACAACTATAATACATAGTGCGTCATTCTTGGAGATTGGTGGTAGTTAGTAAGGGGAGTTTAAAATACAAAAAATATTTGGAGGCAGGTTTAGACCTGTTAGCAGTATCAGACAGGCTCAGTATGATTAACGGTTTAATATTTTGGTTCCTGGTTGGTGTTCTGTATCGTCTCAAGTAAGGAAAATGTGCGAAAATTGTCTACACACAATCCAAAACCAGTTCAAACCAGCCCTACCAAACCCTATCCTCTCTCCCGGACTTTGAAAAAGGTTTCCACCGAAAAATGAAGACCAACCTGTAAACTGGAAGTGGACCTTAATGAGTGGAAAAACGTTAAAACCTGATTTAGGCTCTTTATAGAATAGGTTCTGTCAGTTTCGTCGATCGAATATCAATTCTCCTTCACCGAAGTTCAAGTTAACTGTTTCTTTTTCTTTTGCTTCTTTCATTCTTGGCATTTGTCCCAAATTTTTGGCTAGGAATGTTTTATACAGTATAAAGCGGCGAAAGAGTGGCTGAGGAAGAGAGAGAGAGAGAGAGAAAGAGCTCGAGTTCAAATATTAACACTTCGTCATTCAAACAAAGGTAATAATCGTTTGTTCGATAGATCAATAGGTCACACTGACGAAACACGTTATTAAGCCTGTAATGTGTTCCGATGAAATTACGCCTAAGAGATAACAATATAGAACCTCAGCATCCCCAAGAGCAGGAGAAAGTTACAAATTTTTGTTAAATAAAACTCATCTACCGTCAGCAACCTGTAATCTCGGAAACAAAAACGAACCTGTGTCACTCTAGTGAAATCATAAAATTGCTAATAAGCTGCCAGTCGTTTATAATTATTGAAAGCAGATTCCAATCAGGAGGCAAAGGCAACTTTCTGACGCTGAATGCCTTAGTTGATAGATGAAGGTCGCTTAGGTGGCTTCTGAACTGAAAATCATTCGACTATTATAGCTTGCTCTCTCAAGCAAGCTCTCACTCTTGCACGTGGCATTACGAACTCTCAACAAGACAGAGAAATCTTCCCTCTCCTTTCTGTAGTGCACTATATTTAGGCTATTTTGAGGGAAAGATACCAACACCAAAGATCAAAGTTTAGTTTACTCACCTAAGGAAGACATTAGCTTTGGTTCCCTTTTGCAGCCGGTGTCTCGACCTCTTTCCACGTCGTTTGAACCTGAGCCGAAGGAAACAACAATGATTATAGTGATAATAAAGTCTAATAAAATCAATTTTCGTGCTTTGTGGTTAACCACGCGAGAATCAAAGCAGAGGACAACAAAAAAAAAACAATTTGCGGTGGAGAAGTGGAAACGATTCTGCTTTCACATCCCTGAACCTCAAGAAGAGTCCATTCATCGAATTCCAATGGCCCTACTATCCGTTGTTTGGTCCTCCGATGTGGTCATTTTCACAAAGAAATTTTGTTTTCACTTTCGTTTCGAAACCAATATGGCGTCGGTAATTAATTGAAGTTGTAGAGCCACCAACAAAGAAGAAATTATCTTTAAAGAAAAACGTGGGAAAAGCCGGAGGACAAGGAAGACTTCACAATCGTTACTGCAAACACCAAAGATAGTAACTACAACAAGACAGAGATCAGAAAGAGCAGCACTCTGCTCACTACTCAGCAAGAGCTCTGAAGTAGCACTGGATAGGAATAACCAAAAGTTTGAGACCCCAAGCTCTGGTGAATTTAATTCCGATGAATTTAGCTACTGCTACAATCAGAATCAAAACAGCGAAAGGCTATGAATCTGCAAGAAAACGGTTAGATAAAGTTGGGAAGCTACTTTCATCTCCGAGTCGCTTTTTGTAGCGGCATCAATATAGAGAGATCAGCAACCACCAGAAGTTGCTCAGAATTGAACACAAATGCAGATCCGGGTCGAATAACCATTTGACTGGGGATTATGAGTAATCACTGGGAATTTTATATATTCGCCTGATTTATCACTCTAACCGTACCACCTACAATAGTTCTTTCCGGTGTCATTAATTTCCTCATATCAACCACCTCACTCATCAAAACAAACAGAAGATAGCTGAAAATTTACAAAAAAATCGATCCCTAAAGTCTGTGACAGATATAAGTCAGCGCAACTTTTTAAACCAACGAGGACCTGCTTTGGAGGTCGTAACACTAATCAGTCAATCAAAAAAAAAAAAAAATAGTTTACAAATCTAAATAAATTCTTTCACACTCTTGAGATGACAAAAATGACAAAAATCGGGTGTGTTAAACAAAACAAAAGAGGAAAACAAAGAGCAAAACGATGAACCAGAAAACATAAGATAAACCAAAAACCCAATTCACAGGAAAGAAGATCATTATGACAAGGGGACAGGTTATGGTTTGGGTCATAGGAACACATCTATCGGTTTCTCCTGGTGGAAGAAAAGGAAACGGAAAGAGTGTACTAAACATTCGTTTATTAAATTCAGTAAATTTTAATTGAATTCAGTAAATTAGAAGGAGAGTGAAGAAGATGAGGTTGCGTCACGGAGACGTCGAGGAAACAAACGGTGGTATCACGGTGCGATGAGTCTTATTTGCAAATGAAATTGTTTGAGGAAAATAGCCAATTCAGACCGAACAAAAGCAGTTTACATGAGTTTGCCTCTCGACTTCCTCTTAGCAGTTTCCATTTTATGAAATTAATGCCACTTTCGAATTCGTAAACGTACAATTATCGCAACGGTTTTTTGGCAAAATCGTTCCCCGCCCTATTCCCCACTTAGTTTAGTTTTCTCCTCCCTCAACAATGGAAATTCTTATATCAAAAAGGAGGCATTATCACATTGTACACTATCGGATGCTATACATCTTCCTCTGTTTAAGACAGTCAATGTCAGCAGTGACAGTGCACTATAAAAATACAATAAAATCACTTCATCCTCTTATCAATCCTTTAAAAAGCTCAAACAAAATTCCTATTGAAAATCGATCGATGTAGTTAACATTTGGTTGGTGATAGTGCGCAAGACGTTCGGGTGTATTCTGATTGGTGAATCGTTTAATAGCTTGCTTTTCCCCTGCCGACTTTCTGTGATATCGTTGATGTGATGGTTTGAACAGGATAAATTATTCTTAACTCAAGATGTGTGGCTTAGAATCAGTTTGCCACTGTTACGTGGTGATTCATTATCCTTGAAATCGGTAGTGGAAGTAAGTGCATTGCTTCCAAACAATATCTGAATCACTTTCTTTCTTTCCGACAGTCGGCAGTTAAAGCAAAAACTAACTTTCACACCATCTATTTATCTTATGTCTTCTACAAATTGTCATTTAAATTGTGATTTTGCTTATTCAATAATTTATTCCAAACCAACGGAGACTAAACTTTGATAAATTCGTGTAAACTTGAGATTCTCTAACTCACATCATCTACTAGACAGAGTCAAACAGATGAAAGGATGCTTTCACTTAACCTAAATGATCTATTTACATATTTAACGGAGAGATAAATAAAAAAATGTCCACTCCTTGTCCGACGAATATTTTCGTGAACATTGTTGGTTCATCGTGAAACCGCATAAAATTGTCCTCTTCAACTTGAGACCGAGGGCGTTGGCTCTCAACTTTCATTTCTTTTTTAAAATTCCGTGAAAACAATAATTTCTATAAAATTTTATGGAACTCTTGATGTGGGGTGAAGAAGCATCTTGTACACTTTCTACTCACAAAGAAGATGATCCCTAACTGTGGACTACAGATTGCCGACCGTCAGTGATAACTCCACATTTGTTTAAGAGGAAATGAATCCACCATCCCCTTCAGGATATCATCATGAACCAACCACGAGGTGTACGAACTCGTCACCTACATTAATCTCAGGAGATTGGAATGGGCAGGCCACGTCAAAAAAGCCAAAGACAGGCTCATTCACATGATATTTTATGGGAAGACCGAAGGAACAGATGCGTAGGCCGCCCCAACTCAAGATGGGAAGATGAGTCTGGGAAAACGCCGAGCGGTTCGAATGGAAAACTGGTATGCGAAATAAGTATGGCGAAAGGGGAGGACACCCCTACAGAAGGCCTAGGCTCACACAGGGCTGTAGTTCCAATGATGATTATGATGATCATCGAAAAAAGTTTTGATTACTTTTCGGTTCAGCTTTCCAAACACCATGAAAACAAAATAAAACAACAAAAAAACATTTGGAAGGACGTGAAGTTGCGCCACCGCTGGACGGTTGTTTATCCACAAACTGATTTTGCAAGGAAGAAAAAGAAAATCTTAAGGACAGTCTTCGGTCTCATAAAAACTGTTCTTTCAGACGAACTGTACCGGTAAGAAACAGACATAGACGTGATAACAAAACTAAGATTCGTTTTCTAATAGGAATCGAAAGAGTTACAGCCAAAACAGTGTCTAAACAAGAAGGTACCAGTAACGTGGCTAAGTGAAGTATAGAAGAACCAAGAAGAGGTACAGCTTAACTGGGAACTAACCATATTTAGAGGTAAAGTCCTACCAGGGCTTCAGAGCAACATTAAAGAAAGTATTAGAGATAGGATTGACAGTAATCAGGATGGTTGTGGATAGTTGGACGCAATGGTCGAGAATAAAAGAGACGGATTTGACATCCCAATAAATACTGGAAGCGGAGAAGAGAGTAATTAGAGTTCTACAGATAGAAGGTTTGGGAAGTAAAGAAGTAGAATCACTGCAAGCATTTAAAGTACACACAGATGAGGACGGTCTTCTCAGAAGCAGTAGGGACTTCGCGAAGGGTTTCGGAACCCTTAGTTCTGACCGAGCATATGTTAGTTAAAAGATTAATCATGGACAGGCGTCGCCAACTGGGACACGTGCTTGTATTAACAGAAGGAAAAAGAAATGGAAGAGGAAGAAAACGGAAGATTACTGTCGTAGTATAAAAGAAGGCAGTATAAAATGGAAAAAGGTTTGAAAGGAATATAGTTTGCAGTCGGCAGGACGTAGAAATAGAAACAACACAAAACTCGATAAACTGATAATAATCAGGAAATTTATTCTTGATTATAAATAAATAGAAAACAATATAATTTTTAGAGAAGAAAGAAGAAGAGAGTTGGGGAATTTAGATCGAAATGAACAAGAGCAATAAAACCTTGAAGAGGAAGTAAAAACTCTCGGACCATAAACGAAAATAAACATTAAGAGAGCAATTTAATTTAATCCTAATTGAAAAATTAATTTACAATGGTAACAAATCGTGTTCGTTGTCATTCATTAATAATGGAACAATAATAATCCACTTAAAGGTTAATTATCTAATTGTGGGCGATTATTAAGTAACCGAAACCGGTAATTAAAGCCCGGAGAGAGAGAAGAATAGATAAATATTTTAACTGAATTCACTGTTCACCTTTTGGACTATGTAACCATCTATCTACGAGTTGGTGGTATGTAACTCACCCTCTGGCTCGACCTACATCCCCACACGTACTCTCACCAACTTGAGTCGTGTGGTTCCCATCGAAAACCAATGCGAACTTAATTCCATTTATATGGGGTCGGCCTTCCTTGTTCCTCTTCTCCAAACACTTTTGTTCTGGGTCGTCGTCCCTTCAGCTTGAATTTCGTTCAGGTCGTTTCTGATTACGTACAACCAAGTTTGAGGAGGCCTCCCTGGCTTCCTCAGCCTCTTGCAGATGTTCAGCACTTTGCTGTTTTGTGAGGTTTTTGAATGTGGACCTTTTTTGGGGCCACTACACATGAGGGCAGGCCTCACTCTATTTTATACGCTCATCCTTTTGCGCGTATCGCCATTCTGTTGTTGCAGAGGATAGCTAGATAGCCCACGCCAATTCATCCACCCAGTGGTAATGCGATGTGTAATTTCGTTTATTCAGTATGACACACCATAAAGACCCCAAAACAAAATCGAAAAATCTAACAAAAGAATAAATTAATCACTTACCAGATGCCATCATCATCTTCCGATTGGAATTCATATACAATACATAAAAACCGAGGTGGTGCCTCTGTTCTGATTTCACTCGATTTTCGCTTTCGATCTGAAAAAAGAAAGAAAAAAACGTCGAAAGAAAGTAAAAAGATGGCGGAAAAAGCATTGATGAAGTTGACAACATTTCAACTTTTACTCTTCAAGACAATTTGATTGTTAAAAAGACCGGAAATCAAGTCTGTAACAATTTTACAACCCAAACACATAGAAGACATCTTTCAGTTTTGACTTTTAGAAAAACTCAAAGGAGAAAGATGTTGGCCGCCATCAGATCAAGGTGTCAAGGTACAACAGCTTTTTTTCTTCACTCGAATAAAGGCGCCAAAAATAAAACAAATATTGAAAGCGTAACGAGTTGCCGTAAAAAGTCTGCAAAGTCATTGATGCCGTTGGATGACAAATATGGTGCGGATACATCCTGCGAATCGGACCATAATAAGCAATACGTCTCGATGACACAGTAAAATGTCGTACTGTCTGAGGAGGACATCCTCGACACCTTATTGGCGACACGGTCGTGACGAAGACCGGCCAACCGCATTTGTGATTCTTTTGTCTTTTCACTGACACAAACCGGAAACTCAAGAAAGATGGAAAGGTCTAACACAGTGTCACTCAACCCCCAACCAGCAGACTGGTACCAGTTCCTGAATGCAATGACACCAGTACACCCAGAGAACTCAGAGAGGGTTGTGGACAATAGGGATGATACGTGGATGAAAGGTTAACCGAGGGAAAACTTTAAAAGTATTTTAAAATAGCTGACATAATCAAAAAGGCAGCTTATGGGGTCTGAAAGGAATCACTTTAAAAATATTCAAAATACAACTTGAATTAAGGCGAGTTTGAAAATTTCCTGGTTTTTAGTGTAGTTAGTAGGTGTAGGTAGTAGTTTATGTTATGTTAAACCTTTGTCTGTAACCCCCCTCGAGTCAAAGTTTTGACTGGATGAGACAGAGAGCTTTCTATGACTTGGTCTAGGCTCATCCTCAGTGGCAGAGAATTCGATAAATAAGTTCATAAATATTGCGTACTATCTAAAATACTTCAATTGATAAATATTTCATACTTTCTAGAACAGTGGTTCCCAAAGTGATCTGTATCGACCCCTAGGTGTCTATGACGACCTGCAAGAAGTCTACGTCAGCGAAAAAAAATGTAAGGGTCCATGACATAAGAATGAGGGTCCACGATAGTGGATCTCAGTATACACTTATAGTACCTACTTACTTACATTATACTATCTTATGATATAAAGATACAGTATATACATAATTTATAAAAGTACCTATGAAGTAAAACGAAAGAACTGAAAAATTTACAAAATTGAACCTCAAGTAAACAGGGGGTCTGCCCAAAACCGAAAAACAAGGCAAGGAGTCTACGACACAAAAACTTTGGGAACCTCTGTTCTAGAAGAACTCGTTTCATAAATACTGCACATTTTCGTGGAGCATTCATTTAATAAATAAATTCTTGAAGTGGAGACCAAGCTTTCTTCCACTGAAGATGCCTTTAGCTGAAAAGAAAGCGAAATTAGACTGACACTAGAAATTTGAGCTGTACTTGAGAGAACAATTAAAAGACTCTGTAGCCTTCATTTTTTTCCAGATTACCTGTTGGAAGAAGCAAAACGATTTACAAGTGATAAACAAACAACCACGCGCCAAAAACAATCATTTAAGGCACTGATGAGACCTTATGAAAAAAATCTCCACGCCTTTCAGGTTATTTGTTTGTTCTACTAACACAAGAAACCCGTCAGCGATTAGGTTCTTATGAACCTTATCTAACACTTGAGTTCATTTCTCATTAGTCGGGGAAGGATCCAAACAACCTTACAAAGAGTTTTTATAGTTTTATGGAGTAAAAATAAGCAAGCTGAGTTGTCATACCTGATGTGAGTTACTGTATCCAATTTCCTATCATCATTCATAGGGCTTACAACCCGGGGAGAGTTAATACGAATATCTCACGTTGAAACGGCATCAAGTCAATTTTAAAATTCGGCAAAAACAATACCGCGACACAATAAAAAGAAATCTTGATAGATCGATCATGAAAGAAGTAATCGAAACGCGACTAATGGTACATACGAGTAATGTGTATTAAAAATCTCTAATGTTCGCGCATTCCATGAAGTGAGAATCAAGACTGGAGAAACGCACGCTTCACGCAAATAAATCTTTGTTTTCATAGTTAGATGCTGGATGAGTTTCAGTAGTGGGAGTGATTGCGTAAGGTTCGCCATTTTCCTTTTATTCGGAGGTGAACCCTCTAAAATCAAGTTAAGCGATAATATATTAATATACCTGTTTTTATGTTGCCCTTTTCTTGACTGGACATTTGGACATTTTAGAAAACTTATAAATCGGAATGTGGCGCCTTATCATTTTTTTTTACTGTATTGGGTCTGCCAGAAAGTTCTGACCAATAACGTTACGTCAAGTTTGAACGGGTTCCCGTATATTCATTTTTTATCACCCATATAGTATACATACTCACCTAGCAAGTGAACTAAAACAAACATGATTCATTCTAATAATAATATAAGAACGGTTGGCTGACTGACAGATTTGGAGTTTAATTATTGTTTGTATTTTGTACGATTCCAATAAGATAGAAATGATACAAAAGGAGTAGATAATTTGTCCTAAGTCTTAGATGAAGAAACAGTTTCCGATAAAACTTATAGAAAATGGTTCGAGAAATTTCAGCTAGGTAGTTTTGACCTGTCTGATGAGCCTAACTCTGGGTGGCCGTCTTTAGTTGACGACGATACTGTCAAGATCATGTTAGAGCAAAATTTTTTTTCGGCAACATCGGACATTTTTGATATGAATAAGTCATAAAAGGTTGGTAATAAAGATTATTCACAAATCTATACTTTCGTATTACTGTAAAAACGGACAGAACGTTTCGGTAAATCTAATACAATACTTTTATTCCTAATATATTCAATTAATTTTATTGATCTAACATATAATATTAATACATTTCTGCCGTAATAGAAAATTTGTTTTAAAAATTTGCAAAAGTTGCTATGGCCTGACAAATTTCAGCTACCAAGTATTTGATTTTGAAGTTTTTCAAACAAAATTTGATTCTAAAACTCAAAAACAAATTCAAAAGTTAAACATTTTGGAAGGTTATGTAACTTTTCTTTATGGAATAACCTCCCCAAATAACAAGGAATTAGTATAAAGGCGATGTTAATCAGCATCAAAATAGAAGAAGGTAAAAACTTTATAAAGAAAATGGAAAAAAGACAAACAAAAAGAGTAGGAAATAGCAAAATAGAAAGATCAGAAAGAAAGACCAAGTGCAAAACCCACACTCTTCCACAACAGAAAAACCAACCAGCATGGTTCGTGAAAAAGGCGGAACATCATGAAAAAAATGGAAAACACAGATTTTCAGGGCAAACCAAAGCTGAGAATAGGATCGAAATATACAGAAGAGAGAAAGGTGCAACACATTCGAAAAATGAGAGAGCATTGGCGGAAATGAAGGAAAAAAGAAGAAGACCGGAACAAAAAGAGGAGGAGTTGAAACTAACACGATCCGAAGATGGTCAGATCGAAAAGAAAAGCCAAACACAAAAAAGGAAAAAGGAAGAAAAGAAAAGACAAAACAGAATTCGAAGGAGTATAAGAAGGAGAAGAACCCTCCTCCCCAATCTTATAATTTATTGTGGGCGATTATGAAGGAAAATTTGTAAATTTTAGTGCCGAAAGGCGAAAATAAATATAATTATTATATAATATGGAATTATAATATTGAACATCCAGATCAAGCGACTTCCACATACAATACTTTCAATTCAGTCCTCCATTTTTATTAAAAAAATTTTCTATTTTGAGAAGGTGAGCCGTGGGAAAAAACTAATCTCCGACTCCATTGCCTTGGAAACGGAGCGAGAGGTCCTCAGAAAAGGGAGAACAATTAAGCTATTTGCGTCACAAATCGATTGCTCCTATTTTTGTTAAAAGTCTTGAAACTCAAAAGAATAAACATTTATCTCAGTTAAAGAATTTAAACCTTCTTACAGAACCTTTTTTCGGCAAATTTTTTTTCAGTCAAATTTTCACTCTGACAAATTAATTAATTTTTCAATAGGTCTACTTTAAGGAAAATGTTTGCACTAATTCAAAGCACTAAATTTGATGGTAAATCTCTGTAATTAAAAAGACAGAACATACATTAATATTTGTGTGAATAAAATTAAAATTATAATGGCAATTAATAGTATATAAAAATAATTAAATTAGAATTTTATTAAAAGTGTGAATTAATTACGAAATGTATAAAGTAAAAAATATATAAAATTGTTAATAAGTAAATAATTTTTTTTTCACTTATCGAAAAAGACTGGATTATCTTTTGGCTAGGTTTATACCAATTTTTGGTCGGTGGTGGTAGCAAACGTGACGGTAACACCTGAAACATAAAACAGAATTTTCTCAGAACAAGACAATTTTAAAAAGCTAACTAAAAAGACTCTGACTGGTATAGTCGAAATACCAATGTTTTATGTAATTCGAATGTTTCACCAAAAGGTGGAAAATGGAGCTTTCATCTAATGAAATTTTTTTCTTTTGACCGGAAGTAAATAAAATCAAACTATGATAAAAAATAGTAATAACTCAATATAAAGCAAGATTATTAAGTCTATACTGAACCAATAAATTAGGTTGTTCAGAAAGCAATTTAGTTTTTTCGTAGCGGACGACTTAATTTTTTTTAATTAGTTTTAAACTTAAGTCGCAAAATTCACACGTATTTTGACAGCTGTTATATGAAGGCTTGCTTGTCAAAAAACTTGATTGATTCTGCTCAGTTTCTTCCGCCAACTCCAACCTGGAGATTCTTGAACGGTTCCATAGTAAATGCTCTCCCCCTGTAAAAGAGGAAATCGCCAGATTCTCATTCAAATACTCTTGCTGATGGATCATCCAAATCCCATCGCTGTCTCTCTCCTTGACGAGCCTCAGGACCAACTACGCCTAAAGCGGTACAAACCGCTCTGGTCTCAGCAGCACGCTTCTCTCAAGTGAATCTAATCTGTCCCGTTTCCTTACCTATCCTACGAACTTCCTATCTTCCTGCCTACCATTAAATTAGAAATTAGTCCATTTTTGAAGCGCATCATCACCGGGGATGAGAAATGGGTTGTCTATAGCAATGTTAAGCGAAAAAGATCCTGAGCCTCAAAAATGAACTAAGCTAAAACATTTCGAAAGCCAATACTCATCAAAGAAGTTTTGCTATCTGTTTGGTGAGTTTTCAAAGGAAACGTTTATTTTGTGCTTTCATCCAGCAACATAACAATCAATTCTGAAGTATACTGTGATCAGTTGGAAAAATTGAGCGATTCGCTAAAAGAAAAAAGGCCAAAATTGGTAAATAGGGAAGGTATAGGGTTCCAACCGTATAATGCAAAACCACATACAAGTTTGAGCATTCGGAAAAAGCGTTTTGAGCTTGGATGGGATATACTGCCACACCCACCATAATCTTCGGGCCTGGCATCTTCTGATTACCATTTGTTCTGGTCTCTATAAATATTTTTACGGTAGAATGTTTAATTCAAATTAGTCTCGTCCTTTTTAACGATAGCAACCTCCTTTCCCTTTTTCGTAAATAATAATAATTGAACTATAAGGCAGCAAAACATTAAATTCTAAACCAGAAACCCTCCGGTCGGGCAAAATTCTAACATCAATTACAATCTCTCTTAAGCTTTTACTTCTTATTAATTATTAATATCATCAAATGGAAGATAAATATTCGACTTTGCAAGTTTCGCAAATTTAATTTGGAGTCACGAGTAATAAGAGGCCTTAAAGAAAACGTAAAAAAGGGTGAGCAGAATCCCTCCATTTTGCGTTTCGTGGACATAGCACGTTATGCCTTAAGTGACTCCGCTATGAAAATTCTACCCCGAATATCGACTTTGGAGTTGTCCAATGAGAATGAAGGCCAACAGCGAGCGATGAAAATCTTCGCTGAGATAAAAATTTCAGTTTCGGATTGAATCTCAAATCGTTCTCACGTATTACGACGCGCTGCTTCGTGTTCTCTGCCTCTGTTATTCTCTTTCTTTTATTTAATTATTCAAATTTACAAATAGTAAACTTCGCTCCATTTAGGAAAACACCTTAAAACCGTGATAAGTGTAAAACGGTCGAACAAACAAAGTGAAAATTTTTTTTCTTTGCAAAAAAATTAAAATCGACATAATTGTAAGTAAAAATAAAAATCTACTTCCTATTTGGTATTATGAGTTCTTTCTAATGTAATGCACGCAGAATTTCACTTTCGCGTTAGTTCATGTGTTCAACTAGCCAAGCCTCCGCCTCCTCATCTGCCTTCAACCCCCTCCTCTTATCTCTTCTCATTATGTTCTATTTAGCATTGTTTAAAAAAGTTGTTTTTATTGCACACTTTATCCGCCATCAACATATTTATATATGTACAATTCCATAGTAGAGAAAAATTTTTCAATGAAAAATTTAAGGAAGTGAGAAGGGATGTAAGCGGAGGGAGGGATTTCTCCCTTAAGGCAAAGAAAATGTTTAACTCAGGTTTCAGATTCTTGTTGAACTTTGTGACAAATACCATTGTTCATGAAATTTTCCCTTCTCTGGTGTTTGATTCCATAAAAAAGACAAATTTTCATTTTTAATACGGATGCATTAAAAAGAATTAAACAAACTTATGTAATTTATGAAATATTCCTAAAATGTGACTATAAACAGGGGAAATGGGAGTATTTTGTGGCTTAAAACTGGTAAGGGGGAGATGCTATGTATATATTCACAGAACATACCTGTATATGATGAGCCTCGGTGGCTGCTTTCCGCCTTTTGTTTAAAATTTCTTACGTTGAGGGTAGTTCAGTGACAATTTAAAAACATTATGAACTCAGTCGTTTGGAAATGTGATGCAAGATTGGCTAAGATATTCCTCCTTTACATTTTTTTTTTTCTGAATTGGCCGACAATGCAACTAGTAGATTCAACTCGGTTAATTTTGGGTCGCCGCTTTCCTCTTCCCTTAATCCTCTCACTAAGGATTTTCTTCCTTTTCTCCGTCCCCCTTGCTCCCGTCTTTTGCTTCGGCTTCTTCTGGAAACTTTGCCGGTCCAGTTTCTTCCGCAAAACGTCCCGTTGCATCAGATCCTGTTTAGGAATTCCCAATTCTTCGAGGTTGTTTTCAGCCTTACAGAACAGGTTACTTCGTCTTCTTGTCCCGGAAGAACGGAAGAAGTAAAAGATTCGACTGGTCAGTCTGTTGGAGTTTATATGAGCTAGGTGGCCGTGGAAGGCGATTCTTTTCTTTCGCATAACCTCTGACAGTTTTGGAAAAAGCTGGTACTTCGTGGTTACGCCGCCTACTTGACTGGACCAAGGAATCTTCTCTGGATCTTGCGTTGCTTTTCCGACAGGACTGTCCTATTTAGATTGAGGCAAAGGTTTCCGGTCGGACGACAGCGCAATAGTCGCGGATCTTGGCCTTAATGGAGATGGCTGTCTTGTTGTAGATGTCCTTGGTCAGTTGGTAGGTTTATGTGGTCTCTGTGGCTCTGTGTTTGAGGGCTACCTCCCAGCCGTTGATCTGTTCGATCCATTCCCCCAAATATTTTAAGGCGTTGACATTGGGGAATAACCTTTCTCTTATCCTGATCTCTTTGGGAGGTGGTACATTTTACACTAAATTAAACTCAAAAAATTTTTCTTTTTTTTGTATAACGGGAGGACTACAACTTCTTAGTATGGTACTCAACCACTATAACACTTACCTCCCGCCATTATAAGGGAATGGTATGGTATAAATTATATACATGGAGGTTAGAATAGAACATATACCATGAGAGAAGCATTTTCATTTATTTTTTACAGTGATCTTGTTTTTTTCCACTACTCTTTAAATAAGTAACTTTTTTTAAACCCCTTGATAAAAGGCACCTGTCTTCAATCTAGATAATAAGAAGTTAGTTTGGGGGATTCTTTTCAAGGAAAGAACCATTATCATCTCCAGGAATTAGTTAAACTAAAAGATAAGATTATTGTTTTCTGTCTGACTAATGTATATGGCATACTTATCTCAACATCATCAGATGATAGGGTCACCAATGCAGACAGGATTAGCCCTGCTGTAGAAACACTAAAGAACAAATGAAAAAATGTTGAACAATGCTAAAAACTCTCCAATTTTAACAAAATTCCAGCCAAGTATTACTTGTAACTATCTCACTCCATATTCATCATATATTAATTAATAATTCTCCTCTTCATAACAACTTTTTCTTTTACTCTTCTCTTCCTTTTCTGGTTTGCTTCATCCTCTCCTCCTTGCCAAATTTCCAGTTAGATCTTTTATCCAATTCTTAAAGTTAAGAAACTGCTTTATCAAAGTGAAAAGTTAACTCCTTAAAGATAGACCAATTACTTATTGTCTCAAACTTGGAGGTGAGTAGCTGTTTCTAGGAGATGATTATGAAAAAAGACAATAAATATTTCGAGTTATTCCATATCAATATAGTAAAATACAATTAAGGAATCAAGAAAGCAAGTATCCAATTCGAAAACAATCAAGTTTAAATTCCCAACTTAATCATTCCTTCTTACATGCTCTAATCATAATTGTTATTTGGGAGTTTAAAAAATGATGGTATTCCTTATAAGTTATTTGTGTTGGTGCAAATGTGTGCAAACAAGTTAAAGCCATGATATTGAGACATGGTGAATATTTGGTGATGGTTTTAATCCAGTTTTACACCCTTAATTTTTGGGTATAACAGGATGCGGGAGGAGGATTCGAACCCATGACCATTTGCATCCAAGTCAGGAACTTAACCACTACACTACTCCTCCCACAAGGCATGGTGAATATTGTTGACCCACAGGCTAAAACAGTCATTGTATGGATTTTAGCAATTAGTCATTGACATGAGTTTGGCAAAATATATTCAGTCTTATCTGAATACTTGGTTGTAGTTTATTTGAGTTTACCCTAGGCATTTGTTTATTCAACTGGAAGCTGAAATCAACAAATATGGCATACTAAAAAAGACAACAGTTTGAGACAGTAAACACTGAGTATCACTTTAAAAAGTTTGTTAGGGTATAGACCATCATCATCACTAGGAATTGAGGAGAGGATATAAGAAATGAGATAGTTATAAAGTAAGAATTTAGGAAATTTAAAGAGGAAAGAATATAATATAATAAAGAATAAGACAGAAGTAATAATAATAAGGAAGAAAAGTAGGGATTCCTTAGCCAGTTTCACACATCTCTAGAGTTCATAATGATTACAAAGTGTCATCGAACTATTTTCAACGTAAGAAATTTTTAAAAGACACAGCAGTCACTAAGACTAAACATATACAAACATTTCAGTGAATTTACGGGCAGAATTTTAATTATAAATTTTATTTTAGTAAAAAATTAATCCAAAAATAATTTTAAAAGTTTTCGTCTTAGCACAAACATTAGAGTAACGAATAATCAATAGTGCCAACTTAAAAACAGTAGGTTCGAATTGTTTCAAAACTAAGACGTCTGTTTGTTGCAAAAACCCTTATCAAAGAATGTTTTGAATCAACGCGAGCAACTCCTCTTTCAATCTTCCAAATAAATACTAATGCCTCCTATGTATTTATAAAGGAGAGGTTAAAATAATGCTGACTATTCCATCCCATCATTGGCATTACAACTCTGGAGAATCTTGGCCTTTACGGTTACTCGTCTCCATCCCCGAACTCCCAGCAGTTGTAAGTCTTCTACTTCCTTTAGCCATCTTTATGTCAAAGATTAGATTTGTTCAATATTCATAAACAACGACTACACATATAAATCATAAATTACTATATTCAAAACTCTTAGTAATTTAATTTTGGGGGTTTTATGACGAGTTGTGGTTTCTTTCACTTTTCATATTTAGTGAACATCTTTTCCTTTAAACCTTTTACGTTCATCGTCGACTGACGACTGACAAAATTCAGAATTTGTACTTACCCACGAGGAAGGTCCTTACCATGTACCCAAATCGAAACAGGAAAATACTTTAATTCAAATAACTTATGCGGAACCATGTTGCTTAAGATGTCGCCGGTGAAGTGTAAATATTACCAACAAAGGCAAGCAAAGAGCAGATTAGAAGGCGGTCAAAATAGAGGAAAACTTCCTTCAGGTGTTGTTCAGAACCTCTGTAGCCGTAATCTGGATTTCTGATGTTTTAAACACAATAGTTGAAAGTTATAAGAAACCAACACAATACAGCAAAACCTCAACATAAGCTTCCATTTTCAATATATCTGCGTTGAATTATGTTGACAAATTGACTTTAAAAAAATAATAATAAGCTGTACTGTCAGGCTCAATAAAAATGAAGGCATTTACAGAGACATTAATACTTTCATGATCCTCATAAGCCACAAGAATTACGCGACTTCAAAAAATATTTGACTAAAAGTAAACAGGAATTATGAGTAGAAGTTTTGATAAATAAAAAAACGACAAGTGCACACAATATTTACGACTTTATTTACTTCTTCTGAGATCTAATAGAGAGTGAACAATCTAACGTTTGTTTAAATTTCAATTCCGATAAACTTTATGTTATAAACTGCATAAGTTGTATAAATCCTAACAGGAAAAACAAAACAAAAAAGTTCCAAGCTGTTAAACAGGAACCTGTGATACATTGCACTGTAACAAAAAAAAATTTTCCTAAGGGATTGGTTTAAAAGTTAAAAAGGGATGGGGAGGTTCGGGGGTGGAGGAAAGATTGGATTAGACAAAAGGACTAGTTTTTTTAACGTCAAAAAGGAAAAGTTTCAAAAACTTTCCCTTTAAAGAGCAGTCAAAAAATAAATAAATAAAATACACCCTAAATAATCTTTCGTAAATTAACCTTTTCTAAAAGATTTCAAGGAATGATCAGATGACTACACCAAGATTTAATTTATATTAAGTTCCTACTCTTCTTTTTTTCTAAAGTGTTATCATCAAGTAGGATTTTGTTTTTAAAGGAAAACTCGTCACATGACTCTAAGGTCTCAAACACTACTAAAGAGCGGGGAGACGATAATATCATCAAATCAGAAAAAGTTTCACGAAAATTGTAGCTACTGAAATCATTTTTTTTTTGCTTTTTTAAAATGCTTCATTTTTATCATCATTTTGATCATTTTTTTTCTTTGACTTGTATCTTTATCATCATTTGCATTTAAATGCAAAGCTTTACTCAAGCCCCAAAATCCAGTTGACTCCAGACACCACGAAAAAGATGCATGGCTGCCAAGCCACTAACCACCTCACCCAATCCAGAAGCTGTCCATACATGACATGTGGCCTCTCCCAGCTTAGATAAATAATTAAGGATCGAATATCACTTTACTAAATCTGTTGGATTGTTGCAAAGGTCCCCCTTCCCCAAGTAAAAGGCTTTTGAATCAATTTAAACAAGACTATCCCAAGTGTATTACTGAGTGACTCAAGCTCTCAGCTCTTTGCTTCTTATGATCAAGTTGTAAAAGGATACGGATTGCGAAACATCCTCTTCAGATCCACTTTCTCCTTGCAGTAGGGACAGGTCTGCTTCTTACCAACAATACACCAGCCACGAATACAAAATTCATGGAATCTGAAATATGGATGTTAAAGAAATACTTTTCATAAACAAAAACCAACGACAAAAGAGATTGGTTGAAAATAAAATAAACTTGAACCTAAAATAAATAAGGAAATGAAAACAATCGAGGCAAAGGATACACATGTTCGCATGTAAGCTTGTAAGTATTTTCAATCACTCCAGCTTCGCCTACGTCAATCAAAAGCTTATTACCGCAAACTGCACAGATGTTTTTGTCCAAGTGCCTTGTTGGAATTCCCTCGGTGGTGTAATACTGTAAATGTAACAGAAATTTATACTTGTTCCAAAGTGTCATCCTAACATAGCCAGACGTATCTTGTGTCTAGATTGTGTCAAAAGTTTCTTTTGCAGCAAGTCTCTTCCTCTTGACTAAGTTCTCACAATAGGTAACACAAATGACTTGCTACTCTCATCTTTTGATATATTAATATATAAATAAAACAGTGAATTTCTGTACAGGAAAGTGAACGGTTTCTTAAATTGTGAAGAACTTTGTGACTGGCCTGACCATAGTTAAAGCGTGTCAATGTGTTGGGGTGAATTAGCACAAAATAAAACATTCAGCCAAGTGAAAGTGTTTGTTTGAAAATATCAGAAATACTCAAAGCAATATTTGTAAAGTATATAAAAGTGTTGCTAGGTTCAATTCATAATGTGTGCATTTGACTTCAAGTGTTTAAAACTTTAAAAAGATTCAGTGCGTAAAAAACAAAGACAAGTTGTATTTTGATGGAAAGCAGTTTAAGGCACCTTAGATCATTATACTAGCTCCCCAATTACAAGAGAAAGTAAGTTTAGCAGAACTTGATTGACAAAACAGCAAAATTAAAGAAAAAATATTGAGCTTGCATTAAGTATTTCTAAAATAAAAGAAACTTTTGAAACAACATAACTTTTTCACTGTTGGCTGTCACCTTTATTATTTGTAATAGACAAGCAAGTGGAAAGAAAGGACAATTTTCACCTTATTTTTGACTGCTGAAATCAAAACTCTAAACAATAAATAAAAAAATATATAAATAATTAAGTTTTTAAGTTTTTTGATTTCAAAAACATGCTTGCAGCTTTCATGATTCACAAAATTAAATCAAAACTATTTTAAAACGAATGAGTTTGATTTCTTACTCCAATATGAGAAGCCATTTTGTCAGATGCAATCTCTGCTAAGTCCCTGGCAAGAACCCCATAATAGAGGCTATAAAAAAGGAATAGCAGACCACCACTCAAGGTGACGTGAATCTTGACGTCGAATAAAATGTTTATGCCAAACAGAGTCCCCATTACAAGTGCATATCCCAAGATTCCCAGAGCATAGGTGAGCTTGTAGAGAAAGTAAAACCATTTGTAGACCAATCTGAAAGTAAAGAATTTTTATTTTAGAAATAGTTCTAACTATAAATTTAGACTGATATAAAAAGTTGTCAAGGACTTGATGATAGCATAAGTTTTGATTATTTAACATTAAACTAGTGACTGTTATACTGTGAATCAGTTAAGCTAGATCTACTGCTCAAGAGATTATAAGTGCTAAATTTGGATTTCTATCATTGAGACAACTTGGTCTGCATGTCTGAGGGTCTGTATGGTATGCATGTTTCTTCCATCAAAGTAGGGTGGAAAGGCAGGTTGACTATTACTGTCACTGGTCTTTAATTACTTGTTGGAAATCATTTCTTGTCTCTCCTGGAATATAAGGATCCCATTGGTGGATTGGCATTCATCTATTCATCTGATTACTTTAACCACTATGCTGTACGGTAATGTAATAATCAGACAGGCAATTACCAATCCTCCAATAAGATTCTTGTATCCCAGTAGAGATAAGAAATGATTTGCAACAAGTAACTGAAAAAACTGGTGACAGTAATAATCAACCAGCCTCTCCACCCTAATTTGATGACAGAAGCAATATATCCTTCTAAGAGTTGCAAACTAGGTTGTTTCACCAACACAGGTCTAAATGGGGCACTTAGTAGTCTCTCAAGAAGTAAATGCAGCCCAACTAATTGACAGCATAGTAGTCACCACCATCTTTCTTCAACCTGAATGAATTACTAAAGTTTTAAAGTAAAGATACCACTTATAAGCTGAAAGAAATATCAAAGAATGTTAGCCCCAGGAATTGGAACAGATTTAATTGGGAACTTGTTTTAGGGGAATACAGAGCTATACATCTTATTTGACTCAAGTGTATTTGTACAACTGTACCTCGGAGTATTTCTGTTCAGAGGTTTTTCCAAACTTTTCCTGAATATGAGTCCTGTAGTGCAGGAGAAAGCCAGCCAAACAAAGATGAATCTCCAAGATTTGTTTCGAATAGAAATTGAGAGTGGCACAGTCCACATTCCGAATAATGTCACCATCTGATAAGATTGGAAATGACGCTGCTTCCATTGCACTAGAATCACTTGAGCTACAACCAAGATGACTAGAAGAATGAGGACCATTTCGGCATGCATGGTCTCATGCCCCTGATGTTTTTCATGTATTCGAACATGCTCCAGCCTAAATTAACAAAAAGAAATACATTTATGAATGACAGCATTAACTTGAATATCACATACACCATATATGGTATATTAAGTACTTATCTGTAACATCAAGTACGCTTTCAGAAAATAATTATGAAAAAAAGTGTCTAAACAGCTCAAAAACAACATCAAAAGTGATAAACCGAAGAATAAACGACAAAAAACTAAATTTTTTCACATCACTGTAAAATCGATATTTTAAATCTTACCTCCACTTTTCCTCAGCAGTAAGCTCCTCAGACTAAAAAAAAAGCAAAGAATGGTGAATGCTACTTAGCCCTGGCAAAGTACATAAGCTCCTTAGACTAAATATTATGGGTATGACACTCACTACCTTATTTTCGAGCTGTTCCTTCACTTTTTGAATATAATTTTTATCGTGAACGATTTCCATCCTGACTGTTTATTGATTTTTCCCGTGGCAGGAAACGAGTCGAGTTTTCCAAAAAGGCTGTGCTGCCGGTCAAAAATTACGGCCGTTGCCAGCCGACTTTGACAAGATAAATTTTGCGGTAGTACACCCCTAATTAAAGTAATAAAGTTGGCACCACTACGAGTTTGTTTACAAAGATGGTTAATATACGCCGAAAAAGTATCAGAAGTAGAGAAATAATCATCTTTCGAGAAGTTAAAATGCGTTAATTTTAATTAAATTTATTTTCAAAATGCTATCACAATTGTCAACGACATATTAGAACCGGCAACGTCGGGCATCGGGCCGATCTATGGAGTTTTGTCGTGGTTTATTGGTTACTTTATACTTTAATTGTACATTATTATTGGGTTAGGAACTAAGTAATTGCCGATTTCACTCATATATGGCTTCAGTTGAATTTTTAGATTTGCAGACGTAGTGCAAATGTAAAACACATTTTGTTATTTGATACCTGGCAATTCAGCTGTCAATCAGTAAAAAAAGGTTTTTGATCGTGTGCGTAGATTTCGTTTAGCGTTCGTTGAAAAATGGAAAATCAAAAGGAACATTTTCGTCATATTTTGCTTTTTTATTTCCACAAAGGAAAAAACGCATCGCAAGCTCATAAGAAGTTATGTGCTGTTTATGGTGACGAAGCCATAAAAGAACGGCAGTGTCAAAATTGGTTTGCCAAATTTCGTTCTGGTGATTTTTCACTCAAAGATGAAAAACGCTCTGGTCGTCCAGTTGAAGTTGATGACGCCCTAATCAAAGCAATAATCGATTCGGATCGTCACAGTACAACACGTGAGATTGCAGAGAAGCTTCATGTATCACATACATGCATTAAAAATCACTTAAAACAACTTGGCTATGTTCAAAAACTCGATACATGGGTTCCTCACGAACTGAAAGAAACGCATTTAACGCAACGCACTAACAGCCGCGATTTGCAGAAGAAACGTAATAAAAATGATCCATTTTTGAAACGACCGATAACTGGCGATGAAAATAGGGTTGGTTACAACAATATCAAGCCGAAAAGATCGAGGAGCAGGCCAGGTGAACCATCTCAAACTCTGCTGATGATGATGATGGCAATGAATTTTTGCCTTTTTGATATTTAACAAGAGGCTTACAAATATTTAAGCTGTTGACAAGTATTAACCTCTACCTTAAGCCATTAGAGAGTCTCTTCCCCTTCATTACCTTTTCCTTAAGTCTCTTCAAATATGGTAGTAGTCCTGCCTATAGCCAATTTAGAAAATCAAGTTTGTGGTCAGAGTTGTATAGGCCTAAAATTTATTGTTTCCTTGCCTCATCACTTTTCCTCTATTTCATTAAGGTATCAGAATCTCCTTTATTTTTCATTTTTTTTTCAGGTAGAAAATGAGATAAATGGTTGTATAAATATTTATTAATAATTAAGAATGTAGTCAAATTGTGGAGCTAAAAGCTCCTAAACCTCCATGACCTCCAAAACTGCCAAGAGCTCAAGATTTGCAGTTTTTTCTTTCTAAACTGTTCAAACTCCAAATCAGGAAAGTTATTATTATTGTGAAATGGTCAGTTACAAGATGCCAAAGAAAGAAAGAAGAAAGCAAATTATGCTGTCTATGCAATTTTCAGAGAAGTTGTGAGGGTGTCAGAACCAAAAGCTCTTAGTAGAATTGCATGAAGTCAACACCTGCATCTAATGGTACTGTTAGCTGCATAAAATTATCATGAGGTACAAAGAAATTCTTTTGTCTAACTAAAAACTTATGTAACATAATTATACAAATGAGAATGCTAATAAGTATGAAAAGATACCAAAGAAAGGACTTCTAGTATAAAAGTAATTCAAAATATGAGAGAACATACTTGTAGTGTAGTTTTAAACAGTTATATCAATTGAAAAATTTTTTCAAACCTGTGGATGACAGGCCATAGTGCATGTACTAAGATGTATAAAAATATTTTGAACTGCCTCCCACATCTTGCCATATCAAAGGGTGAAAAACAAGATCAAAACCCAACTAATCTTGGCTCATGTTACTTGTATCTCTGATATAGAAATTATTTTACTGTTTCAGAAACATTTTCAACAATACTGGAAGTATTATCAATGATATATTTCACTTGAGGATTATATCAACTGAGCCCTCTCTTAAAGTAATTTAATTTTCTTCCAACAAGTTCAAAATTAACATCAAAGTATTAGCATTTGTGAAATGGACATTCAAATTGATCAAACACTATAATTACTAAACATAAAGTCTAAGCTGAACTAACTGAGTTAGAAGTGAAATAAGAAAATCCAGTGCTGTTGGACAGACAATCAATATAGATTTCAAAAGTTAAAAAAAGAATGGTACCTTGGTAGTGTGAATTCTCAAGAATTTGTTGAAAGCTTGAAACTATAAACAGAAATAGAAGAGAACTTTAAAGACCTCATCTTTAAGGAAAATTTCATCAGGGATTCGAAGTAGTTATACTGGAAACTCATATGGGAACAACAGCAACAAAAAAGCTCTGACCTTCTGAACTAAAAAGCAGATTTTTTAGGCGTGTAGAAGTGACTGGTTGCTTCAAATGTCTTAATTTTCGATATTTACCTGTAATTTGAGATCTAAACATCATTCTGAAGTAAAGAAGTGAAATAAATATAGCAGCTCTTTTATAGCTCAAAAGTTGTAAGTTAAAAGGGTCAAGAACTTGATTAAATAAATCTAGTGAAGGGGGATAGCCTTAGAAGAAGTTTAAATAGTGCTGAGATATGTTTAACATTTTTGTTTTCTTTTGGTTTTTTGTTTTCTTTGCTGCCCTTATTTTGATTTTTAAATTGTTTTTTTTAGTACTGAGATAAAATGTTTAATTTTTTTTTTTAAATAAATCTTTTTCATGTAATAAGGCTTTTTCGTTTTGCCCCGCCGTACGCTGTGTCGCCACTTCCGTTCCCCACTTCCTGTTAACTCCCTTAATGATACCTTCCGCTTCTTCTTTCCAACCTTCCGATTCCTATCTTCCTGCTCTCCTTTTCATTAAGTCAATCGTGCCTCCTTTCTTGTTCTATTTTGTCAAAGAACGTTTCTGTTTCATCTCCACCGTTTTAGCTGCTCTGTAACTACCCTTCTGACAACTTCTCCCCCAGACTTACATCCGTGTTCTTGCGACCTACCCTCCCTTTCGGCATATTACCGGCTTATTTCCCGCGAACTCGGACTTCCTCCAATCTCTTCCTTCTCAGATTTTGCCTTTGCCTCTCATTTTAACTCAGCTTCTCAGACTCTTATCACTCGCTTGTCGGGAGTTAATGTCCATCCGACCCTAATCTCTCATTCTTTTGTCCTGTCCAAATTTATTATTATTATTATTGTTTTTTTCTTCCTTATTTTCGGTTTTCCTTTTTCTGTCTTGTCTAGACTTTCTGTGTATTTTCTCCTCTGTCCTCCGTCCGCTGCCTGATCAGGAAAAGGTGGGCTTTCCGTCGGTTCGTCGATCCTGGCAGGGCTTCCCGCAAAAAAAGGGAGCATGGGTTTAGTGGGTTAAAATGAACCACCTTCCCAGATGCTTTCTAAAAGTTCCCTCACTTCTCTCTTATCAAAAAAAGGCTTTTATTAGTAGCTTGAACCCACATCATGTTGCCATGGAGGAAGTCAATCCCGTATGTGGCCTTTCGGTATAACTTAAAACAACTAAATTTCCCCGCCTGTGTTCATTATGTGTAAAACAATAACAATAACAAAAACAATAGCACAAGAACCGACGGAAAGTGCTGGACTGAATAAACACTTCGTGGATGTTGGGGTTTTATTAATGGCACGATTTGTGCTTTGCTTTTGGAAAAGGCTCTCGTCAAGTTTCTTTCCTTTCATCACCCAGTTTGCCAATGTGCCACAGAATAGATTTTGGAGTTTCGTCGACTTTGAGTGGTTTGAAAAAAAATTTATTTAAAAATTGACTGGTACAAGATTAAAGTGAAGCGACCAAGTTTTACAGGTAATTTTCATGTTCGAGATGCTAATGTCAGTTTTATCATATTTGTTTTATCCCACGCCCACCGAACTAAATAAAGAATTATTAACCTCAAAGGCAGAAATTCAATTCCTAAAATTTCTTGTAAATTATTAAAATTAAATTAAATGAAAAGATTACATGTGTTGGACTTAAAGCCACTAAATTTGAAAATTATGAATAATTGCCGGGAATTGTACTTAATACCTGATTTATCGCTTTTACCACAACATATAAAATAATGGTCGTAAGTCATCTCTCACGTGACAACTGTAGGCTTCGCCATCAGACTCGACTGAGGTCTGTTTCTCTGCTGCAGTCAGCTTTTCCTCGACTGTTCGTCTTCACGTCTTTCTCTTGGGTTTCCTTATGAATTCCAGTGGAGGGCTTGTTTTTGGATCTGATCCTATCCTTGGCAAAGAGTGTGCACAATTCACCCCCATTTCGTCGCTCTTATTGTGTTTTCAAGGGCTTTTGGTGCTTTAGGAGCCATAGTTCTTCCTTGGAGATGACATTGGACCATTTTACTCCCACGACCAGAGATAGGATAGTCGGATTTGACTGGAAGTACAATCTAAAATATGAGATAAAAGATAAGCTCGCAATTTTTCAGTTTTCAGGTGCACGAAAGCATCGAAAAGAACTATCGTCGAAACTCTTTTGCATTAGTACCTAAGATAAATAAAACTGGAAATGGGTTCGAAAGCCGTTCAGTTAACCGAAGAACAATTAGATACTCTCGCCCAACATGAACTCGACCGACTTCAGAAAGCTTTCAGGCTTATGGAGTCTGACAAAGAAGCCTATTCCGAAGATGTAATGATCAATCCCTTTAAAGTTTTTCTATAAGTAGTTTTAAGAACTCAATTTTCTTGTTTTATCGTTTAGCTTTAGTTTTGTTTCTTATACTTCAGTACTTCAACTAAGTGTGGACCAAATATTGATCCCAAAAACAGAAATTAAAGGAAGGAATTGAGGAAAACATCCATAGTGTGAATCGAAAGTGGGTCATGATTCACCAGATCTTCATGTGTTCTTAAAAACGCAGCAAAAATAGTTTAGGGCTTAATTTGAATGAAGTATCCCGTCTAATAAATTGGTCTGCCCTCGTGCTCTCAGATTTCCACCTAGTCCAAACTAGAGAATTCTCTACATTGAAAAAATTTCAAGTCTGGTCACCCAGAAAAATTTTTGACTAAAAAACGTGATAATGGACGTTCTATAAGAACAGAATTTTCAAGTTGTCTGAAAGTTGGGGGGCAGTGGCAGACTAAAACTAGGCCAGATTTTGAGTTAATGGCATTCTCAGAGGAAGCAAGTTCGATGTCGGCTCGAAACCATTTAACAAATATCACACTCTGTGGCGGGAGGTCTGGGGTGTAGTGGTTAAGTGCCAGACTAAGAAGTTACAGTCGCGAGTTCAAATCGTCCTCTTGTATCCTGTTATGCCCAAAAAAGAATAAAAAATAGGATTAAAACTTAACTATAAATACAACTACATATTGAGTTTGAATTGTTCGTCAAAATCATGGCAAATTTTCCGGACAACTCAACACATTTACAAGACCTGGAGGAATGTCATTTGCTGTGGTAATTCTCATGGTAACAATCGACGAGAGATTAAACTTATGTTGAGTGTCGTCAATGTCAAACTCTTCACTTAAACATGACAATGATATTACCAAAACAATCCTTTCGATAGGTGAGGAAGATAATATTAAAACAGAAGATAGTTATCTCCCATTTGGAGAAGGAGAAAAGAGAACTAGAAACGTTGCTTGCATGCGGAGACAACAAATTCTTAAAAAAGAAAGAAGAGGAAAGAATAAAAATTCTTAAGAGACAGCTAAAAGAATACGATGAAGTTGAATACAATATAAAGAAGGAAGGAGTCGAGCTGAAGGAACTCGAAGCGAAAATAGGAAAAGTCGAAAAGGAAATCAGAGAATTTAAGTGTGAACATCAGTTACTGGACGCATCCGTGGATAAACTGAAGAAACAAAGTAAAACGGACGAAAATCTTGAGACCAGACTCAATGTTGTGAGTACTGTCCCGCTTTAAAGAATTCTATTATGAACATCAATATTCTATATCCGACTCGTTTCCGTTTCAGGAAACTATCAAATTCAACAAGCTAATAAGCGAAAATCAACTTTTAAGACAGGAAATAGATCATCTACTCATAGAAAGAGGGAAATTTAATTTGATGTTTCAACAAATCGTTGGCAAGTTGAATTCTGGTAAAAAGGTCTTAATGGATTTGATTGAGCAAAGCACGATGGCCTACGATAGACGGTAAGTGTGAGTTTAGCCCTTCTCCTCTCTCCAGTCAAAAGATCAAGTGAAGCTCCGAGAAAAAGACATGTGGATAAAATCAGGAAAGACTACCCACCTACCTTTAAATTCCGCGTACAATGTTTGTGTTTGCCGCCATAAACTCAGGTCTCCGGGAAAAATAAGAAAAAAATTATTTTTGTTTTGCTTTAGGGAAGAAGCTCTCACCAAATTGGAAGCTTTAAGAAACAGAGCAAGACAAGACTTAGTTCAGCACAGTCAAGAAATGAGGGAATTGAAAAGGAAGTTAGACAGTGAGACTGAGCTCCACGATTTTGTTGGAGCCAAAGGGGCCAAGAGGATAAACGTGGACTTGGAGGCAGCCATAGAAGCCAAGAAACGTACATAAAAGAACCTTGTCGTATGTTATATAAATTTTGGAGTCTTTAAGTTCACATCGCAACAACTCTACCATTAAAATTTCAGAGAAAGCAAGACAAGCCAGAGAACTACACCTACAAGAGTACAAAAAAATCCTAGACAGTATAAAAACCTGCTTCAGAGAATCGGATGTAGAAAGAGTAATTGCGTCCTACCTCAAAGTCGAAGAGGACAACTTCAATCTTTTCAGTTTCATTAATGAACTCAACAAACAGGTGAGGGTCTTACCATTTTGTCTACTCAAACTCGTCCTCAGTAGAAGACACAAATACAAGATTCATTTTATGGACTAGGTTGGAGTTCTCCGTGAGCAATTATGCGAAACAAGAGAAAAGATAGAGGAACAAAGGGAGAAGAACAGCGAAACTGAAAAAGCTCAGATAGAAACTTTGCTCTCGCTTCAAGACGAGCTCGTCGTATGTACGCAGGAAGCGAACGAAGCTGAAAACAAGCTGATGACCTGCCAGGACATCGTTAACAGCTTGTTAGAGGGTCTCGGAAAAATCTTCAAATACATTCAGTGTGATCCCTCTCCTGTTCTCTCACTTTTGGGTTAGTTAAGTGACAAGTATTTACAGCAGCAGCACCGAACTCAGGTTGCAGTTTACCTCTCCAAGAGCTAACCAACCTATTCTCATTTTTTTAGGTTCTAATACGACAGTCACCATCCACAATTTCGATTTATACCTCAACATTTTGGAGAGAAGAGTCATAGATGTCGTGAATTTGGTTTGGTACCTGACTTATTCGCGTGTCGCCGTACGAGCTGCCAAATTATTCCCGGGTCAAGTGAGTTACTTGCGTGAGAGCAACGTCATGAAGGAGTTGGTAACCACAGCACCCAAACTGAAAGACGCCAACAAATATATTCTCTCTCAACCCTGTCCCCTGTAAGAGTTACTACAATACTCAAACTTTGTTACTCTGGTAATTCCCACGACTTCTCTCACCATTTTTACTTCTATCCCAACAGATGCACAGAACAAGAAGACATTTCGGAAGTTGACGAATCAATAGCCACTCCACAAACCCGAGAAGAGATAACTGATTATGTGAAAGAAGTCCTTTTCACTCCCGAGTACGAGGAAAGGTTGCATAATGTCTCTGCGTGCAGGTTGCCCAAGTCGAGAAGGATAATGCAAAGAAGATTCCAGAATTAGAATTTTTTAAGGGCTCTTTGTACTACTTTCGAAAAAAACTCAACACAATATTATATACTTATACATTTTTTATTATACTTTTAATACAAAAACAATATAAAAAATTTTATATTTAATGGAAAAATAAGTTGAAAATCATCCATGACCACTCGACTCGATAGAGCGCTCACATAAACCGCTAAAGTCATCAGACTCTCATCAAAGACAGGTAGTGAGAATCTGCTTAACTTCAGCGCTCTCCACCAATTCACACTATAAAACATTAAAAAACATAATATCAAGTTCTATATTTAAAAAATCAACGGAAAAGAAAATTCTTTAAATCACTACACATTCCACATTCAGAGAAAACCGCACATAATTATAATAATGTTCGCATATTTGCAACATATACATAAAATTATAAAGTATAATGGAAAGGGTGACAGGTCGATAGCGCCGTTTTTTCAGCTAAAAAGGACTCATGACCCCGGAATGTGGTTTCTCTTAAAATTTTCAATTTCCCTTGAAGTCTGGATGAGATCAATTTAATGAAATCACAGCCAAGGATTCCAACCGACGTAGGTTTTAGCCAAAACGTGAGGATCGGTAGCGAGGTCGATTAAGCATTCAACCTGTTCCTCGTCAGTGAGTCCCGTCGTGCCGCATCTCGCTCGGAAGTTGCCTTGCTCGTCACCTTTCAACACCTCCAGGTAGCAGTTCAAGTGTTGAGACTGTGAATGCCCCGCTAGTAAATCTTTCTCAAAGACCACGATCGGATTGACTCCCTTCAACTTCTCACCGACCATCTCTATTTTTTCTTTAGGGTTCCACCAATCTGAATCAGTTGCAAGTCCTCTGGGACTTTTTCTTGCTTGCTCCGACCAATTCATGATGGGTTCGAGAGCGAATATTTCCAAAATTGACATAATAGTCAAACTCTCTTCTCTTAACACTCTCGAACAGTGAATCATCGTCTGTTTGATCCAACCGCTCTCCTTTAACGGATCCATTAAATTAAGAATCTGAGGTGTGAGACGAAAGGGTATCAACTCTGGAGGAGTCAAAAACTGGGTGGCGACTCCAAACGCGTAACCGAAATCTATTCCCAAAACGCGGCCCGTTTTCGTCGAGACGAGAGTGTTCTGCAAATGACGGTCTCCTATACCGACCAACCAATGAATGAAGGACATGACCGCGTGGGATATCGCGAAATTGGCACGAAGATGGATGAAATGTTCGGGAGACGTGGCCAAGTTCCAAATGGACCTCTTCAGGAGATCTCGAGGAAATTCCTGAACCCTTAAATTAAAATTAGACACGGCCAAAGAGCGCGTGATGCTCTGGTAACCGATTAAGTGGGCGGTCACGGGTCTAACTCCCATCGAACCCTGGCTCAAGAACGCCAAATGACGATTCTGTGCCTTTCCCATTAAATCCACGTCCTTTCCCAACGAGTTTTCCATCATTTCGTGGAGAGAGACTTCGTCATCGATCCATTCTATCATTCCCAGACAGAAGGTCATGGGTATGACTTTGTATGTGTCCAGGTACAGTTTTCTCCTCTGCTTGCTTTCCCTCAGTTTCTGATTGACGTGACTGAATAGCTGTTGGATTCTTTCGTCCTGGCGCAAATCCTCACCAAATTTAACGAGAAATTTATGGACGGAGGCGTCATTTCCCAAAATCCCGATTCTCATTGGCCGACACTTTGAATCGAAAATGACAACGTCTGTTTTGAACGACGAAATTTTCACGAGGTACTTTTCGATGGGTTTTCTACTTCCGTCGTATTGCCCCGGTAACTCTAACGACCCGTCCACTTTCAGAGAATGAAATCGAGCCAACCAAGGACTGTAGGATTCTAAAGCCTTCATGGATCTTTTTGAAGGCATCTCCTGTGATTTAACGGACTTCAAAATCTCACTAATATCCTTCTCCAAATCTCTTTCATCCTCTTTGTCTATCAAGTCTTGGAGAGGCTTTTTAAATTTGTCCCAAAACTTAAAAACGGAACCTTTATAAACGTTCAAATCTTCCGAGAACATCATACTGTACAACTTTTTCAAATGCAACTTGACGTCCACGAATTTCGGGCTTGGTGCGGTCAAAGACTGCAATATCCTCTCCAAATGATAGCACAGAATCAAATCAGGCGATGCGAGGTACGTGACAGATCTAAGGAAACTCTGATAAAGACTATCATTCAACAAAGTCTTCGTGAGAAAAGTGATGAAGTGTGTCACGTCTGGGTCTAGAACGTCCCATTTCTCGTTGCTCAGGCTAAAGGGATAACGAATGGCATTCGGATAATCGATGGCTATCCGACGAACAATGCCACGAAGAAATGGGAATGATTTAGAGGGTAAAAACGCTAGAATCTGATTGATCCAAGTGAGGAACATCCAGGACGGCACGAGATCGCTTTCTGATTTGAGAGCTTCCATAGAAACAGTTTCCGATACGGATTGTAGGGTGTTCAGTCCTGAACCAAACAATTTCCGAGCTTCCGCATGTCCAAGAGCCATCGATTTGAGTAGATAACGAATGAGATTCTCAGCTTCCGATGAAGAATTCGAGTCGGAGAATTTTAATAGATATTTAGTCAGTTCGAGATAAGCGTTCGATTTCTCGAGGGAGGAACCCTCCAAAGTCTCTGAGACATCACGAGCCAGCTCCAAGTATTCCAAACCTTTCTTTTTCAAAGCTGGACCAACTCGATCATGATCGAAAACGTTTAATTGCGAGCAAATATCCTCAAGAACCGTGGGAGAAACGTCTTCGCTTGTTAACAATGACAGAATAACAGATACCAACCGTCCCAAAGTTGTGTAACATCTGTAATTGTGAATGCGTAACGTTTCCGAATTCGATCCCAGTTCTCTTGATACCTTCTTAGAAATGCTTCGCCAAACGCCCAAGTAGATATCCCAACCGCAATTATCTTCCCCCGTGGTCACTTTCGCAAGGATCACCTTGCCCAGGTTCATGTAGTAGTCGCACTCTGCCTTCACGTCTTCGTCGACAATGTTGCACTTCCTAACCCTCATCAAATACTCTTTAGCCAAATTGAGGTTCTCCTGATCCAGGGCAGCTTTCACAAGGGCTAAATTAGAATTCACTCCTTCTTTCGTCAAATCGAAGTCTTTGAGCTTTTCTATGAAGTGTTTGCGGTAATTCATTTTTACGTCCCAGATCAACAAATCATCCAGTTGTGATGGAAGGTTTCTCTTCCACCGTTCTGTCGTTTCATTGACGTCCTGTTCTACTCGCGACTTACTTCCTTCCGATAGTATTTTAACAGCGTGACTAAGCTCGGCAATCGTTTGGAGGTTTGTTAGTTTGCTTGCTCTTAAGTTAGTCGACCACTGATTCAAGTGAGACCAACTAGCGAGGAAATCTACGCACAGGCGATCGATTCGACATTTGGCTCTTTGGAGCTTTCCCGAAAGCCAGTCATAAACAGCCAATTCCTCTCCGAAGTTAACATTCAAAGCTTCCAATCTCTCGGTGGAATCATCGGTGGCAAGGTTTTTCAGGTCGGTTTCGAACTTATTCGATTGAAGCATGACCATGGTTTCCGATTTCACAAACCAATACAGTAAACTATCGTCCCGCCAGACGTCTTCGACGTTCTCGCCACACGTTCCGCGAACGCATTTATTCACCGACGACCAATCTGACAATTTGGCCAAGCACGACAAATACGACTCGGTGAACACTTCGTTCTGGAGAGGCTCCAAAACAGTGTCCAGCAAGGACTCATAACATTTGAAGGCAGAAGACCATCTAAGATTGCTCTCGTAACAAATTGCTTTCCTTGCTTTTCCCTCCACGTGCAGCTTGTCCAAGAATATCCCCGAAAGCACGTCCAATTCCTCGAGGCTTCGATACAGCCTCGCAAGCTCCAGCCACCGTGTCTCCTCACAGCTCGCGATTCCTCTTCGCCTTTTCACACCAACCGTGTCTTCAGAATCTTTCCCGCTAATAATTTCCTCGATTATGAGAGCACCCAATGAGAATAGCTTGCTCGACGTGGCTGCTGTCGAAATCTTTCTGCAATCGATTTCTAGGTTTTGACAGTGATTAAGCAAAATCGAAAAAACAAAACCGAAAACAGACGCGTCAAACCGAAAACTGTCTGTTAATATCATTTCAAAGAGAATTTTCGTTTCCGACAGCAGACTAGACCTTTCTTTTTCACCCAAAGTCTTGATCAATCCGGAGTAAAATGAAACCAAAAACTGTCGAGCGATCTGATGATCTTTTCTAGCGAGAGCTTCCAAAGGCTTGAGCACCTGTCGGTGACTAATTTGAACGTCCGGATAGTCACCATCTCTGTAGATTCCGAACACGTGTACTTCCTCATCTCGTTTCCTGATCAGTTCTTCATCCTTTTCCACCTCTTTCTTCTTCTTTGCTTTTTGCCATCTAGCGAAATATAAATTCGTTTTTGTTGAGCTTTTGAAAAACCTCCGTTTGAAGGGATTTTTAGGCACTCGAGATTGTTCTACCCTTTCCAATTCGAACCCTAATTTTTGAGGCGACGTTGCGACTGTCGGTTCAAATTTCAAACTGCCGACCGTCGGTCTTAGATAAGGCAGACTTGAGGGTTTCAACGAAGCCATGTTTTCGAGTGATGAAACCGTTCGTGAACTGCTTGACATTAAACCCAACAGGTATGTCTGTCGAATACCTAGTACCAACTCGCGTTTTGTAAACTTGTCATCGCATGTGATAGGATGCGGCGACACAGATTCATCGTACTTGTCAGATACGGACGCAGATGCGATAAGCAATTTGACAGCTATGTTTAGAAAACAGTCCTCTGCTTCCGGTGCGTACATTTCCCGAAAAATGTTCAACAATGTTGAACATGGTGACGAAGATGAAGACGACGCTAAAGTTTCCTGCCAGAATCTCAAACAATATTCTTCCGCTTCTTCTTCCCCGTCGTTGAGACCTTTTAATAAAACTACTTTGCACTGTTTTCTTAAGTCATCAGCTTCATACTGACCTCGAGAATAGAATTTAACAGCAACTTCGTAAATGCGTTTCCTCACACTTGCATGAACGCTGTTCTGAAGTTTCAAGACTTCTTCAACCAGAGATTTGATCTTGACATTCTTAACTTTATCAAGCAACTTACCGACGATTTGAACACACGTTTCTTGGACTTCCAACTCGGGTGAGCCCAACATATACGACAGGAAAGAATAAGAGTGACTTTCAAACGTATCATCTTCCAATTCTTCAGGTCTAGACAAGTAACTCAAAAGCATTTCAAGTTTTTTCACGGTGAACGAGTCCACTGAGTTCCAAGCTGAGGTGAAGATTTTAAAGATGAAACTCGACGTCATGTTAGGGTAATGCTTGTAGACGCTATACAAGAGCACCAATCCAGAAACCCCTTCGCCGGATATCTTGTCTCGAACAAGAGTCTCGCACTCCGTCAACTCGAACGCTCCCGTTTTCGAAAGGAGATTCAAACCCAATCCGCATATCTCGGCGAACAATTTGTTGTTTTTGTTATCTGCCCGGAAATTCTCCAAAAGAAAATCGAAAAATGGTCTCACGAGGTTGGGAATCCATGCTGGTATTCCGTTAGACAAGAGAACTCCGCAAAGATGTGCGTTTAGGTATGCGACTCCGTCTGATTCGTCATTTCCTAGCTTCATTGTTAAAGATTTCTGACACCGATCGAAGACGAACGTTGATAGATGAGATTTAACCAGGGACTCTTTCCATACTTCGACCATCGTTTTCGCGATTTCGATGTTGTTTTTGACGATGTCTCTCCTGACGGCGTCGCTTTTGTCCATCACTAATACAACTAGTTTGGTCAAGCTTGAACCAATCGGTGAGAGTTCTTGCCAACCTTTCCCCCACACGATCATCATCTCTATCAAATCGATTAAAAAATAATTAATCGGACTCTCCGAGAACAACTCCAAAACGGTATTCAGAACGACGGGAAACGCCTCCGAACAATAAGCTTTCACGTACTCCTGAACGTTGTATATTGTTTTCAAAACAAAGATCTTTAAATTTCTTGAAAGTTGAACGTTTTTCAAAACTCCCAGAAAAAATGATAGCCAGGTAGGGAGACTCGTAACCCGTTCATCCTCCGCCGGCATTGGTGTTATGTTATCTTCGACCATTTTCGTCACTATACCAACGAGTGTGGCCATGCACTCGTGATTGTTGAGTGAATCCATTTCCAGTTCAATCTCCATCATGTCGGACGCCTCCTCCTTGTTCGAAGTCATCGGACGAATCGGCGACACACTCAAATCGAATTTAGTCACATCTTCTCTGAGTGACGAACTGAATAGGGTGTTTGTTTGAACGTATTTTATCGAATCGACTGTCTTTCCCAAGCTCACTTGCAATTCTTTCGTAATAGCCTTCCGGAGTGACGTCAGATGTTTCTGTCGCTCAGGCATTTCCTCGAAATCCATTCCGAGATCGTATTTCTGATCGGAAACGATGGCTTCATACATGAAACTGATTCTATCGTCGAACAGAAACAGTCTGTAAATTTTTTCGTCGGCGGATCTCGAGCTTATTATCGAGCAAAGCAAATTAAATATCCCGCATAGGTACTTGCGACGTTCTTCTTTGGGAACGTTTTGATACGAACTTCCAAACAGATTTATACAATTTTTAACGAGATCGTTCATCGCTTCTTTCTTCTCCGGCGGAACGTTATCTAATTCCTCCTTCGAAAGCTTCCTCACGAACATTCGTAATATCATCGATCCGCAGAACTTCCTCTTCGTCTCGACTCTCGCGTTCCGTGAATAGTTTTCCGCCGACTTACCTAACAGAAAATTAGACAAATCCACCAGTTTCTCAGTCACGAATTCGCGGAACGCCACGTTCGAAACTTTTCTCATCAATGGATCCAAAAACCAGTCGTAAATGAAGGAAACATTCGAACTGAACATCGTTCTATCCTTGAAACAGTGATCGTAAGCAAGATTCAAAGCATTTGCCGCCTGTTGCGTGGACATACTTTCGTCCCCAAACACGCTCAGAGCAGATTCTACTTCTTCTTTCGTCGTTAACTTCTCTAAACAGATAACCATTTTCAGGACAAAGTCGAAAACGACTAAACTTCCGGTTAGTCTCAAAGACTCCAGTAAACCTCTAACCACGTGGACTTGACTACTCTTCGCTGGGCCCTTTTTAGACTTGAGCTCTTCGAAAGCGTTTTGCTCGATGAGGAACTTGTTTAGAAAGTTTTTCAACATCTCATTTTGATCTAGTCCTTCACCAAAATGGGAAAGATACGGAAGAAAGTTGAAAATCTTCTCGATTTCGTCGGGGCACAGGTTCTCGAATCTGCAATCATCCGCCAGATAGTAAATCGAATCAGCGACGGACGTAGTTTTCAGACACCCGAGCGTTCCGATGGCTTTTCCAGTGCTCAAACCGACCTGTAGCAATAGCTTACCTCTTTGTTTGAGTGTTAGGTTCTTTATTTCCGTTTTTGCCAACTCCTTCCAACATACTAACAGGGAAAACGCGAGGTCTATACGAGCTTTCTCCCCGTCCTCAATTTCGAGAACCTGAATTACCAACCTGACGCTTTTTGCTTCCCCATTTTTCTTTATTCTGTTGACCAAGAAATCTCCCTGAACTTTGAGAAATCCGAATATTTCGTTTTTAAACGTCGTTTGAAAGTATTCCCCCTTCGTGACCACTTTTTGACTGTCTTCATCTATGACTTTCTCTTCGTTCTCGATGAATTCGAGCGCTTGATTTACATCTTCAACAATTTTCAATCCTACTGTCAAGAACTCGGCCAGATACGCCTGAGAGGATGGATTCAACGACATTGTCCAAGATCGTTTCCCATTCTCATGAAACAACGACTCGTATACCCGTTTAACGATGTGAATCCCATCCGTGGGCATCGCCATCCATTTCGCAAAATCCGTCCACAAACCGGAAACTTCCATTACTTTGATGGCGAATAAGACTTCTCGATATTTAATGTCGATGGAATTACTCTTGGCGATTTGCTCAAAGTCAGGAATAGTCGGTCTGGGCAAATTCTCGTAGAAATCCTTCCAAATTATCTCCGTCCATTCCTCCGTGAAATGTCTCATCAAATCGGACAGAATTGTGAAAAGGAAACGAGAATATTCGGTCTTGTCCAAATCGAAGCCGAATTTCGACGGTTGAAAGATGGAATTTTGTAAAAGTTTCAAGCTTTCGAGCGGAAATAGATAAAAGTGTGCTCTCAATGCGAACACCAATTTCAAAAACGAAATAACGCTCTGTTGTTTTAATAAGTCGACGTTAAAACCTTTATCCTCCGCTGCATTTAACTTCAAAACAAATTCTTTGGACAAATCGTTTAGATTATACTCAAATATTTTCTCAGCGGTCACAATCCCCTGTTCGAACAGCCACCGATAGTATTCGAAAGTTGCTGTTTGGTGAATGAGCCACCTTACCAACGGTTCTTCACCGGAAAAACTCTCCACTGAACTCTTCATCTGGAATGATGTTCCCGGAAGGTGAGTGTCAACAAACGCTTTCAGAGAGTCACAATCCTTCACCTTCAACGCTAATTCTTCAACCGCGGACATGGCCATCTGTCTCGTTCTAGCTTTCGCATCCGAGCATCGTTCCAAACACCACTTGACAAGGTGTTTTAAAAGATTTCCTTCGAACTCTGGTGGCACAACTCTCATCGTGGATGGCTCGTTGAATTCTTTGTGCCTCTCAATCAACGGTCTCATGACGTGTCGAATGGCTACTGTTATTTCCGTCACGTCTTCCCTTCCTTCGCACATTCTTAAACATTCCATAAAGTGGTAAAACAAGAGAAACCAATGAGCGTCCAGAATGAGATCCTCTTCTCGAAGAACAATGTAAAGTCGATTAAAAATGACAGCACCACCCAATCGCTTGTTGTAACTCGGATGCAACGCGAGAGAGTAAATGCTTCTGAGTATTTTGTCGATGTTGTCCGGAGTCGTTTTCATTTCTTCCGGTGTCAGTTGTTTGATTGTCCATATCGTGAACTCGCGTAAGAGAACAGCAGCCAATTCGCGAGTCGTCGGGTCGTATGGAAGAGTCACAAATTCCATCAGAATATCGATCACATCTTGTGTCTCAGTAAAATGCATAGCTTTCTTTCCGGAAAAGTAATGAATCATTTGAAAAGTCAGAGGTTCAAATATCTGATGAACGACGCTGTCGGAATCACAGGCCAAAGTCACACAAGTCCTGAACACATTACGAAAAACTTGTGAAAATCCACCGTTCAACTGATTCACGTGACTCAGCACAACCATAACCGTCGAGTATAACGATTCGCATGCGGTTATCCGAGTCTTTCGATGCCCAGAACACAACGCCAACTCGACTATTCTCGGAAGCATTTCATCCAAGTTGATTTCAGATTTACCATCATTATAGGGCAGTCGGTAGACGATGCTCTTGTCTTTTATGCTCCTCCACTCTCCTGTCTCTTTCGACTCAATCAAATTCATCGCCGTGCCCATATTCAAGTCTCCTATGAAGATCAAAAGCCTCTTCTGAAGCTTTAACAATTCACTATCATCGAATATCAACTTTCTCTTAAGATATTTCCCTTCGGTTCTCGACCCGACTATACTGGTCCCGCGGAAATAAGGGCTTTGAAAGAACACATCGAAGTGAGGTAACAATTTCTCGAGCATGGGATTCATTATGGACGGTCCAAAGCTCGAGTTCCACCTTTCTAAAGTCTTGACCAGTTCCTTGAGGAGAGAGAAATTCCCTCGACTGAGGTTGACTACTACTTCCAAAGCTGGAACCATTTTCTCGGCGAAATCTTCTATGAGTGACGCCGGGGCAGCGAGCACCGTTTCCAAACAAACAGTCTGCAAGTCGCTTTTGTATTGATCAACTCTTAATAAAACTTCTTCCAAAAATATTTTCAAAGATTCAAAACACTGATCTTTGAAATCTCCTTTTACCCGATCATCAAAAAATTGTATACAATCCGCAATTTTGAGGGTCGCCGTCATGATTTTGTAAAAACCGGCGACGAGGGGATGTTGGTACGACAACCTGATCACAGTTTCCATTATTTTAATTATCCACTTAGACAAAATAAAAGGATCCGTGAGAGGAATGACATCCTGATACAGGTCCACGATATTTGTAAATATTTGAACGTCACTGGGTCTTTCCACTTCCACTTTCACTTCAAATCCAAAATTATCCAAATCCGCGTTCAAATTCAACTTCTTCACGATCTTCAAAAAGGACTTGATGAAAGCATCGAAAACTTTATAGGCGACATCTTTCTTAAGGGTCATAGAACCGTCCACCGGTTTGTTCGGACTGCTCGCCAAATTCAAAAGATGTTTCCAGAGGCTGATATATGACTTATAAGACTCCACTTTCGCCTGCCTCGATTCTTTCAAAATTTCACCGTCTACAAGGGTCATCAGAGAACAACTTCTGATCAACCCTTGATAGATGACTCTGTCGATATGGTTTTCCAAAAGCTTGACGTTTCGTACGCCTAGAAAGTAAAAGCTTTTCTCTAGAGCGATCAGGTGATTGGACTGAAAATCGGTTTCCATTTTCGGATACTGGTTTATGAGAGTGATGGACAGTTTTTGTAGGCAGAATAAATGATCAACATCTTCGTAGGAAAGTTTTAAAACGAATGCAGAGAGACACTCCACGCTGAGAGGAAGGAAAGCGAAATTCGAAAAGGATTTCCTCGTTTTCACCAAGTCCATTACGAGGTCGTGGAGCTTGGTTAATTCATCATCATCTATGACATTTGTGAGTACAAAAAATTTCAAACCGACGAGGGCAGATTTCTTCAACCATAAATCTGAGCTTTCCAACTTGAGATCATCAATAAAACTTTTCAAATACTGTTTTAGAATTCCATGATCGAGAGCATCACGTTTTATAATATACGCTATCATCCTGTAGAAACTGTTTAGAGTATTATACCCGCATCGACGGTCTTCTGATTCTTGTTTTATCCAAACTTTTAATTTTTCCAGCCAAAACTCTTGATCATTGTATGCAAATTCGGCGAAATGCTTCCAGTGACTTTCGAAAAGTTTTAAAGCAGCTCGGTTGGCTATCAAATTGACAGCTCCTGTTGTTGAATTAGATTTTTTATGTCGAAATTCACCCAACTTTTTGATATGTTCATAAATCTTTCTTATGCTCAAAATGTCAGGTGGAGGATGATTCTTCAAAAACCCATCAATCCCTTCAAAAATTCCTTTTATTCTTGATGAACTGAAATTTTTTTGGAGTTTAATATCTGTTTGAAGACTTTCAGCCATTTGTGAAAAATACCAATTCACATTTCTCGTTATTATCTCTGGATATTTATCAAACATAACACCTAGGATTGAGTATACTTGTTCTAAAACAGTTTCCTGACCTTTGTTATCTTTCTCTAAACAGTTTTCTATCTTGACTGCTAATTTTGATAGATCCAACTGAACTTTACACTGTGAAGTTATCAAAAGTTTTATTATTTTAAGTGCTAATTCTTTGACTTTGGCAAAATCAGTATCAAAAAGCTGGAGGCATTTATCAAATATAGTACTAAAGTAAGGTTCTGTGGATTTTCTAAAATCAGTGATGAAAAATTCAAGTAACTTAAGACCAGCACTTGCACATGAAGTTGTTTCAAAATTTAATGATGTCCTCCAAATAAAATTGAAAATAGCATCATTTTCGTCCAGGATTAAACTCAGTAAAAGGTTCACCGTGAATTGACTGTGCTCCTCTTTGAAGCATTGACCAATTTTTTCAATGATAAGTTTTGCTTCCAAATGGTTGTTCAAACATCTATCACTATTCAATAAATTAAGGTATTCTTCTAAATTTTTTTCCATCGTTTCTACTCATTCAATGTGAAATCTAAAAAAACAAAACAGTTATTTAAAAAATTGATTGAAGCCTTCCTTTTAATTTTTGAGAAACTTTATTTTGTGAATGAAATGAATCTTTAATCTCAAACACTACCGCAAATAAGCAAACTAAAAATTTAAATTCCTCAATGACTGCTTTTTGCAATAAAAAATTTACTAATCTTGACTACTTGACAATACAGTTGATTGTTATCGCACCTTCATCTAAATCTTTCACGAGAAAGAAAAGTGTTGCACGCTACACCTCTCGGGCGTAGACCAAATTAAAGAGAAAAGCCGCCAATAAAAAAACTTACGAAATTTGACAAATAAAATTAAAAAGTGTAGCATTGATAATTGATATCAAGTTTCTAACGGATGATTGACGTAAAGGTAGATACCACTTTTAATTCACTGACAATCCAATCCATCTATGGTTTTATTTTTAATGAGAATTATTGAATAGCTAAACATAATATCACTGCTTTGTTTTTATTTAAACTTATCAGAATCGAAAATAAATACAAGAAAACGAATTTTTTTAAACCAGTAAAAACAAAACGTCGTGGCAGTAGACAAAGGTATATTATTCAAATTTGAAATATGGCAGATAAAAAATACCTGTTGTACATAGCAATCGGTGTTTTATTTCTCGTTGGAGTTCCAATTAAAGTACCCAAAAAAATAATAAATAGTGATTCAGATGTGGACGAGATGTTATTTAAAGATTACATTAAAAAGTTTAACAAATCATACAGCGATAACGACACAGAGTACTTAATAAGATTTGAAAATTTTAAGGTTAACGCTTTACAGGTAGCTCGTGAAATCTTAATTTTTGTCTATTAATGTTAATTACTGCAAATACTTATTTTTTCAGACATCCTTAAAACTCATAGAAGAATTAAACAAAAATCGGATAAATAATCAAAGTGCCTTGTTTGGTTTAACAATATTTTCCGATCTTTCGCAAGATGAGTTCATTAAAACAAAACTTCAAACAAACTCGAGTAAACTATATCGAGAGCGGTTGAAAAATCCCGAGGACTTTTTCTACGAGGACCATTTTTCATCTTCTCGATCCAGTGAACATAGACGGTTGAAACGGTCCATTGCTCTTCCTATGAAAGTTGACTGGCGAGAAAAGGGTATTATTGGGAAAATTCATAACCAGAAAACTTGCGGTGCTTGTTGGGCGTTTAGCACAGTTGAAACCATGGAAGCAATGAATGCACTGAAAGTTGGGTCTCTGGTTGAATTAAGTGTGCAAGAGGTACATTAAATTGGGGTTTTATATTATAGCCTGCTTGATTAATCTCTTGCTTTTTAAGTGTGCTGTATGTGAGGTAGGTCATTTGAAGGTCATTTTTATATCAAGTCCTTTGTGCCTTTTGAGCCTATAAATTTAGCCTGTAATTTACTTATTGGTCAACCTTTTTGTTGAAGCTTTGAATTTGTAACATCAAATTGATTGTAATTGCATTTTTTATCTTTCAGTAACACAGGATTTAAGAAAAGGTTCAAATTCTCATGTATTATTTTACTTGTCAGATGCTTTGACCACTCAAACACAAGCTCCCCAAGTAATTTCTGATATTTTTTCCGATGTGTCTGTTCTTTAGGGGCTTGTTATAATTTTACTCCTACCAATTACTTATTGTTCTTTTTTTGGGGATTCTGAAAGATCTGAAAGTCCCTTTTCATTGAAGTATTAGCAAAATGTGTAATCTGTGTGTCAAACTGTATACTTAAAAAATTGTATACTTGTATTGTATACTTGTATACTTAAAAAATTAACAAGCCTTGTACTAAAATTTGTTTTTTCAGGCTGTGGATTGTGCCAGAAGTGGGAATTTTGGCTGTGAAGGTGGAGATTCTTGTTTACTATTAAATTGGTTAGTTTCAACCAAAACCAAAATTACAACAGAGAAGTCCTACCCTTTTGCTTATAAAACTGAAACTTGTAAAGTTAAGAAACCAAAGATCGGAGTTCAAGTTGAAAATTTCACATGTGAGAGGTGTGTTCATATCCAGACAGGCACTTTTGGAGTGTTGTCATTTTAATGTTTGATTTGTTCAATTTTTATAAATACAAACCTAAAAAGTTTCTCAAACTGATTTTTATTTTCTCTTTCAGTTATATTGGAAAAGAAGATTTAATGCTTGAAAAATTAGCTTTTCATGGTCCGGTCGCAACTGCTGTCAATGCACTTAACTGGCAGTTCTATTTGGGAGGAATTATTCAGTTTCACTGTCCCGGTTCCACCCAAAATTTAAATCATGCCGTCCAGATTGTAGGCTATGACAGAACTGGACCTGTCCCTTATTATGTAATTAGGAATTCATGGGGTATGGAATTTGGTAACAATGGCTACATTTACATCGCGATCGGGGGGAATATTTGTGGATTAGCAAACGAAGTTGCGTCCCTGAATGTTGTATAAATCTAACAAAAAGGTAATTCACGCTTCAAAAAAATTAACGAGTTATAAAACTCGGCCTAGTCATCTTTGAAGACTTTCTAACTAAAAAAAGTTTTAGTGTAATTTTATAGTCGGGTAAAATTGAAAACATGTAGCTCTTGACAGTGTTCTTGAGTCTTCCATGAGTAGTGTGTTGAAATTTATCGACCTCTTCAGAAAAGCTTTATACGGTTATTCTTTGATTGGTTCATCTCCGATATATTATCTCTCTAAAAGAAACTGTACGACGGGATAAGAAGGCAAAGAGACGCGTATTCACAACATCCACACGTTGCTTAACTGCCAACAACGTCGTCCTTCCTTAGGCTCTAGAGCAGAGGTCAGTAATGTGTGGCTCTTCCACAAAATGTTTAGTTCTGACTTGGAGTGTTATCTATTAACTAAATATTATCTTTATAATGGGCAGATACTATGTTTTGTTTAATGTACCATTAGTTAAGCTAGGACATACAGTACTTAACAAAGGCAAGCTTAAGACTACTTTTAAGCCGAATTATGTAGTTAAAAACGTTTATACTATAATAAATGAGTTAAGAAAGTATGAAACATTGGGTATATGTATAATAATATAAATATTAGGGTATGTGTAAGTATAAAATGGCCCTTTGAATAAATTTCAATATTATATAATTTATATTTGGCTCTTTTGGATGACGAGTTTGCTGATCACTGCCCTAGAGCTATCGAAGGGTGTACTATTATATTTTTATCATTATTATTAGTACTATTTTATGGGTATATGTATAATAGGTCGCTAATAGAATGGCACTGAAGTTTCTAAAAAGGGTAACTGGCCGGAAGTTTTGGTAGCTTATTTAAAAAAAAAAAAAAACAACAAAATCATTCCCCCCATTCGTACATTCCGATCTTTTGCTCTTGATCATAGCTTTCGAACGTTTGTAAAATATTTTAATACGGGTCAGAACATGAACGGCTTTCAAAAGCGATTAGGATTCCCAGGTAAAAGGCATTGTTTTTGAAATTAAACATAAAGAACTTAAGTTATTTTATTAAAAGACTTTTAATGGAAAACCCAAATAAAAAAAACTGACTGAACATTTTGACTCCAAAGAAATACCTGTTAAAACAGATTAACGAATAAAGTTGATTTGAAAACAAAACAAATTGATGACTAGGTTTTTTCATTTGCCTTTTTAAAGCGATTTGTGTTAATAGTAATTTATAAACAATATGACATTAATATGCCGGATAAGGGACATTTAAAACCGTAACAGTTCTACTAGGTACCTGAGCATCATTCGAAGAAGTTAGAGATAGTTCGATTAAAATCATTCACTAATTAACACTATAAAAATAACTGTTTTCCTTAAACAGAATGTAGTTGGCAGTGATATAGGATGTATCCATAACAAATTTCAAATGATTTCACTCAAAAGCTGAGTTTTGATTTACTCTTTTTGGGTATAACAAGGTACGGAAGGAGGATTTGAACTTGCGGCTATAACTCTTGGTTTGTCACTTAACAACTACAGCACAAACCTCCCGATTTCACTTAAAAACTGTCACATCAATATAGAAGCTATATTTTGAGTTAAGTCTGTTACTTGGTGTTTATCTTGGATGTGTCACTGCTCTTTCAACAGAAATTCATTCCGACCACTACGACACCCATACCTAAATTTAGTATGTCGACAAAGGGTTGATATAAAATTTATCAAATGATTACAGAAACAATTTTTAAATTAATTAAAACTAATCAAAGAGGTTCATCAATATAAAAAGACTCTAGTAAGGTCATCTTGTCAAAATCTTAACATAAACTCTTGTTACTAAGTAAAACTTCACGAAAGATTTTGAATTGAAATTATTAAAATTAAACTGCTAATTATTAAAATTAAACATAAAAACCGTAAAGGTTTAATTAATATAATAATTTAGAGCAGTGGTTTTTACCTTCCGGCCCAAAAACATTAAATACATCCGTTTTATTTACTGTGATGTCCTTCGGGTCTGTCCGCATCAATCAAATATAAAATTTTTAAATCAAAACAATAAAAAAATATATACAATCAACATTCCCTTCTCATCTTCAGATTGGGTACCACCCATTTGGAACATCAGCGAACAGACAGGAATGACTACCCGCTGGGGTGTGCTATTAATACAACCAAGATGAACATCCCATACGCTAAAGGATTACAAAACGTAATTTCCACATCATAATCAATGTATTTTATAGTACAAAAGTAGTAAAATTATAAGGTTGAGTATACTCATAAATAAAAAATCAATTTTCAACTTGAACCAGACATTTCTATAAAACAGAACACAGGAGGAACGAATTTTATACAAAGAAAACATTATACAGAAAAATTGTTTCTCGAAAAACTTAAGAAACCAATCATCATGTCTCAAAACCTAGTCATCTATTGAAGAGAATAAAAAAAAATTTTCATTTAAAACGTTAGCAACGGCGCCGGTCCCTGGGAACCGGCCCTGTAATTTTCAGACCAGTTTGACTGGTCTCGGTCCGTGAGACCGACAGTAGTAAAGTTAAAAAATAAATCTATTTTCAATTAAATGTAGTTTTAATAAAATTTATTGAAACATTCTAAACAAAAATACGGTTTACACATCTTACAATAGGTAACTTTTTTTGTAACATTTTTGGCTATTTTCTGGCCAAATAGTTTTGAATTGTCATAACAAGCCGACACATGGGACATACCGTTTGATTTTTATTTTCTTACGTCATATTTCGTACAATATGTCACGTGTTTTATCTGGTCGCCACAGGCAATACCTATTTTCAAAAGTAAACCCAACTTATTTTTTACAAACAATCTGTACATATATCTCTTCCAATTGATCGTGTCTTGGAGGTACGCACCTATTGAGTGTTTCATTGTTTTTCTTAGGAAAAGAAATCGAAACTTCTTATCTTAAGCGCGATCTCAAAGGTGAGCCGCCATTAACATTCGACAAAGCTCACCAATACAATAGCTCTACTCAGTGCATGAAGTTGCAACATTGCACCGCTTCATCGCTCGTTGCCGGCCGAACGAAAAGAACAGTCGATTCGGCGCCGTCGCTAACGTGTTAAAAAGCATTCCTTCTCTGCACAAACTAGGGACACAGAATACTCTAAGATGGTATTTAACATTTGTTTATTGACAAAAACATCTATAAACAAACTATTCATCCCACCCACCCTTCCAGCGAGCCCTCGCTTTTGATACATCGTAATTTACAAAGGATAAAAAACAATAACATAACCCCCAACCCTCTCACAAATCATTGAATTGCAGAAATAACATTTCAAACCTCAGCTGACTAACCTTCCCACACTTCTTAAGAACTTGTGTCCTTACATCAGTAACAATGAATGAATATACAGTCAGCATCAGTTGAAGATAAAAATAAAAACTATGCCTCTGTTTTAGGGATGTTTTTTGTTTTATTTTATCCCCTAATAAATTAAATCAAGAAGTGTTACGATTTTTATGTTTCTTCCTCTTTCCACGTATGGTTCACACATATAAATAAAAACACGAGCGCTTACAACATGATTAAGTTAAACACTACCATTGATACAATATTTCTTACACTGAGTTATTTAAAATATTTTTTTTTCCATTGGAATTGTTTTTAAAAGAAAAAAAGTTTTCTACCTTCTTATGTACAGTCAAAAATTCGACAACCTTCATTTTGAATTATTAAAACGATCTTGATGTTTCCTTTCTGTTCCGAGAAATCTTCAATTTCTTTTCAAAATTCCTCACATAAAAAAGAAAAGCTTTCTTTTTTTCTTCATTTACAACATTCCAAAGCCTTTGCTGTAGTTGATGGCCTTTTCTAAACGATCCTGAAGTTTTTCCTTAGAAGTATATTCTGGTAGAAGAAGAACGTTGAAGCAAGTGTGTGCAGTCGGTAACCTGTTGATAAATGAATACGAGAAGTCAGATTTGGCCATTTTTAGGAGTGAATTTATACTTGAAATTATACACTGGGTAATGACTTTATTTTTTTCGGTAACACAAAGGTTTCGGCACGACTTATTACCGTTACATACTGACCCATAGAAGCCATTACTATTTATTTACTCCTGTATTTCTTTCCACCCACTTTATTAATATGACTACTACTTTCCTCTTCTTCTCTCCCTTCTCTCTGTCCTGTTTTCTTTTCCTCCTTCTCGTATCTCTGTTCCACTCTATCCCTTCCTATCGTTATCTTTATGCCTCTTCTATATCCCCTCTCCTCTATTCTTTCTCTCTCCTATATCTTATCCACCCTATAGACTATAACTGTTTATCCAATTTCATGGGGTTAAACACTAATCTGTTTCCTAGGTATTTGCCTCTTGAAAGCCAGACCAAGTACTTAATGTTTCACTTAGGGACAGGTGGTAGTTGACACAAGGTAAAAAAAAATTATTTACTTTCAGTAAGACCGTCCAGAAGACCAAGAAAATCACTTCAAAATTAATAAATTCGGTTGTGACTCTTTTACTGCTAGACTCAGTAGCTTCTTAAACCTCAAAATTATTTTTATACCAAGGGGAAAAGCTTAATCTTAACAGTTCTTAGACATAAATATATATATGTCTGTATGATAATGCAAAGAATTTTCCTTTACCTGTCGGAATCGGGTCCATTTTTGGCGATTATCATTTTTAATTTACTGAGTCCACCGACAGGTACTCGATCGCTACCGGTGGCGAACTGAAGCAATTTCCTTTTGTTGTCTAGTGACATGGCGTGAACTAATTCCCAGAAATATTTTATTATTGGAGTTTCGGAGGTGTAACCTCCGTCGTACTCTGTAGCTTTTTCCAATTCGTTGAAATCGAAATTCTGAAATTTTCAAACAAACACATTTTTTATATCTTTCACAACCACAAACAACAAACCAAGATATAATAAAAATATAAATTACAAAAGTTTGTTCAGGAAGAACGAAATAACGAGAGTAGGAAAAAAAAAACACGTACCTTGCTACCACAGACTAGTTGTTCAACTTCTTCGGGCCTGAATAAGAAACTCAATGGGGATTCGTCTGTCACCATTTGAAATCCTTTTCTAAAAGCCCTAAATTGTTTTTCTACGCATTTATTTAAAAGGAAATCTGAATACAAGTCTACAAACTCCTGTAAAAATAAAAAGAAAACAAAATTAAAAAGTGAATATAAGGTGAGGCTAAACAATAACCTAATGCTGTATCAATGACCTAAGAAAACCTAAATCAATAAAACACAGAATTCTAACAACAACAGCAAAAATACTAACTCTTTTGTTATCCTGGTTCACATAAATTTGATCGCCTCCTTCTTTCAACTCGTGAAACAGAGTGTTTCCAAATACGTCCGTGTAGCAAACCCTGAAGGTTTGAATGAAAGCTTCCTCCACATCGTCTTCTTCATACTCCAGTAGTTCTTCTAAACCGGCGAATAGCGTCTGCAATGGTAAAAAAAAGGGCAATTCAGGGACTGTTGTGACCAAAAACAGATTAGCTTTCTCTTCGACTAGAGTTTTTCTCACCGGATTCCAGTCTTGTATATCATAAAATGTTCCTTTTTTCCCCATCAGCTTTTTGTATACAACCATCGGGAAACGAACATCAAGTATAATATTATTATAAATAGCTAGTCCTAACGCTATTCCAATCAGCGTGAACTGAGCATCGCTTTCGAATGATGTTGGATTAAACCAAACTGTCTCCGTTTCTGGTTGGTGAACGAACATACCTGGAAAGAGTGATAAAACTTTAGATAGGTAGGTTCTGACACGACCTCAGTCTTTCTCCGTTTCGACTCACCATAATCAGGTTTGAAAATTTCCTCGACGATGAGTTGGAAAAATTCTTTTGATACTCCGCCCTCGTCGATCCCTTGTTCTCCTTCGAATTCAACAACTAACTGCTTCTTAAAGTCTTTTGGATTCTCCATGGCCACCAATTCCAGCTGTGAAATAACAAAACATTATATGTTTAAAAATTCTCGCTTGGGACAGTTTTTGTCAACTTTATTCTTACACGTGCTAGAAATTTGAGTATTTAATACTGACAACTTGTTCCAGTAAACTAACCTCAACTAAAGCATCGTCTATTATATGATCCCTCCTCACTTTCAATTTCAGGTAGGGATTTGTTGTTTGTCCAAACGCCGTTTGAAAGAAACTCATTCTCCTCTCACTGTACATCCGTATTCTATTGTCGTAATACAAACCTAAAGTTTTCGTTGCCGGAGTTAAAATGAACGAATAATTCATGAAACTAAATTTCTTAATCTGGAAACCAAACAATAAAAAAAATTCTTTAACCAAAAGAACTCCCAAAAACTCAAGTGAATATAAACCACCGAAAAGGAGGCCGACTTGCCTTAACAAAGTCTAAGGTGCTACTAAAATCTGTTTTATAATACGCGAAATCCTTGTCCATTTCAACGGCGTCCGAAAGCGGTTCGTTGTAGAACTCGTGAAAAGGTATCAAAGGCCGTCGACTATCCAGCACGCTTATTTGGAGCTGAGATTCAAGAGGATCCACCGGAGGGGGTGACCTCGGAGTTTTCGTCTCTCCGACGAGTAAAGAATCATCAGCAGAATTTGGCGATGATTCCTCTTGTCGAAGTTCGGGTGGATCCAATTCTCCCGCCAGAATGCTAGCATAGTACAATATCTGTTCAGAAAAAACAAAACCATTCAATAAACAACCCTTAAAACGTTTTCTTAATCACTCTAAAGTTTAAAAAATCATTTCACACCTTCATTAATTTCGTAGGAGATGTTATGGCTTCCTCGTCCTGAATGAAATAATCCCTAGTAAAAGTGCCAGAGATGACTTTGAGGCTGATCAGTTGTTGGAGCGACTCCAGCAAATTTTTTAAACGTGCTTTACAATGCCTCGCCCACACTTTAGCAAGTTTGGCTTGACATTGGACTGACAAGTGAGCGGCGACCTTACAAATCTAAAATTTATTAACAAATAATACATTGTCACCTTCCTCGGATCCATGACCTCCTGCCCACGTTCTTCCCCTTCGCTTGATGTCAGCAATAAAATATTAAAAAACTTACGTGAGGTAATGCAACGTCAATAAATTCCGAACTTCCTAAAATTGGTATTTCCGTTAAAATTACAAAGATGTTGAGTAGATCTTCGTCTTCGGTTTTCTTCTTGTTTGAAGATCCCAACAATTTCAGTTGAATTTCTAGATTTTCCGTAAGAGTGACGATCGCGTTTACGAGGGAACCTTCAACCAGAAACAAAAAGTTTTTTTAGCCATACACATTGACGGATTGTTCGAAAAGGTTTGTATCAATGACTCATAACTAATTATAACAAAATTAAAGTTGGAACACAAAAGATCTGTGGAAGGTTTTAAATGAAGGACGTTCAAACAAAGCAGCAAAATAATTAAACAGTAAATCATATTTTAGTAACGCAAGACTTCTCAACTTTTCCGATTGTATTCAGCTTTATGTGAAGCTACATATATGGGTTGTTGACCCTCACCTTCGAAAACTTTGAGCGGAAGTTTAAACAAATGCCCGTACGCCCTTCGAAGTGAGGCAACATCAACAGACGTGTCGACCAAATTAGATTTCTTTAAAAATATCCTCGAATTTTCTCCCAACTTCTCCTTTTCCAATTCGACCTCTCGAGAATCTTCGTCTTTGTCCAAATCACCCTCCAAAGCTCGGACATCTTCCTTTTTAAGTCTTTTCAAGTCCTTGACTCCGGCTTTTTCCAGCATCACTTCGATGGGAGACTCGGGTTCCGTCCGGAGAAAACTTTGAGACAAACTTTCCGGATTCGAGTAAACTTCTCCGATAGCTCGAATCAACTGACAATATGAATCCTCTTCCTGACATGATTTGATTATTTGAAACAATTTTTCCTCTGTTAAAAAGGGTAGGGGTTTGTCTGTAGGCAAAACACCAAAAAATTTTTTATTATTATTTGACACTTTGATATTTCTAACTCCAAACTTATGTAAGCAAAACATTGCTTAACAAATTTACATTACAAGTAATATTTGCAAATAAAAAAAAACAGATTCTTAAACCATAATTTTGCCTCTTATTGCAATCTTATCCTTCAGTAAAAACAATCATTTTAACCCGAAATTGTTACTTCTCTCAAAATTTCATCAAATTTGGTCCAGATTTTTTTAATAACATTTTTGTGTAAGCAGAACATGTGATAATTAGCCATTTTTTTCATTATTTTTGTTAGGTATTTATAAAAATTCCAAAGTAAACAAATAATAAAAACAACACAGTAAATGAAGGTAAACAAACTAACCTTTTACAACTCCATTGCCAGATTGTTTACTCACAACCCTTCCTTGGTGATTTGAATTTGAAGGAACAGGTTCATTAGATGGTTCTACTACTTTTGATTGTGGACTTAAATCATTGCAACTTGCAGTCCCAGCAGGTTTCCCCTGAGTTCTAGGTACTTTTGATGGATGAGCTTCACACAATTTGGCCTCTTGTGTAAATAATCGAAATGCCTGAGCTGCAGCTTGATTCGGAGTTAAATTCTTCACCTGTTTTAAATTGAATCAACATAACAATAATTTTGAAACACAGTTAAGTCGAATGGTATTATTGCCAATTAATCCATTTTAATATACTATTAACCACTTTATAAAAAAATATTAAACAAGTAAGGTGAGTTGTGTTTAGTACACAAAAAAAATTTATTGTAACAAATTTGAATTTGTCAATACTAAAAGCCAAGAAGGATTCTGTTTTTTACATGCAGTAGGTTACATTGACAAATAAACTATCTTTCTTCTGAAATGACTGTGTGGAAACATTCAAACCCTTTACCTGTTTAAAAAACCTTTTAATCCTACCTTTCCACTAGAAGCACAAAATTCATTTGAGCAATTTGGGTCCCCACAACCATCAACCAGCTGGTAAAAATATCTCTCTATTAATTTCTTGGCAGCTGCTCTCTTCATTGTATCTGGACTCAATGGGCACCAGTCTCCTAACACTTCGTCTCCAATTGAACTATCAGTGTTTCTTGTTTCAACTGATGACTCACTGTAAACAAATAATAAATTTCACAATTTGAGCAATATTTAATGATATCAATAAGTTAAATAACCAATAATAGTACAAAATCAATTAACTATGCGCCATGACAATTAAACTTTTGAGTGTATTGACATCTGAATGACATAACCTGAATGTAATTCAATCCAACCAAATTTTATTTCCTTAGTTTGAGAGTTAAACAAACTCCATTATAAGCAATTGATAAAATTTTAATTCTAACAGCATGTGAAACAATACAAAATGTGGATGCATATCAATGAAAACCAAATTTACTCTCAGAACTAAAAACACTAAGTCATTTTCATTATAACACTTTTTGATTAAGAGCCACTCTAGTTCAAGAAACAAAATATTTAAGAAATACAAACGTTTAAAAAAAAATAAAGTTACCCTTTTGGCATTTTACAGGAACTGGAAGGAAATCACAATTAGAAGAAAAAAATAGAATTTCTCCACGAAAAACTTATTTGTATATTGTTCCACTCGGTGAAAAACACATGAACATTCGAGGTCACTAAAACCAACGACTAAGATTTTAACAAAAACCAATAACACCAGATAGTATGCCAAAAACGGAAACTCATGGCTGAGAGGAAAGAAAAATTACGTCGGAATATCTGTGATATGTAACTACTTCCACATTTTATTTTAAATAAAAAAGCCAAGTTTTTTACCTTGGGACTTCGTCTCCTGAATTAGTGTTTCCTTCGTTTGAGTTCATAGAACAAAATAGTTTATATTTAGCAGAACTAAACGAAAAATTATGTTATACATTATCGTGAATCAGTTATAACCTCTCAGTTCCTGGTCAATATCTTCAAACGAAAATTTTGAATGATTCAGAATATGCGATTTTTCAAAACAAACGGTGCTCAAGGACATTTTAAAGCAATGTTGCCAATTAGAACTGATGCGAAGCTGAGAATACCGGAATTTCCATAGAGAAATTTCCTATCGTTCTTTCTCCATAGAGTAAAATACACTCGTCTTCTGCTAAGCCGAAAACCGGATCTCACCTTTGTTCTAAAAGTTTACAAAGAAATTTCAATTTTGAAATTTATCACAGGGATAACCTCACTGACGCAGATAAAGTTAAAAGGTTCATAATTTAATTCTGGAAAATGAAAACTTCGGATCAGATACAGAAAGAATGTGAGGATATTTTAAAATTACTACAAAATTGTATGGAGGAGGTGTGTAATAGTTTTTTTGGTAATGAACACTGACTTCCTTTTATTTTTGTAAAAAGTTTTATATATATAATCCATTAAAAAGTCGTAAGCATTGTGCTGTTTCAAAATTGTTTATTTTATATATTGAGTATCATGAAAGGTAAAAATACTTCGAACTTCTTGACTAAAAATGTGGAGTATTTAAGAGAATTTTTTCTTCTGTTTCCAGAAAGGTTGGAGGGCTCGATATCTTGGAAGCTGTTCTAAACTTAGTTCAAAATATTCACAGTGCCAAATAAATCATGTAAGTGTGCAGTTTTCCCCCCTCAAATATTTATTATCTCTGCAGCTTTTCTGTCGATATGTAAATTTATTTGGTGTCATTTCTTCTTTTACTCCTCTTGCTGTGAAATTTTTTCTTTTCTGTCCATCATTTGTCTTAATTAGATTTTTAAATGAAGCCTGGTGGAGTTTGAGTCTGCTTCTTGCTTTATGACCATTTCTTAATTTAGCTTTGCCTTTTCAAGGTGTTTCTTTATTTCACTCAAGTTTACTCCATGTTCTTTTTTGTTTTGATAAAAAAGACACTACTTAGGTTTGTAGGCTTTCCATTGTCTTGCCTCCTGGTGTTTAAACAAATATCCTTCAAATTCTACTTTCATCTGATATCTTCTTTCCTAGGTTGTATTTTTATTGCATTATATAATTTGTTTTAGTGTTTATTTTGTTTATCTAATCTGATCAGTCTTTGACATATCTTATCTTCAAAGCAAAAACTACTCAATTAAGAAAATGCTTTTTTCATTAAATTTTGTCTTTTAATAAAATGGAAGTGTAAAGTGTCCCTTCATGTCAAATATAAATATGTGCAATGTGTCATATAAAAATCTAATGTTTATTATAATTTAATTTCCAGTTTGAACAAAGAAGATTAGAACATAATATAGCATCTAAAAAGAAGTGGGAGCATTTGGGAAATCATTAATATTAATAAAACAAATATGATGAAAAATATACCAAAAATAGAGGACAGCTTTGAAAAGCTTGAGAAATATCCAAGTGTGACAGAACGGTACTATCAACAGATGTATTTTCTTCACAATCAAGGACCATCATCAGAGCATCATTGTGTATTAGTTCATTCTAATAAAATCTGTCTGGTCACTTTGGCACCAACTCATCCAATCATTAAAGAAAGGAAAAAAATTGTAAAACTAGATTTTCAAGTCACCAATAAAGTGGATCGCTTAGAAAACAAAGTCAGTGGCAAAGGCAAGAAAGGTGGACAGCAAATAATGCCTGACTCTGTGTTGTGTTATGTGGAATGTGATGACAAGACAAAGTATTCTATTTGGGGTTGCATAAAGGGGAAGCTTGTTGAAATAAATCAGTTACTTTTAAAAAACCCGAATTTAATGATGGAGAGACCATTAACTGAGGGTTTCATAGCAATTATTTTGCCATCCATTAAAGATATTGACATTTACAAAAAAAAACTTATGACCTTGGATGAATATGAGCAGAAAGTGGGTCTTATGGGTTTGTAGTAATCATTAAAACATTTTATAAAAATAAATAAATAAAATTTATTTGTTGGAATATTAATTTTTTTGGGAAATCTTCAAAAAACACCACACATCTCTGTTTGGGTTGTGTAAGGTTTTTTCTAATACCCCCCACCTGTTGAGTATGTAATAAAAGGAAGAGCCTAACCTGTCTGGCAAGACAATCAAAAAGAGTGTAAGTAAAGAAAAAGAGGTGAAATAGTAAAGAGCATGATAATAATAACAATAATTCTGCTGATAGTTTTATAAGAAGTTTTAGGGAAGAGTAAAAAGATTAATATGTGAGCCTAGAGTTGACAGAGCCTGATTGCTTAGCAATATCACCGGTTACTAATAAGTAAATGAAAATAGACAAGAGGAATTAAACCTCCCTTTGAACTCAGGGGTTCAAGAAGAGTAGGACGGGCAGGTATGAGTAGAGGCTTTGGGCTTAAAAAAGTAAACTGGAAATGAGTTGTAGATAGAAGTAAACAGGCTTGATTCTCACAAGAATAAAAGAAAGTTTTAGAGCGACAGAAGTATAAGAGGTTCGATGATGAGCGGTCTGGCAAAAAATTCTTTAAAATCTTTTTAAATTAATAGAAGCTCAAATTTAATCGAGGCAGGATGATTTCGAGAATTTTAAGCTATAAAATATAATACTGATAAGAATTTGTTTTACATACAGCTGTTTCAGGTTGGAAGAGAAATATGTTGAATAATCTGATTTTGAGAACCATAGTCCGTTTTTTTTCGAATGATCTGATTAAATTTTGGTTCAATCATTTAACCAAAAATTTGACTGTGTTTAACTTCAGCAACCTTAAATATTCAAAGAATTTAAAGCCTCACGACTAATTTTGAGTATGACACCTTAATTGATGATAGAAAAATCGTTAACAAAAATTTTTCTTTTATTAATAAATAAATATTGATTGGCTGTGACATATAATTTCCGCAATAACGATACTGTTCTACTAGTCACAAAATTCATAAATTACATAAAAAAATTAATTTTTTATAAACTATTGTCATCCTCTTTCTTTACTTGACTTTTCTTTGAAGTACGTCCCGAGAACTACTCCTCCAAAAAGTATGAAACCTAATTGTTGGTTAGACATAAATTTTTTCCAACAATTTTTTGGTTTGTTTATGTCTAAAGTCAATAACTGAAAAAAATTTAACAGGTTTTAAAATATTCTATAGTATTATAGTCTTCGTAATGTTTTCATGAGGTAAAACCGGTAAAATTATTACCTGAATTCCCAAATGTGCTCCTACCGCCCCTAAAGCAACATAGTACGGTAAACTTTGCTGACAATTATACCCTGCTAACAAAAGCGAACCTATCATTCCGCTTCCAAAACCCGTCAAATATAATTTCGTTTTCGAGCCAAATTTAATGGCCGTCGACTTGATTCCTAGTATTAAATCATCAACAATATCCTGAAAATAATTTTTTAACAATCAGAAAAACAATTTACTCTAATCAAAGGTGCATTTCAATAGATCTTGATACCTGATGTGCATAAATTGTGTCATAAAACAATGTCCAGCAGACACCACCAATATAAAGGGGCAAACATATACTCCAGTTACAACTTCCATGAATTGCTGACCATCCTAAGAGTGCACCCCAATTAAATGTGCAACCCAAAATAAGCTGAGGCCAATATGTTATTCTCTTCATTAAGGGGTAAGTAATAACCAAAGCCAAAGAAGAAGCTCCAAGGAAAATGGAATACCAATTGAGTTGAAGCAAAACCAAAAGTCCTACTGATAATTGACACCCTAGGAACATTAGAGCCTGAAAGACAAAAAATTTTTTTTAAAATTATCATGAAATGATTTTTCTGTTATAGGCAGGAGGAGAATCATGATCATGGACATTTACTTAATCAGACTTTAAAATCAAAAAATTTGAAGCAATTTTATGGGAAGTGCACATAACATTTTTCTTTTTGTTGGCTTTACATTAACTTAATTTTCAGTTCCTTAATTATTTACCTGCAAAGGAGTGATTTGGCCAGTAACCAAGGGTCTATCTTTGGTTCTTTCAACTTTGGCATCTATATCCCTATCCCATAAATCATTGATTGTGCACCCAGCACCTCTCATGACAAAAGCTCCTGCTCCAAATAAGGCTAACATTGACAGATCAGGTAACCCTCCACTTGTACCAGCCATCGCTATGCTCCAACCACAAGGCCAAAATAGGAGCCATGACCCTAAAACAAAAACATCTTTAACTGAGTCATAGTTAAAAAGCTTCATCTCTAACAAAAGTGCAAATTGCACCATGCCTGTATGTCAATTAAATGGATATTGCAACCTGTTGGTTGATGCATTCTCATTAACTTCAAATATGGTTTAATTGTGTCTGATGAATTTTCCACTAGTACAGCAGTCAAGGATTTTCTCTTCATTAACTGTTGTATGAAGCTTTCTCTAACAGAATGACAATTTCTCAGTGCACTCTTATTGACTGGTGATAACAGCAGTTTGTTTTGCGAAAAACACTTGGAGTGACTGTTCTCATTTTGTTTTTTTAATTTACTACACTGGGATAAGCAATAAAAGTATTTGCTTTGTTGTGTCAAATCGTTTTTCAATAAAATTGCTAACAATTTTTTATTAAATTTGATCATGATGTACATTGTTTAACCTAAGTTGATTTTCACTGTAGAGTAATCGAATAAAGAATGATCATTTTGAATGATATCTCTATACAGAAAAAGTAAACACCCTTAGATAGAGAGAATAAGAAAATTAAAAAATGAAAGGGACTTTTGAATCACATATTAGTAATTAATTCAGTCAAAGCAATGATATTAGCAGAAAAAATACTTTTTTAACCAACCGGGTTAACCCGTCGTGGAACTAGACAAATGTTGTGTTAAAGACTGAATGTGCCGTCAGTTTTATTTTGTTATTTTTTTTTATCATTCTCATCAGTAGTTTTAGATGAAAACATTAACCGTACCACGCTGATAGTAGAAGAAGTTTGTAATGATTGTTTAAAATATAATTTGTATTCAGCGAGATTAGTAAATAGTGAAAAATGTCGGTGCTCAGCCAAGTGGTTAGAAACCTAACCGTTGGTCCCTTACAAATGACCATGAAAATTGCTTTAAATAGTGCTTTCCCAATTCAGAATAGAACTAAGTCGATATTTAGCACCTTACCAAAACCAGGAAACGGAAAAGCATTCAGACGTATAGTACATTACGAAAAGGAATACACCGTAAAACCATTAAAAACGACCAACTTAGCAGGAAGAGACCCGGTTACTGGAAGGAAAGTTGTCTCTGGACTTGGAGGTGGAATTAAGCACAAGTATCATTGGGTTAAATTTGACAGGGATGGACCTGAAGAAGGAGAACCTCAGCTAGAGAAAGTTTTAAGAATTATTAAATGTGGTTGTAGAACTGCACATGTTGCTTTGGTTGCTGTCGGAGATCATATGAAATATATTTTGGCAACTGAGAATATGAAACCTGGTGATGTGTTAAAAACATCAAAGTTTATTCCTAAAAATCCTGTTGAAGCAAAAGAAGGAGATGCTTATCCTCTGGGTGCACTGCCTACTGGAACTGTTGTGCACAATGTCCAACTACATCCTGACAATAAAACAACTGTAATTCATTCTGCTGGCAGTTTTGGTACTATAAAGAAAATCCTAAATGATAAAATAGTTGTACAGCTTCCTAGTAAGCAAGAATATGCATTCGACCCACATTGTATGGCTACAGTAGGTGAGAAAACAATTTTTATTAATTTTTTGTTTATTATGGAAGTGAAGTACATTAGGGTATTCAATTTCTTAAATAAATAATTTATAGGTAGAGTCTCAAATGTTGAACATTCATCAATACCTATAGGAAGTCCTCAAAGGTTAAGAGAACTAGGTTATAGACCTAGATCTGGATTGTGGCACAGAAAAACAGGAAGATTTGGTAGAAAAATAAAGAAAATACCACCTGTTAAAGTTTATGAAGGACCAAAAGTAAAACCACAGGTGATAAGATGTACACATCCAAAAATTAAATTACCACATCATGTTATATAAAACAAAAATATCAACATGGAGGACTAACTGCTTTTGATTTCATTTATTTGTATATTTTATCGTAAAAACCATTCTTTAATTCAGTTATTTCAATTTTAGTCTATAATATTGCTTGAACATATTTAGAAATTGAGGTTATTCTGTATTTATTATTAGATAAATAAAAGTGTTTCTTTCAAATTTACATTTTTTAAGTTTTAAACATTATAACTCATTTAAGACTTGTAAAAGAGTAAAGACATTAATGTAACTTGTCCAGTATTCCTCTCAACTAATAGCCTATTCCATGGGGTTGTTAACCTTTGAGTAGGATATGCCAAAAATTACAATTTACAAAATTTCAAAGTTCTTAAAGAGCCATAAAATTTTTTCTTATCAACATTAAATAGTACTTGCATAAATAAAGCATCTATAAGTAAAAATACCTATTTATTCATACATAGATAGTGTTTTTCCACAACAAATTAGACAATATATATATACAGGACGGACTATTTTAATCTCCCCAGTCAAATATCTCGGAAACTGTGGCAGTTAGCGAAATTTTTTTAAACAAAGTTGCTTAGTTGCAAGGGGATAGATTTTAATGATCTTGAGTCATTCACCTTCTCAGTTGAGTCAGTGACCTTGCAGATTTGGGAAGAGCAGGAAATTCTACCTTAATCTGGACCATGATTATGTTAAGTCATTTGAATGAACAATCTTTCGCTCTTTTTGAACTTCCCATCAGAAATTGGGGTTTTTGTTTAAAAAACTATTAGTTAGTTTACTATGAATTAGCCTTGAAGTTGAACTTCAAGGTGAAAGTCAAGGCCATGAGAATCTGACTCGAAAATGAGAAAATTTTCCCTGAAATATTTTTCACCGAACATTACCCATGTCTGTTGATTCAGGTGGAAAGATTAAGAAAAAGAAAATGAATTTGATATTAATACGGCCTTAAAGATCAGCCGAACTACAACAGACATAGGATTTTTTACTCTTTCCGAATCTACAATAAAAAATAGGGCTTTCCATTTAAAAATCAAAGTTGACCTTGATTTGACCTTAAAAACATCTGACTTCTAGTCAAATCCAATCCTTCTACAACATCCCTTGATCTCGTATTGTTCATTTCTACTCTTTTCTTAATTCATTTATCAACTCGCTTCCCTTTTACAGTATTCTCTTTGATTTAGTTCGTCTCATTTTGCACTTCTTTTTTTCTCTATTCATCATCATGTTTTTACTCCCCATTTCTACCTCGATCTTTGCTTTCCATTGGATTCTTAACTATATTCTCGTATTATATTTTCGTAATATCGATGATCTATATATTAGGTTAATATCGAGGAGAAAGTTTTGTAGGCGCCACGAGAGGAGCTTGTAGAAGTTTCTGTTTCATTAATTCTTCTTCATTTACGACTTTTTCCCACTTTTTAATAAGTTTAGAAAGCTCTCTCGCTCTTTTCTCTATAATTCCAATGTACAGAGACACGTTGAATGTTGTTACGGTGGTCGTTTCTCCTAGACATCAACCCCCCTCCAATCTGTTAGTTACTTAAATGTTAAAAATAATTAAACAAGATAAATTCAAGAGTCCAGTTACCCATAAGTTGGAGGACGGGATTGCTGTCGCTTCGGAGTAAGTTGAACAACAGCTCGAGTCCCTTGAACATCTTATCACTAGCTTCTTGACATTCCTTGACTCGTTCTTCGGCTCTTTTCGTTGCTGCTTTCCTTTCTTCTAATTCTATTTCCAACATTTCTAAAGCTGCCTGCTTCTGCTGAGCTTTAATTAGACTTAGTTGCCTTTGTTCTTCAACGTTTTTCTTCACTTCGTCTACTTGCTCTTGAAGCACTTCCAGCTGAAATAATAAGATTTTGAGATGTAGTTTACTACACAAAGTAGGAAAGTATTTAGTCTAGAACTCAGCAAGTTAAAAAAGAAAAGTGAACCTCATTGTTGAGCTCATTAACATAATTAAAAAGTGCAAAGTTTTCCTCCTCCTGTTTGAGAAACTGGGCTGCAAGTCTATCGATGTCGGTTTCCTCCGAGATTTCTCGTATCCGTTCTAGCAAAGATTGGTATGTTTGAATTTGACGCTCCAGAGCTTCCTTTTGTTGTTCTATTAACAGAAACAAACCGCGTAAGTTAATTTCGGAAGTCAAAACACGAAAACTTAGGTAATTTACCCACGTTTCTTCAAAGCTTCTTTCGCTTCCAAATCCGACATAACCCGCTTTTGACCTTTCACCCCGAGAAACTCGTGAAGTTTCGAATCATGGTCTAGTTTCCTTTGAAGCTCTTTCATTTCCTGACTGTGGACGAGAATGTCTTGCTTTCCCTTTTGCTTTAGAGCTTCAAGTTTTGCTTGAGCTTCTTCCCTGCCACAAACGCAAACTATTGGCTGTTGGTTCTAATTGTTTAATTACCACAAAAACGAAATAATTTATTTTGCTTTTTTAGCTCGTGGTGCATATTTCTTGAAACTTGTTGAGCTTTCAAAGCTTCCACAACTTTTTTTCTCGGCGATTAAAAACGCTCTAACAATCCTCTCCTTCACACCTTTGTCACTTCCTAAAATTAAAGGCTCTAAGCAACTTTGTCTCTTCCCCCCCCCTTTTTACCTTTGGTCGTACGCTAGTGTGCTCTGTTCCATTAAATCCATTATTGTCTTCTTTCCAGAATTCAATCTCTGAGTCAGTTCTTGATACAGCTGATTGAAAGAGATTCTTTCCTTGAGAAAATGATCAATTTCTTCTTTCAACTCGTGGTTACTGGCTAGTAGACGGTTGAGTTTAATGGTCGCCTTAAAGAAAATTGGAAAAAAGTTAACTTAAAAGATCCTGTCAGAACAGAACACTAGAAAGCTTTTCATTTTGTCCCTCATCTGCAGTTATTTTCTTCTTATTGAAGGCTCACCACATCCAATCTGTTTTCCAGTTGCTGTTGAGCTCTGGTTTGATTTTCAGTATCTTCTACGCTACAGCTTTTTGAACCTGGTTTTTGTTTCAATTTTTCCAATTCCCGTTCTACCTTCTTAATTTGAATTTCGACTTCTTTAACCTGTCTTCTTTCGTGATTGACATCTTTAACAAGTTTGTCGTGCAAGATGAGAATTTCTTTGAGTCTTTTCGCATTTTTGTCAGTTTTGATTTCGTTCGCGGGACATTTAACGCAATTCAAATCTTTAAGCAGTTCGTTTTTCTCCTTTTCTAAAATTTCTATCGTCTTTCTTTGCTTTTGAAGCAATATTTTCACCTGAAATAAAAATTTAATATTAATTATAGTGAGTATATAATCATTCATACAATCATAATAAATTAAATCGTTGACCTCACTTCTTCGGAATAAGCTTCTCTATCTCCTTCCATAATACGGTACTGCCTCTGTAGTCGGCCCAGTTCCGCCCTTGCCATTTGATCCATTTCGAAATCCTCAGAATTTGAATTTTTTTTTCTCGACATTGTTTCCCTCGAGTGTTGTGCGAACTGTTTCTTTCCCTTTCACTTTTGTCTTCTGTCGACAGTGTGCAATATTGACCTTGCTACCTGTAACAAATAGATCAATAGCAGAAGACAGACGACGGTTGTCATAGTGACTTCTCCTTTCCCTCGACGCTGATTTCTCCTTCTCCATGGTGATTTCTCCCTTTAGGTGGCACTTCGCAAGCCTTTTTACTCTTTAATCCGTGATTGATCTTTTCGTTTATAAAGTGGAGTAAAATCACAACATATTTGCGTAACATAAATTATGAATTATTTTAGTGAAAATAGTAAATAATATTGAGATCGTAGGGGTGTCACTGTGTAAAATAAAAATTGTGAAGTGTATGTTCGAATGTCGCGTTGTTTCTTACATATCTAAATCGTGAGTTTCCGTGTTGATTAATGTCTTAAGTGCTCAACGTTCTGAAAACCTGTAAATCGGTTTTTTAAAAACCATAAATATGAGTGAAAAAATGTAAATATTTTACCGAGTTCAACTATTTATTTTATTCTATTTATCATTTTTATTTACTTAACTACTTTTTAAATCTATTTATTGCTTGTATTTATTTATCTAACAACTTATTTTAATTCATTTATTATTTTTATTTATTTAGTCAAATATTTATTATACTTATATTTTTATTTATTTATTTATTCATTCTACTGTAGTGATACCTTGAGATATGCGTTTAATTCGTTCCGTAATTTTTTTCGTATCTTTTCGAAAAACAATTTTCCCCAATCGAAAGTAATTGAAATGCCTTCGCGCCGTTTCAGCACTCAAAATTCTATCCCCATTGGTTTTTATCGCATGTTTTACAATAAGAAAAATTTATTTATAAATGACAAATATACAATGGTGTAAAAGTGTGATGAAGAAAAATGTAAAGCAAAAAAAAACTGGGTTTATAAAGTGTACGAACTTATTAGTATTTTGATCACTTAAATGCAACTTTATACTTAATTGTAGTCACTCCTTTTCTCTGCATTACTCTTCGCTTCTTTCGACTGATTCAAACAAAATTGTCCAAGAAGGTTTGTTTTTCCCATCTTTTCGAAATGCTGGGGAAATAAGTTAGGCAAGTGTCAGTAAATAGCTTCGATGCACGACCAGTTCCAACTTTTTCGGTCTGTTTCTTTTCTACGGATTGTGAAACTCAACTGCTTATACATATGGGTCAAAACAAACATCTGCGAAGTGTGTAACTCCAAGAAATCAGAAACGCTGGCACACCTACTATTCGAATGCCCAATATACAAACCTCTGAGAGAAAGACACCTCGTAGAAGAAAATTTGATTATACTCTTAAGCAACCTCGATGCAGAAAAAATAAATAAAAAAAATCTATATGTATATGGCACAGGAGCTAAAACTAAGGAGTTTTGCCTTGTATGAACAAGTAGTGTGATTTCTGTAATGACTCGATTGTGTTGTATATTTTTGTTTTCTATTTTGTGTAAATATCTTACTGTGCTCCTTAGAAACTTCCCAAATGTGATTTCTTTTTGTAAATTTTACACTGTTTCACAATTTATATATTGTTTATACATCTGTTTTTTGTTGATTGTAAAAAGAGACCCCTAATGCCTATTGGCGGAATAACGGATTATTATTATTATATATATTATATTGTGAAACTCTCTCCCACATTCACAAGATCTCTTTTATCTCATTTGTAGAGAGACCCTCCTCTACCTCTGGCTCTTCCTCAAAACAATTTCTTCAGAACCCCCGAATGCTGTTGAGACGAAGAAGATGGAACAATATACATTCTGCCAAGATCTCTAATGCCTGAACCTGCTTATCTTGTTCAATATGATAGTGAATTTGACTTTGATGATTTCTTATACACACCTAAAGACGACTCTTTTGATGCAGAACTTCCGTCGATTACTACTGTGTCAAAGAGAAAGAAAATGACAATTATTGATCGCAAATGGGAAAAAACAGATCTGACTGCGCAACCCGTATCAGGTAGAGCCACACAACAGTCATTCGATTTTTTTAACGAATCCAGAACTCCGACAGAAATTCTTGAGCTTTTTCTTGATCATGACGTCATTGAACACGTTGTTCAATACTCCAACGCCTACGCTGAAAGTAAGGGTGTAACACTTGACTTGACCAGTTCTGAGTTCAAATGTTTTCTCGGGATTATTTTTATGAGTGGTTATGTGTCACTTCCTAGAAGACGTATGCTCTGGGAACCAAGAAAAGATACGCATAATACACTCGTTTGTAGTGAAACATGACCGCTTTGAAACTATTTTTTCTAGCTTGTACGTTGCTGATTACTTAAATTTGGACCCAAGTGACAAGTTTTGCCATATTGGACCTCTCATAACAATGAAAGATGCATGAAATTCGTTCCAAATGAAATATATTTCAACTTTGATGAGATTATGGTTCCTTATTATGGTCGGCACGAGTACGGACGATACATTGATGGAAAACCCATTCGCTTTGGTTATAAATTTTGGTGCGCTGCAACACCTCTGGGATATGTTTGCTGGTTTCAACCACATCAGGATAACAAACATGAAAAATATGATGAGGACGATTCACCTGTTGTTCAATTTAGTGAGACACTTACAAAAGCACACCCTGGACAATATCATTTTGTACTAGACATACTCACGAGTATTTCAATTCTTGATAAGCTCAGTTCAATGGCACATCAGGCAACTGGTAGAGTGAGTAAGAATCGCAGTGAGAAAGCACCATTAGAATCAAATGTTATTTTAAGAACGAAAAAAATAGGCAACTTTGACTATCGAACGGATGACAAAGGCAAAATTTTGTGCAGATGGAACGATGTACGTATTACCACTGTTGCCTCATCTGGCGCTAGCATCGAACCTTTGAATCCAGTCAATAGCTTTCCCCAGAAACTGAATAAGACTATCCAAGTCCAGCAACCAAATCTGATTAAAGTGTACAACACTTTTAAGGGAGGAGTAAACAGAGCTGATAAAAACATTGATAAGTATCGGGCATCAATCCGAGGAAAGAAATGGTATTCAAATCCTCTTCTGTTCTGTTTCGAGTTGATATTACAAAATGCATGGCAACTCCATACGACAAATGATAACCAACAAATGGATCTGTTGGAGTTCCGTCGACGAGTGCCAAACCATTATCTGGAGACCCATGCGAAATTCCTCCGAAGAAAAATGCCTCCTGAAAGCCCTTTTACAATTGTTAAAATTGATTTACTTTAAGATGGTAAGGTCGTTTGAAAATTAAGCACTATAAGCAAAAAACCTCTTTTCGATGATATAAACGTGCTGCACTCTTACATTTAATGCTGAATATCACCAAAAAACTGGTGTAACCATCTTGTACGATCCTTCTTTTTTAGTGAGACCCTCACCAGGCTGAAAGAAGAATTGTAAGAGATGGGTCTTAGAGTACCGCACTGACAATGACAATATTTCATTAACATATTATGAATACATCGAATTATTATGCTATATTGAAAATTATAAAAGATTGTGCTGAAATTATCAAAAATTTTGCTTTTGTTGAAATATTATGCTGTCTGGTGGGCCCAACTCCTACAAGATAAACTGTGTTACTACCTTTATTACTACTAATACTACACTACTACTGTTATGTGTTACAATATCACTATTGTAAAATAGTGCCGCAATTATGATCCGCTACTATTTTCATCCTCTTTTTCCTTCGTTTTCGGTCAACTTAGGATCACATTGTTTCCAAACTTTTTTCTCGTATTTATATTCTCGCCATTTTAATGATTCCTGCTTTCACAAATGTTGTATAAACTTTTGTGGCCGCTCATAATTTAAGTGTATCGGCTAGTTTAGCTAGCTAGTAAACTTAGCGTATTTTTTAACGAACAGAATTCACAGAGATGAAAATCTCTGTGAATTGTGTTCGTTTTAATTATATAGTGTTTTATAATAGGGGTGTCAAACTGAAAAGCTAACTTGGGCCAAATAAGCAATACTTAACTTTTCGTGGGCCGCAAAAAAATCATTGATCCTAGAAACTAGCATTTTTATTTTGAATAGTATATTGGAATAAACATATTTAATGTTAAATTATTGATTAAAATGATCCGTACAGTTTATAAATAAAATATATTATAATTTTATATTTAGTTTAGTTTCGTTTCGTTTCTAATTCACATTTATTTTTATTTTTACTTTGGGTCGGATATATTGACTGGATCGCAAAAATATTCATCTTGGGCCGCGAGTTTGACACCCTTGCTCTGAGACATTCATAATTATTTAAAATTTTTTTTCTAATTTTCATAAATGTAGTTTTTATTTTGGCGCCCATTTTGAAACTAATGTCATGTTCATTGATACCGGTCAAAATTTACGTAACTTACCTGTAGTATGAAGTGTAGTGTACTTATTGTGTCTCTGTAACATAGTACTCAATAAACATTAAAATATAAAAAAAGGTATAATGACTGACAACATATCTACTCAAAAATGTCTGAAAAATATTAAGATGTAATTTCAAAATAATCAGTTTAAAAATGTTCAGATGCAATAACGGATTTGGAACGTAAGAGCATTAATTACGTTCAGTCTGAGAGCTCTCTTTTTTAGGCGCGTCTTATTCAAAAGTTGGCAACCCTACCACACAATATTACGCCATATTTGTAGTTTCGGTTTCTCAACGAAAGTAAACCATTTGACAAAAATGTCGTATATGTTAGGACATTTGCACAATGGATGGCAAGTCGATCAGGCCATTTTATCGGAGGAAGATCGAGTTGTTGTAAGTACCTTTTTCATATCATTCTGAACTCAATTAAAACAAAAATAAAATGTCGAACCTAATTCCTGTCATATTCAATTATTTTCAGGTAATTCGTTTTGGTCACGATTGGGATCCGACCTGTATGAAAATGGACGAAGTTTTATACAGCATCGCAGAAAAAGTGAAAAATTTCGCGGTTATTTATTTAGTGGACATAACTGAAGTTCCGGATTTTAATAAAATGTACGAATTATACGATCCGTGCACCGTCATGTTTTTCTTCAGAAACAAACATATAATGATAGACTTGGGTACTGGTAATAACAATAAAATCAATTGGGCGTTAGAAGATAAGCAAGAAATGATTGACATAGTTGAAACAGTGTACAGAGGAGCTAGAAAAGGTAGAGGTTTGGTAGTTTCACCCAAAGACTATTCAACTAAATACAGATATTGAACTCTCAAGACATTGTTCAAAAGTGGTTTTGTTTTTATATTATATTGTGAAATACTTTTTACACGTTGTAAATTTCTTCCTTTGTATTTTAAAAATCTTATTTATGACTAATAAAATACTCAGCTGTCAGTGTAAATATTAATTTTTGTATATAAATTTCTTGATGAAAAACCTGCTCCAGCCTTAAAATTTGAAAATTTTTTTGGAAAGTCCTTCAATTTCAACTTTAGTGATTTTCTTTAGCACCAAATTTTATTAATTATAATGTGAATGATAAAAAACGAGATGCAAAATTTTGAACACTGTTAGTGAGTGCATCAAATATTTTTAAATAAAGTTGTGATTTATGAGCAAATAATATAGTTGTAAATATTCAAATGGTATTATGAAAATGTTAGTAACCAGTTTTTTCAAATTGTTTATAACTTTTGAGAAGTTACAAGAAAGCATTACAAATAGCAAAACCCTGTATTATTAGCAAATGTTAATTGACATGTCTTTGATGTTTCTGATTACTCAAATTTCAGTGTGCACGTTATTCTAAGGAGTGTTATCCCTCCTGTGTAAGGCCAAGGTGCACACTAGGGCTAATGGAATGAATGAATAAATGAAAAGTTATAAATTAAGAGACAGATAGTAGACTTTATTGGGAAGAAAGGAACAAGTCACTATCTACTGTATGTACAAGTATTTTCAATTGTTATCAAGAAACACTTGTTAATTACCCATGTCCACTTCCTGGTTTTAAAGTACCCATCTGTTCTCTCAATAAAAATCTTCTGCACTTACAACTTGTGGCCTCAAAGTCGAAGACAAGTGATAGTTAATTAGGATGCTTAGCAAATGAAAAAGGAGAAATTATATTATTATTACACAGTGTATTATATTATTCTTTCCAGTGAAGTAAACTATAAAACTCAGTCTCGATGAATGACTGAGTAGTTCTCTCTTGCTGAGCCTGCCTTTGTCTCTGCTTTTTCTTTTGATTGACCATAGGAGTGGTGTCAGTAATCTGGAATGATGTTCCAGAATTAAGGTTCACCCTTGATGTGTCCCATAAAGTCAATATAATACAGTCGAAGATATTAAATTATATGGATATACTCAGATTTCAAATTAATTTCAATGGCTAATGTCTAAAGGACCAAGAGAGTAAAAGCAACCTGTAAATATCTAACCAAGAACCCATAGACTTGTGTTCAATGAACACTAAAAATGAGTTATTAAAATAAGTAATTAAAAAAAATTTATTAATAGAGAGAAAAGTATTTAAAACGGCATTATAGCAATGAAAAAGTGAAAAGTCAAATTCGAAAAGCCATTCTAATTCCTTTTAAGCGCCACTGGCCGTTATGGAAGAAACGAAACGATAGTTGATTCAAGTTGGCGGTTGTTTTCCTGAACGCGGGAACTAAACTAAAACCACAATAACTCGAAAATGTCGATAAATTATTCGCAAAGCATAATATTCAAGGAGGTCTTTTAGGAGCTCGTTAGAAATCGTACTTGTATGAAACTAGTCCGCGCAAAAAGGTACTAAAAAACTTGCTATATCATAATTTCATTTTTGCGCGCGCGCGCACGCGCAAAACTTTAAATTCTCTTTCGTACTTAATGTAGTCTATAAAGGGACATTTGGAAAAGATGAAAACCTTATTAATGCTGATTAGAAGAAATTAAAAGTCAATATATTGGTCAGTTAAAATTGTATAATAACTTATTAGTCTTATTGGCTATAACTTAAGTCTTATAAGTTTTTGTCGCGAGTTGAAATACTCTTTCCGTATCCTGTTATACCCAAGAAGGGTAGCAGATGGCTCGATAAATGTTAAATAGGAGATTTTTATCGTAATGATGAGCCTCGCTCTGGACGGCCATCTTTAATCCATGACAATACTGTCAAGATCATGTTGGAGCAAAACCTTTTTCGAAAACATCGGAAATTGAGGACACAAATAAGTGGTAAATAACGATGGAAATTATATTTAATAAATATTATTAGACGTATGACACATTTATACTTTGCATTATTCTAAAAACAAACAGACCGAAATTTCCGGTAGGCCTAAAATTTACCAGTGTGAGGTTGTCAGTTTATTTTACTTTAAAATAATATTTAAAAATTATAGAAAAAGGCTAGGGGTTAGCACCCGCTGTTTTTATAAATATTATAACTCCTTTACCAGTTCCCAAAATGGTTTTCAGGGGTCTCTGATATAATTCAGAGAAAGCGTAGGAAAAATTAAGTACAGAATACTAAGAAACTATGAAAGAATAAGGGAGACAGGAGAAACCCTAAAAAAGATAGTAGTAGAACTTACCAACAGTGTAAAAAATTATGAAACGATTTAGAAGTTAGAAGAAGAGAGTATGAAGCAGAAGAAAATAATAGAACAAGCTATTGAGACAAAAGGAAGAAGAAACATGAGAGGAGACTCGAGGTAATACAAAGAATATGATTCTGAGGAGGGGAGAAAAATACCTCAAAATAGTAGGGAGAAGAGAAAGGCGATAGCTGACTACAGAACGGGGACATACAGATGGGAAGCAGAAAGAGTATGCATCCTACGCAGAGGAATACTCTCAGCGGAACACCGTACAAATGATTACAGGGATGCGGAAGATCACGAAAGAAAATGGAAAATAAGAGGCTTTAAAAGAAGATTATGGAAAATTATGTCAATGTATCATATATTATTATTGTTATTGTTATGTAATACCTCTTGTAAATGAACACTGACCTGAAGTTTGGAAAGTACTATCCTAAAGTAAGATCTATAGATTGGTAATTGTCTCAACCTGGGAGACAAATAGGAGTTAAGTAATGTATAAAATTAAAAAAATCCAGCCAATTATCACTTTAAAGGAAACATCTTGGAACACAGGAAACACTTTATATATAACATAAAAAAGGACTTAAAAATTCATTGAAAATTGCTTTATTTTCAGATCTTTTCACAACAGGTATTTCTCAAATCTTGCCACAACCTTCTTTGGTAAGGCAGAAAATCGCAAAAAAAATTCAAAACAATCAAAACAGTATCAGAAAAATTCTTTATTCAGTTCCTCTTAATTACTTCGACACTCCAAGTACTAAAAATAATAAAAAACAAAAATAACAACAAAATGAAACAAGTTCACAACTGCCTCGAAGTAACCCAACAGTCCCCTTCTCACATCCGGGAAAAAAATTTTCATATTTTCCATCACAGGAAAAAACTAAAACATAAAAAATTAAAATGGCTAAACAACTCAAAACCGAAATAACTGCTCTCCGTAATTTCAAAATTTAGAATCGTCTCCTCCTTCTGCTTTTATCAACGAATGCGCCGTGATCAGAACAAAAGATGCCCCCGCAAAACCTGAATATATCTTTTAAAATGTAAGTACACGTTTATTATTCCTTGTGAAAGACTTGTTTTCATTTGATTTCCACTCTTTTTATGAAAGACAATTTATGGCTGCCGCTGTGGTCAATGACGTTTTTATTACCTTATTTTACAAGATTATTGTTATTCAGTCATAAATGGAGTGGACAACGACCGAATCGAAACTCTTGATGAGCCTTACTGCTCTGCGGCCATGCCATTTGCAAAAATAATTTTCAATCGTACCGCTCTTGCCCCCCACCCACCCCAAAACTACCATTATCTACATGGTACAACCCATTTTCAAAGGCTTTTTCTCTATCTGACTAAAACTGACTAAAAAAGAAATCGATTCGTCCGGTAAACGAGATCCTTAATTATTGTTTACAGATAGCCCCTATATCCCTTCATGGACGTAAACTGTGATTCCGCCATCTCAATTATACTGTTCTTGAGCGTTTGATGAAAACAAAAAACTTATAAAGCGGCAGTTTATGTATTATATATAAATTATACTTTACACATGTAAACTATTTTCCGCCAAATGCCACGTCAAAGGTTTGCTAGTACTCATGCGTGGCACCAACGTTACTGTGTTAAATTAAAAGAATATCAATCTTTACAAAAACACGTCTGAAAAGAGACCCCACAACTAACTGAAACCTGTCCCCTGCAACTGTTTTCTTTTTCCCCCTAATCTTTTCTAATTTACTTCTTTAGATAACATCGCATCTTCAATTTAAAAAAAATTATTTAACACAACTTAAGTAGTCATTCTTTTGTTTTGGTCACTGAGCTTTATTTGACAATTCTTCTGTTGAATGCCGCTCTGTGACATCAAAACCTAGATGAACCAAATTAAATCTCATTTTTCTGTGATGCATTCAGTTTTTGAATTATCCGGAATAAATAATTTTAAGCGTATGATCATTTTGGTGAGGATAATAGGTGACTAGAGTGGGTTGTGCGTTGAAAAAATGGTTTCCTGAGTCCGAAGAAGCATCAAGCTTCATTTCAAGACTGGTACGAAACATTCAGAACTACCAAACGTATACTCAGAACAAAAACAATTTCTTTGGGAAGATTGTACAAAAGAAAGCAAAAACTATAAAAATCAGAGTTAAAGACATGGCACAGGATGCGATACGACACGGAACCTACTGTAACACTATCCCGGCCGCCGTTAAATTAATGCCAGACTAAAGACCCCCACTCTTTACGGTATTCAAAAAAAAATTAAAAAATAAATAAATCTGTGATCACGATCGCCGAGACCTGATTTTGTTATCAATTCAAAACTTCTAAGAATAAAAACTTCACTGTCCACTCAAAACAAGTCTGGTGGTACTCGAAGCGAACGTCGTTTCCATTCGGCAAATTTTAAAAACTGAAACGAAGTGGTTTTCAAACTTTTCTCAAGACATTCGCCACATGGGAAACCATATTTAAAATTAAATTTTAAAATCAAGTCAACAGATTTCCTCTCATCTGTTTGTTCAAAAAGACAATCAAGGTTTCAAAAACCGTTTTCTCTTTGTTTGTTTCGATAAACACATATAAAAGGAGATTATAAAAAAAAAATTATTTCCATTTCACGGAGAATCCCATGAATTCTGACTTTTTGGAGACCAGATGCTGCTTAATGAGTGAAACGGATCAAACTGTTCCATTTGCTGAAATGAAAAACCAAGCAAAAATTATTCTCCAAATCCTCAGCCCTTTCTAATTTTTTCAACTCTAAAACTTTCCTAAATCGTTATACGTACCTCCGTTAAGTTTTCCCTGCTCTGACTTCGAGGCAAGTTTGAAGTCATCGAATTCTGATTGAAGAGCAACGGATTCAAAATACTAGCCGCGTTCCCACTCACGGCTCCCATATCCAGATTTGTGTTTTGTATATCGTGGCTCATGAGATTTTCCGTTTCTGTCATCGGAAGGTAACTCCCGAACCGATTAATGTTTTCATCTATTGAGGAACTTTGATTAGGATCTGTACTCGGATTCCAAAGACTTGAAGATGGCCATGAGGAATTGAGGAGAGAGCTCCAAGATTGATCGGCGTAACTGTCCTGAGATGGTAAATTTTCGGTGGAATGTTGACCATTGCGACTTGAACACCATAGATAGTCTAACCAGTTTTCTGAAAATGGACAAAAAATACAAATAAAATTCCGTCGACACAAGATTTCTCTTCTGACCAACACCCGATTCGCTGAAATCACCTTTCCAAGAGAGCTGATAGTTACTGTCTTGCTGATGCATTAACTGCATAACCGCATGTTGATCTTCCCAGAGATTTTCGGGGTCTATCTGAAGCGAATCCTCGTGACTGTTACTTTCGGGCACCGGTTCCCTCAAAAAATCTGTAGTTGCAGAGTTAGGATACATGGGTGAAATCATGGATACACTGGGCGCGGATTCCGGGAAGTTTATGTTGAAAAGATTGTTTTGACTTCCTCCAGGGCTGTACGGAATCGAAGTCCAATTAGAGATTGGTTTCTTCGGACCTATTGGACCTATAACGAGACAAGAATTGTTTATTTCATAACCTTTCTTCAAGAACAAATACAAAACACTGTCTCCCCATCATACCTAGAGGACAACCGGAAGTCTCGCCCGCTTTAGACGACTCCGAAAACCCAGAATTAGATTGCGTTTGTTGTTGCTTTTGCGGATGGCTTTTTGCAGAAACTATGTTTGAATACAGAAGAGGGCTGTCATTCTTGCCGACTACTTCGCTGAAGGATCTTTGCTCCCAACAGAGAGTATTTGGAAGTGTCGATGACGTTTCCACAACTGAAATTTTAAATGGTCTCAATAGGTATTTGAACAGTGTTGTACTCCAAACTTCTCGGTCTCCCACAAGTTCTCACTCACCTTTTTGATTTCCAACTTTGTCGTTGAGACGTCTTTTGTTAACATTCTTCTCCTTCCTCTCTCTCGCATTTTTCTGACTTTTTTGCGAATTTTTATGATTTTCGCTAGGATTCTGTTTCCACACACTTATGTTCCCTTCCCCGATGTTTCCAGACTTATTTCCCTTTGTGTTTACTTTCCACATGTTTTTCACACCGACGGTTTTCTTCTCTTTTTCGAAGTCTTCGTCATCACAGTCTCCTTCGTAATTGTTTTCTTTGCATTCCAATACGTTCGATTTCCTCTCCTTGCCGGTGACCTTTCGGAATTTCTCGTTTTTCAACCTCGTCGTCACCGAATCCGAGTTTTCCTTCTCTGCATCGTTCGAACTATCCGTCATCGTCGAACTCGTTTCCTCTTCTTCTTTGCTCGGTTCTTTCTGAATTATTTTCTTCGATTTCCCTCCTCCCTTTTTAGTAAACTCTTTTTTCTCCTCCTCTTTGGGTATTTGTTTAATATTTTCACTGTCGTTCCCAACCTTTACTTTCACTTTCTCCGCTGAACTTCCGCTCGCCCGTGAGAACACGTTACACCAGCCAGCGGAGTTGGAAAAATTTTTGTCTTTCTTCTTATTCGAACATGGTTCGTGCGTTTGTTCTCCACCTGCGTCAGAACTATTTGAATTTTTCTTTCCTAATTTCTTCTTGTGTTTCGGGAGATTGATAACCATTCCCGAACCGTTCGATAAAATGCTGTTGTTATCTTTCCCTTTATTACTGCATTCTGTCCATTCGTCACTTTTTGTGTGCGTTTCGTATTTATCGTCTTTATGTGCAGGGACTAACTGCCGATCATCAGCCGAACTCACCCATCCACTCTCTTTCGCCTTGCTCTTCTCCAAGCTTTCAGAGTCAATCCTTTTGTACTGATTGATTTCTTTCAAAACGTTTGTTCCGACTTGCTTCAGATCCAGAGCGACTGTCGCTTTGTCTCGCGTCATTGTTACGAGAACGCATTTCAATATCCGGTCCGCTTCGAAATATGCCGCGGCGAATATACAAAACAACAAAAAAATCATGAAGCTCACCGATGAATAGTACAAAAGAGGCTCCCACGACGGTCTCGTCAGCGCGGAAGAACACACCGAAAGAAATATCTGTGGAACCGTCGTTATGAGTGTGTAATTCACTTCGATTCCCAAACTCGTTTCCACCCTTAACGTCCTAAATACCCTTGTCAGAGTGAAATCAGGAGTGAATGCTATGTCGATCTTTTTCGTTCCGTTTGGCGGCAACCGAAAGGGACCGCAATTCAACACTGAAAATCCGTATCCTTCGCATTCGAGTCCATTTATATAGAAAGTATGAATGTATATCGGAAGTTCGCCGACGTTTCGAAGAGTAAAAGACCTTTTCACGGTCAAGTTTGGGTAGGAATACTTTTTGTTCCTCTCTTCTGAAACAAAACAAAACGAAATATTCGTGACAATCTGTTGCAATCAACATAAACTGCCCAACTGTATAACCTTTTTTTATATTTGGGTACTTTTTTATCCAGTAGCCAACTTCACGCCCCAATCGTCTATTTCCTTTATACCTAATTTTAGAAATCTTGACTTCATTATACCCTCAACGGCTTTCATTTACACAAATTGGCTTCTTTTAAATATATATTTTATTTATTTATTTGGGCGTCCTTTCTTAAGGCATTGCCCTTTAATTTCATTGCTTCGATGATTTCAATGCCGAATTCTATTTTCAATAAATTCTTGGTTCAAAAGTACTCAGAAACAATAGTCGTAACATTTTTTTTATATCATAAAGGTTAATGACTCCTCTTAAATTATTGAATTCATCACGCCAAAAACAATAAAAACTGACGATACTCACTGTGACAATCTTTTAAATGCTTTTCGGAAATTTCAAACATCAAAGGATTATCCGAACCAGGCTTTCGGTTCCCAAATTTCAACTGAGCGTGTGCAGCTTGACCTTGGAGCTCGATCACTTCTATAATCGTTAAATTATTTCTGATTATAAGTAACGAACAACTCTTGTGAGGACTGCGTGGCGTGTACGCTATTGTCACCTAAAAAAATTTTAAATAAGATGAACGATTCAATTTTAATAAAAACAAAGTTAAAGAGAGAGAGGCTTACTTCATAGTTTTCGCCTGGCGCCAAAGTAGTATTTAATTTCCCGTTAGGCTCATGAGGCTCTGGAAGATCCTGAGCTATGTAAAACTCTTTGGGTGATGAATTAAAACAGTGTCCCCCCAAATTTGGCCTAAAGCTGAAAAATAGTAATTTTTTAAATCCAGTTTTCATTTTCACTGAAGTGAATAGGCAAATTTAGAAAACCTTCAAGCTGCTTTTTTTGTAGGAATATCGAAACAGCTTTCTCGGTTTTCCAATTTTTAAAAACACTCAAATTACTACTAGTAAGTTTTGTCTCTTAAAATAAAATAAATATTTACCTTGGAGGAAAAGAATCTAAAAGCCTTTTGGCTTGTGGATAAGCCCACTCTGTTACAAGTTGTACTACTACCATATGACTAGCAGGATTGTAAAGTTTCAGTCTTTGTACAGTTGTGTTGAACACCTGAGTCAAGGGAAACGAGTTTGCTCACATTAGAAAACTTGGGCCAGATAAGTCTGACTTTAGCCTTGAACAACTCTTCCCTAACTTCGTTCGTGTCCAGTCTTAGAACTATATCTTGCCAATGACCTGAACCAAAACCATTGGTAAGATTAAGAAGGCGGTGGTATCGATCTCGGAGCAAAGTGGCGTCCATGTCGCTTATGTAAGGTGACAAAAGCTCGCTCTGCATCCACTGCAACCCACCTACAAACCAAAAACCAACGACTTTAAGACTCATAGATGCTACTTTACTTGAGGGAAGCAAAATAACTCCGACAACAGTAAGTTTCATTTGAATTTTGTGTCAACATTTGTCTCTAAAAAAAAATATTATTACTCAACTTACCGCCAGAGGAATTCAAAGAAATTCCCAAATAACAATGACCTCCGCAATTTTTCCCCGGCTCCCACTTCAAATCTCCAATGTAATTATTAGAACTCGGAAGTATTTCTGAACCTCCTGGTGCACCTTTGAAACTTAACCTAGGATCTGGAGGGACGCTCGTGATCGACGTCGCCGTCATCGGCCTGTTGAACGTCGACCGAATTTTCAGAGGCTGACTGCAGATCCTTCCCTGATATAATGAGCAATATAACAATTAACAAAACTGCCGTGCAATTGGTGGGGTCTCCTTTCCCCACACAAATCTCCTTACTTAAACAAGGTATGTGATTTACAAATTCAGATGGGTTCATTATCGACACTTACAGGAAAACAATCGTCGAACACGATTTGTTTAGGAATCATTTCCAAAGCACCGTGAGCCACGGAAACTCTCACCGGAATCGTTAATTTTTCATACTGACTTTTGATCGTTATCAATGCAGACATTATTTCCTCACTCTCAGATGCGTGAATCACGAGTTCTACCACAGCTATGGCATCGGGCTTTAATTTTGTCTGTAAAGAAGTAAACCAAATGAATATTCACGAGTACATAAAGCAAGTTAAGACAAAAATCAGATTAGGAATGGGATCGACAATCTTCAATTACGTTGAAGTTTAGAATCATTAAATGACACACTTCAACGAAAGAATCGCCAAAATTTCTTGTAAATTTAATACATTAAAAGTTCCCAAAACAAATTAAATTGGCATCACTAAAGCAAAGACGTCCTTAATTCTTTTAACATTAAAGACACATAAATTTTTTTTCTAAATTTTCGGAACAAAAATAAAATAACATTTATAACTTCTGAGCCACAGTCACGACGATAATCATTAAACACATCAACAATAATTTACTTATTTCTAAATTTTATTCTCTTTGATATTGAAAAATTTTTTTAAACTCTAGAATAAGTTGACCTACGAGGCCCGGGGACTCCTAAACTTTCATATTATTTGAGTCCCCATTACGAGTTAGACATTTTACAAACTAGCCGGTAAATGTTACAAATATTCAGTAATTGGTCACATTTACCAAGCTTAGTTTGTGATTATGAACAATTGCCGGAATTTTTTTTACCCCATGTTAACCCCCACCTGTCTCTAAGTGAGACACCAAATAGTTGGTCTGGCTTTATAGGGTCTAAACAACTAGGGAACATACCAGTCTCTTAGTCCAGGAAGTGGATAAAAAGATGTGAGGTACAGTCGATAGGGTGGGATAAGTTAAAGGATAGAGAAAGAATAGAGAAGAGGGATTGTAGAAGAGAGAATAGAAGAGACATGAGAGACATGTCACCTTTAGTAAAATTTTAGAAACAAAATGCTTACAAACCTATAAAAGGAATGAATAATTTATAAAATTGTCTAAATTATCATGAAACCTAAGCGAAATCTCATGTAAAACAAATTCAGGCCAGTGAGGCCCCACATCCCTCATGGCGAAAACGCATTTAGGGTTAATTCAAAATTTAAATCACACAACTTCTTTACTGCCTAAAATGTAAATAAAGAGTGACCTCAATTTTAAGTAAATCTAAATCGTTCGTTTATATTACCCGGTAATCACATTATCGGTAATTAGCATGTAATCATGAAAGAAATATCGAAGCCGTCTAATAAAATAAAAAATGAATGTATTTCAATTTTTATTTTAAGAAAACCTGAACATTTTTTCTTTAAATGTCTTATTTGTTAAGCATGGCTACTAACGAACATTCTCAACAAAAATCAATAATTTACTATAACTCAGGAAGTGATTCTTAATTTTAT
>JADMLL010000002.1:18505058-18645932 GCA_016920875.1 Columbicola columbae
TATCTTCGGTCGTAGTGTACCAAAAATTGTCAAATTTTACAAAAGATTCCGCATTTATCAGAGCAGGTGTGTACCAAATTTGAAACTGGGAGGTGGAGAGATGACCTCAATTTAATTAAAATAAACTCAAAGAATATCGAAAGAAAGGGTGACCTTGATCAAGGTTGAAGCAGATAGCCCCTTATTGCACTGAGCAAGAAAGTAAGTTAGAGGAGGAGGAAAACAATCGAGCAAATACCCTCCGCTCAGTTGCCTTTCATATGAGAATTCATTTGGGCCCCCACCTTCCCAAGTACAAAGAGAACACGTCACAGACAATTCAAACCTGTAATATTCACAAGAAACCAACTCTTGTACCTGACTCTTCCAACGTTCAGAGGTTCATACGCAGAGCGCAGGCGATCATACGGTAGCAACCGCATTTATACTGAAGTTTCACTGGTTTGAAGGCAGGACATCCAAACAATCTTCAGTTATGAGTCAAGAGCCCAAACCCCGTTCTGGGGCCAATCCTCAATCGACCAGTTTGTAAAAAGAAAAAGGATCGCTGCCTTGATGAAGAAGGTCAGATTTTTAAAAAGTAATATTACAGATCACCCAACACGGGCAGTCCACGCGCCGACAACCTCGATTCTTCCGAACTACTGTGCCTGTCCGAATTGAAAGCGCTCCTGTTAGAAATAAAAATGACGCCACCAAAATAAAGAAGAAATTAAGAATGAGTTAACGAAACTTAGAAAGGAAAACTCAGAGTTCAGGGAAGAGAATGCCCGACTAAGAGGCCTAATACTAAAACTACAGACAGACTACAACAACTTACAAGCAGAAGTTAACAAACTTAGAGACAGAGAAGAAAAAGAAAAGGAAGACAAAAAGCTCAACCTTATTTTTCTGAAAAGGTCGCACAACACACAAAAAGACCGATACAGATCTAAAACACAGAGGAGAAGAAATCTGCAAAGAGTTAATAGGCCTTGATGTCAACTTCCATGAAGCGCGTCACATAACAACCAACAGCGCCGGATTCGAGGTGTTCGTTGTGAAATGCAAGTCATTAACTGATAAAATAGACATATTAAGACTTAAGAAAAACCTTCGGGAAACTATTTATATCGAAAGAGATCTTACAAAAAGGGAACAGGAAATACAGAAGTATCAGGAAATTCGGAGCAAAGGAAAAGTCAAAAGGTCACAATGTTAAAGTTTCATACGGCAAATTATCAATAAACGGAAAATGGCTCACCTGGGAGGAGATACAAAACACCGTTGAGCAATAGCAACCACTGAACCACAACCACCTAGCAGACGAAGAACTAAGCAAGAGTAACACTGCGCTAAACATCGTACTTTGGAACTGCCGCGTTCAAAAACGTTTGGCAACTCGATACTACCCAACGAAAACAATTGCTGAACTTTGAAATAATTTGCCTCTCGGAGACCTGGGTCTGGAAAGATGACACAACCGCATGGCCTAAGTACTTTGAAGAGTATACTTGTTTTTCCCATAAAGCCCACAAGGAAAAAGCCTTAGGCAGAAGCTCGGGTGGCATTGCTCTATTCAAAAGAACAGCTTGAAATTTTCTCTATTGGACAAATGCAACTGGTGGATTGCCATCAAGATTACAACTCGAAAAACCGTTCTGATTCTCCTCTACGCATATTTCAATCCGTCTCATGACATTGGAATATACCTACCAACTTAATGAAATAATCTCCGAATTTCAATCCAACCATCCAAACTCCTGCATAATAATCTGTGGCGATTTTAATGCGAGAATCGGACAACTGAATAGCTTCTCTGGGAAATTCGACCAAGAAGCCTTCGTCTCAACCTAACACCACTACGAGTCCCTTGATCAGCATACAAACATCAGAGGAACCCGCTTGGTCAGTCTAATGGAAAGTCTGGGATTCTGCGTACTTAATGGAAGGACGAAAAGCGACTCCCCAACATACATTTCTCGGTCACACCAACAACAGAAGCGTCATCGACTTGGCCTGGGCAAACCAAGCGGCACTCCCTAGCATAATTGACTTAAAAGTCCTGGATTTTTCTTTGGACTCGATCATTTTCCAGTGAGCCTTAAATTTCACGGAGAGGAACACACGTCCAGAACAAGAAGCCTTGGCAAACCAAGGAAACCGAAATTCAACTGGATTGAAGAACGCAGAAACTGCTTCACACATGAGTTGAATAAGCTCATCAGTAACCCCTTTGTCAACACACCTAACCGTTCAACGGATGAAGTCGGAAATCAGCTAATCCAATGTCTAAGGGTAGCTGCTAAGCGTGCCGGAATGTTCCAAGAACAACGCTTTGCCCAAAAAGACGAAGTCTGGTTTGATCAAGACTGTGCATCAGCAAAAAAAAACATCCGAACAGCCTTCAACATCCTCAAGCGCAACAATTACTCTGATTACAGTTTTCTGGAATACAAGATGGCTAAGTACACCTACAAAAAACTAATAAAGCAAAAAAAGCGAGAATACTATAATGACATTAAGAAGAAACTTGAAAACATCAAAACTGCAAAAGTTTCTGGGAACCATAAGAACGTTCTCAAGAAAAACAACGCCACAACGTAGCGCAATAGATATAGGTGTCTGGGAAGAGTACTGATAAGCATTACAAGGTGGAGACACCTTCTACCCAATCTATCCCAATATATTCGACCCCTACTTGGATGATGCTATCACAATGACAGAACTGTTAGTTACCATCAGAAAAGTTCTAGTGGCAAAGCCCCCGCCCAGACGGAGTACCCAACAGCTCTACAAGAACCTTCCACAGCAGGGTCTCGAAAAACTACTGGAAGTCCTCAACCATATTCTGGACACGGAAACCCTGCCGGCATCATGGGCAACCTCCAAACTGCACCTACTACACAAAAAGGGCGACAGGCACAACCAAATAACTACCGTGGAATCGCTCTATTAAACAACATCACAAAATTATTCACCATGATCTTAGCGACCGGCTGCAGAGTGGGCAGAAAACAGAAATATTTTACAGATGGAACAATTTGGTTTCCAAAAAAATAAAGGATGCAGGGACGCAATCTTTGTACTTTACGCCTCTATTGGAATAAACATTCGCCTGCGAAAACGAAGAGTTTACGGAATCTTCATCGACTTTCAGAAAGCTTTTGATACAGTGCCACACGTAACTATGGAACAAACTGATACGTATGGGGTTAGCTCTAAGATCGTGAACGTATTCAAGTCGTTATACGAAAAAGCAACATTCATTTTTATAGACGGTAAAGAAAGTAAAAATTTAAGTCCTCAAAAGGGTGCTACAAGGCGAATCGGCCTCCCTGTCTTGTTCAATTTTACATAAATGACCTTTCTAATTTTCTTCGGTCCCGCGGAGTCAGAGGTATCGATATTGACCAGCACACAAATCTCCTGACTTTATTATATGCTGATGACCTCGTCATCCTCACCTCTACCCTGATCCAGGCGCAGAAAGCCTTAGACGCCCTGAGCAGTACACCAAAGAAAATGGACTCAAAGTTAACATTACCAAATCAAGAGTGGTAATTTTAGAGATCGTGGAAGGTCAAAAGAACGAAATTCCTGCTGGATGAGCCAATAAAGATCTCCAATGAGATCTGCTACCTAGAGTTCTTTACTGGTTGCTCCTTCCACAGAGAATTAGAACACGCGACAGCCAAGGCTAATATTGCCTCTGTAAAGTAAAAACGATCATGGAATCTTCAAAGATGCACTCCTGGGAACCCGCGAAAAACTCTTCAACTCTATAGTAGCGTCCACTTTCCTCTACGGTTCTGAAGTCTGGGCAATCATTTCAAAAATTAGAAAAACCAAGAACACTTTCTTCAAAGCCACATTCCACTGGCCTCTAACCACCCCTGATTACATCATCCGACGTGAGACGAACTCCGCCCCAATCGCGTGTGCGGCATTATCGAGGATCCTAAAGTGGTATAAATATTGTTGCAAGAACCGGACGTCTTATAAAAATATGTTTCAACAGACTACTCGAACTTGACAGAAGAACCACGGGCAGCATGAAACGCAACTGGGTCTCCCAAGTCAGAAAAATTGCCACAGCACTGGAGTTCAACATAGACTGCCTCGAAACGACCAATTCCCCCAAGACCAAAATATTAGAAATCTGTCACTGGCATCTCGAAAAACAGCAGCAACTAGACACAGAGAGAATACACCTTTCCAACTACAACTATACAGATACTTTGACTGGAGAGCCAACCGCATCATCTCATGCAAAACACCAACATTAGCTTCCTGAGGACTTACAGTTGAGTTTGCAGGGGCTGAAAGAGTGAAACTCACAGCAAACCACTGCACCTACAAATGGGACGCTACAAAGAGCTGCGAGGTTTGTAACCTCCATGTGCAGGAGACGGCTGCCCACTTCCTCTTTCAATGCCGCATACGGCCCCCTGAGCAACATACCTACGACCCTACATCGAGGAAGGCGCCACCCCATTACAGAACTTGTTCAGACTCGGAGGAAACCCTGACCGAGAGAAAATTAAAAATGTTTACTTGTATACGTCACAAGGACTCAAACTCAGAAGCTTTTTACTAAATGAGTGACCATACTGTGTTCTGCACTTTTTACTGTGTTCCTTGTAATTATTTGTTTATTTAAATTGTATTCTGTCATTGTGTATGTGGTATATCAATGTATTATGTGCATTTGTCAAACCCCTAATACCCCCGGGGTAAAATAGGGGCATATCTTATATCTTATATATATTTTAATATGTAAAACTACAAGTGATTATTTTAGTGAAGTGGGTGATCTACAGGTAAGTGGTTAGAGCCATAATTCCCAGCATGGGGCATCCAATATTTTGGCAGGATGTGCACCCTTTGGCTGACTATACCAAAAGAGATTTGGGGTAATTTGAGAACAAGTTAATAATATTAAATTTGGGAAAATAAAGAGAAGGAATATATTTTTATTTTAATTTTTTTAATTTAATCAATTAAACTCATACAAAATTTTAAATAACAAAACTTAAATATCATGAGGGAGAGCATCAGGATTTTAAAAATGCGTGGGTTAGACATAGGCCAAAATCTGTTGTGAACCACTGGGTTAAACTGATTATTAGTATGGTTAGAGTTGGTCATTTGAGCCCCTGCCAGCATCTTCTTGTAAAGGGTGAAAAACAGGAGTGTGTAAAGAAAAGTTGACAAGTTGTGTTGGATTGTAGAAGTTTCATAGTAGAGCTTCAGTACTCCCTTTTTTTAAATAATGATTTTTGGGGCAGTTAAATGTAAAGGAATCACATTCAGTACAGTTTCTTTGAAAGGGTGATGAAGAAAATGTCCGAGATGCTCTGTATTAACACTCAAACAACTTTGGTTGAGATCTGTCTTCTACTTTAACTTGAAAATGTTTATTTATTAATTTTCAGCCCCTCCTTTAAATAGTAGGCGCTGGAAGCCACCAGTTGTAAGCAACTGCGCTGGAAATAGAAGTGGAAATAATAGCAATAGTGAAGAAGAACCTGATAAAGTCTTACTCCAACAACATTTGATTGGAGAGGTGAGATATACGTCTAGAAAAGAGGTGTATTTTAATGTTTAGGCTACAATAATCTTTTCACTTTTTCTTTCAGTTGCTGTATATAGTAAAATCCGTGGTTAATTTAGGAGCTATAATGAAGTATGGTCAGTCCAAGTGGACACCTTGGGTTATTTCTGCCAGTATGGACTTAATAAGGTATTTATACCATATTAGAACGTGAAACTTTATTCCACTTAGCCCTCTTTTCGGTGATACTAATTTTATGAACAATTATCGTACCTTTTACAGTTTGTACATGCTCTCTACAAAACTCGAACATCATTCGAACGCGGAACATCTTTCGAGAAGCAAAAACCTAGAGATTTCAAGAAGGCGGCTAGCCTTGGTTCTGTATCTGATGAGATCTCCCTTCTACGAGAAACATACCAAAGATAGAATAAATTCGTTTTTAAACAGCATTTCGCGAAACATTCCATTGGCCAAATTAGTTTGTACGCCCATACAACAGTATCTTCCACATTGGCAAGAAACTTACTTCTATTTGTGGTCGTCGTAATCGTAAACTTTTCGGTTGAGGGAAGTTCTTTCACATTCCGGATTTTTTTATAAATGTAATTTGTGGATTTGTACAGACCAAAGTAATTCAGTCTTTTTATCTTATTTTTAAAATATTTGTCGCCACAGACAAACAATTTGGGTACCGTTTCTTATTTTACTGTATTTAATAAAATAATCTGTCGCTGCTAGAAATATATGGAATTGATTCAAAATGGAGTTATTTTGTGGCATCAGGATGCACTATCCTGCAATCTGAATCGAATTCCATGTTCTTGAGGGTTATAATGTAGTTAGGAAGGCTGCCGCATATGCAACAATGGTGATTGGTAGCGCATCGGTTTAGGCCAACATCACAGAAATTTAAAGTGTCAAACAGTTCTTGAAGAGTTAGTAACAAGTTATATCAACCTACAGAGGGGATCTCTGAGAAAATATAGGACATACCAGAAGAGCCAAAAGGAATGAGTTGTTCGATCAGCAATGCCAGCAAGCCCTATAAGAAAGAAATAAAGCAAAGGAAAACGCGAAGCAGCATAGACCTGTACATCGAATGAGAAGAGAGAGAAGCAAAAACGAATATGCATGAAGAAAAAAAGGGAATGAGACGAAGGGAAAGTTAGAAAGATAGAAGAGCTGGCAATAAAAAAGAACACAAAATAGATGTATGCACACCTAAAAAGAGAAAAGAAAGCTTCGAGCCGAGGATCGAAATGTGTGAAGACAAGAACGGTAATGTACTAGCCCAACCTGACAGCATCCTTAATAGGTGGGCTGAACACTTCGAAGAGGACATCCGCTAGGGGATCACTTTGTACATCAAGAACGCCATGATAGAATGGAGCAAGGAGTTCCAGAAGTTTAAGCGACGGAAGTCTAGGAAGCAATAAAACAACTATGAAACAACCGAACTCCCGGAATAGGTGGCATAACGGTGGAGTTAGTTAAACACGGCGGAGACCAACTCATACAGGAAAATAAAAACTCTTGAGAAAAGTATGGAAGCAAGAGCGTATGCCGGCAGAATGGAGTACAGTAGTGTTCTGCCCCCATCTACAGCAATTACACTTATTACAATAAGCACTCAAAGAAAGAAAGATGGTGGGAAGTAATATCAATTTGGGAAGGGAACAGGGCAATTAAGAATTTAGTCAGTGGCGTTAAAAATCAAAGTGTAGGTTCTTAAAACTAGAGTCCATGGGAATAAAGCACAATGATATTCAGATTATTTTATTATTTTCTTTTTTTTGAGGGAGAGAAAGAATAGGGTGTTGCAATTTATATTTTCAAACAAAATTCTTCCAAATAGGTGTATTCGAATATATTTGTTTTATATAAAATTTTATTATTTTTCTTGTGGGAGAGTCTATGGCAATAAATTTTATTTACACTCATTTTCTTTGTTGATCATCCTACTTTTTTCCTACTATATCTGTTTATTTTGGTATGTTTCGTCATAAAACTTTGCTGGCTGCCGCACAGTAGAGTGTTTGACCTCAAAAGTTGCTCAAATGTATTTTTTTTTTTTTAATTATTGATTTGATTTGCGATAAAAAGCAAAATGCATTCACAGAATTGTATTCAAACGAAATGTCATACATTAATACTAAATGTACTATTCTTGTATTATTGTGTGTGTCTGACAGTACATTAGCATATATTTCTTCATCGCAAAACATTGAGAAGCATTTTGCATCAGTTGTAATAGATTGAGACTGCAACAAAAGACGATTTGGTGAATTACGAAGGGAAAACAGTAGAATTGACCGCTTCTGATTCATCAGATGTTGCTTTGCATCCACGCGTGCATTTATAAAAACATTACAGTGAAGCATTTACCACCAGTGAAGGGAAACCACGTCTACGATACAGCGGCAGATAAAATTTGGCGAAGAGATGACGCGTGTATGTCAGTGGTGGCAAAGTGTTAAAATGTTTTGATGTCGTAACAATTTGCTGTTACATGTTAACTTCGCAAACAAAAAAAGGTGAAAACAAAAAGTATAACAAATTTAAAAAAATAACAGTTTGACTTATAATAAAATTTTAATACTGAAAACATGATTTATCCCTTATCTTTTTGGCATTATTATCTAATAAATGCCAAATATGGCCGCCAAAACGAGAAAACGATACGAGAAAATTAAACTGAGCAAGTTATAATTACAATTTTTAAAATTTAAAATCATTGATTTAAAACCGCACTCTGATCTGATTCCGGCCTCGTGTCTGAGTCTTCGATGGACGACAATAACGACTTATCTTCGGATTGTTTAGCTAAAGCAGATGGAACCCACTCGCTTTCAGGATCTGAGAAAATTCCCGTATTGTCTCCATCTCCGTTTTCCTCACCCGACGTTTCCGAAAATTCTGACAAACTTTTCCTCTCATCTTTATCTAAACAAAATGATCTAAATTACTTTTTTATGTCGTGTTACATTTTTGTCTTGAACAACTGTAAGTCATAACCATCACCTCTATCTTTGCTGGTGAAATGGGGTCCCAAGCATTCTTTCGATTCCCCGGTACCTTCGTGGAAAATGGCTTCTGACTCTGCCTTGCTCACGTCGAAGATTTCCGTCACTTTCACCTTGTTATTCTCATCCATGAAGTAAAAAGCCATGACTGCGTCATGATGAGACGTCACCTGCAAAACCACAAACCCAACTCTTAGTTTAATCCCCTTATTTCCTCCCGCTAATTTTCCTTCCAACTTCTTAATCATACCTTCAGGATTTGATCAAAGGTTTCTTCCACGTGTTCGTTATTCGAATCAGATTTGTGTATGACGACGCTTGATCTCCTCGAAAGGATTTTGTTTCCTAAAGACTTCACTGGATCGCTTATATCATCATCTAATTCATTTAGATCATCTTCTAAATCTACTGTGAAATTTATTACTTGATTTTTAACTGAATCTTGGAATGTGTCTAAGTCGATATTAAAATCTAAAAACAAAAAAACGAAATTATTATTAAAAAATCGAAATCCGGTGCCATTTTTCTTACCTTCTAGAAAATTTTCCCTTCGACTGCAAACCTCTCGTGGGCGGTTATTTTAATTAAAAGACAACGCCTTTGACGTCAGAAATGTCAATAACTTTTATGACGTCGCTTGGTTGGAGACGTAGATTTAAGATTCAAAGCCGCTGAAGTGGGCTGTTCGTAATTTTGGTGCAACCTTTGGTCAAAGTGCTGGCAAGGAATCCTTAACCTTTTAAGTTTTTAGCTAGGAGACCTAACGATATCAGAGTTCACAGGGGGACTAGGTGAATATACGACGGAGATAAGGTGGCAAAATTCTTAGCCCAGCCATTATTGGTTGAAAAGGCAATATCAAGATAAATGGAAGGTTTTCCATAAAGTCACTCCTGATTTGAAAGCAGCTCTCAATTTGTCATAGTCTTCTGATTCGAATGAAACACTTTTTGGAATCGGTTGCAAATATGGTTAGACCGAAATGAATGTCTCAAGCCCAAGGTGTACAAGTCAGACTGGTTTGGGCTACCAGCAAAAATTGAAAGATGGAATCACTGTCACATTATCTACTCTTATTGACGCAAAGAACTTCAATCAAGAAGGACACAAATATGGAATCGGGTTAGAAATGGAAGCTCAATTGTGAACAAGTGAGTATCGTCCCAGTTCTCCAACGGAAGTAGGAAAGAAACAGGACGACACATGGAGGCGATTTCGCCCTTTTTTCTTCCAAACTTACCCTTCGGCTGTCGAAAACCAACATTTTCTCCCCATCCCTCCCTTCCCTACACTCATATTGAGTTATAGCAAGCTGACATATTATGCTAGATGAGATATCCTGCCTTTGCTTATCAAATCTCTTGATAATTGTTTTTAGATTGTCCGTTAGTGTTTGAATGGCGGACTGCAAATTATCTCCAACCCAAGGTCCACAGGATATCAATCTGCAAAAGACAATACAGAATTAAAAATGAAATACAATTCAAAGGAAAGGGAAGCAATGTAAAAATTAACACGAACTTGAGAAAGGTTGCACAAACTAAATCGAAAGAAACGGTATATGGAAGAGATAACACCGACAGCAATTTCATTCCTTTGTGTTTGAATATCCAGTTGATGAGACCTTTGTTAGCCGTATCGATAGCTTCTTGGAATACTGACATAACGGTGTCCGGAATTTTCGCTTTGATCAGAGCCTCCTGGAAGAAAATAAATAAGTTGAACTTGTGAAACCAAAACCTTCGAGTGACGGAAAAGCTTACTTCTGAAGAAGATTATTGTATCATTGGGATGCAAATTAAAGTTAATTTCTCTCATCTCCCGCCCACGTTTCTTTGTTTAGAGAAAACAATTCCCGCGACGCGTGCGGATGAAAAGATAACACAGAGATAATGAGAAAAACTGCAAAAACCGATTCAATTTATTGTGTAGTTTCAAAACACAAAACTATAACTTGAAAGTTTCACTATTATCCAAACCCGGAAGTCCTTACTTGTCTATGGAGTTTGCATTCTCGACATTCGGGATCATATTCGCAACTATCGTCCAGACTTTCGGAAACCACAAACGTCGATTGGACAGCCAGACAACTCGCACAGTTAATCAGTTTGTTTCGCTGAAGGAACTTTAAAGCGTCATCGAAACCTTGCTTGCACATTTTTGATAACGTTTCCGGTTTCGGAGGAAATAGAATTCGAGCTATTCGGTAAAAATTCTGCCTAGATAATTCTATTGATGTATTCGCTACGTTCACCTAAAAAACACCATTAAAAAAAATTAATTGTCAATATCAGAGTTGACTAACCCTTCCCTGAATTCTAAAAAGATAATTTCAGGAAAAATCAAAAAAAGAAAAATAAAATGAATCAAGGACTTTGCGAGGGAGTTTAGGAAAAACAAAAGACCGGAAGAAAAAAATTAGGCGCCATATTGCCTTGAACTTACGTGAAATAACTGTGAAGACAAATCTCGAGGACAGATATCACTTTCTCCACAGAAAGGACTAACGGTGATCGTGTTCTCATCTAAAGTCGGTAGATTATCACTAAAACCTCCATCCATATACCTTGTACCTCGAAATTTTGGCGGAATGAATCCGGAGAATATTGGAACGAAAGCACTGGCGAGAAGAGCCTGAAACAATAATCAGCTTTTTTAAAAACGACCACGATCTCCAAATTCATAATTCTCATCACTATATTCAGGTACATACCTGAAGCAACTCTTCCCTTGTTTCAAAATCTGTGACTATGACGTTCCTTCCATCGTACACCCTCGTCAGTGACACTCTCAACTTTCCGCTTACTCTTTTATGTGCATCTTCCGGCAGAAACCTTTCCAATCCTTCCCGGAGAAGTGCTTGGACGTCAAAGGAAGGACTAAACGGTCCCAAAGTCTTCTTTCTCGCATCGCTTATCACCCTCAACACATCGCTTATCATACCACCTAAAACACAATACGGGATTATACTCCTTTAGCATATCGTGGGAGGGAAATTTCCTCAGACTCGACCTCAGGTGAGTTAATTCTCAAGGAGTCCGAAAGAGACAAAATCTTCACCCGCAACCTTGGATGAGACAAGGTCGTCTTAGATTACAACAGACGTAATCGGAATTAGGCCCCATACGGCGCAATCATACTAATTGTAAACAACTTCAATGAATTCGGAGAGGGAAAATCGAAACTTGATTGTGCTACACGTTCGTAAACGTTAAGACCTCAAAAATACCGTTTCTTCAAATGAATTAAAAGCCATGACGAAGCCAACAAGACAAAAGAATAAAAGGAAGTCAAAATGAAGGAAACCCAATTATCACCCATGATAAGAGAAAGAACCTGGAAACACAAATTCAAAGACCAGTTTATAATTATACCAGACTTATGGGCTTAAAAAGGTTTTGCGAGACAAACTTCTAAAGCACAAGATGAGTTTTAAACTGATCCAATAACATGATTATGTCAATTGTTCACGGAAAGAGGCATTAACAACACAATTATCAAGACTTTCTGCCGTCATTGAGCCTAATTCCTTCAAGTCAAAAGCGATAAGTTCCATCGAAAGTGGAAATTTTCATAAATACCTGAGGAAGATACTCATTCCAAACCAGAATTAAGTAGAAAGCAATTAATAACAAACAAATACTACAATGATAAGAAAGATGAAGAATGCGTAACCGATATGAAAATAATTTAACTAGCCGGGGAGGAGGAGGAGGAGGACAATGGAAACGTTATTACCAGAGCGAAGTCTCGCGGCAACAATTTTAAATCCCCGAGATAAATCCACAATAGGAGAAAAGCTAATAAAATTATCAGAAGCAGTGGAAAACCCAGAATCAAACAAAAAACAAATTGATAAAAAGGAACAAGTATCGAATAGACATTGTGGAGAGAGAGACTTGGAAAGAGTTCTGCAAAGTCAATGAAACTCATCAAAAAGCCTCGAGTGTGTTTCAAAGGTACAGATTGCAACGGAGAATAAAAAGCCCTGAAAGACCTTTTCACACCTTCACACCTTTTTTATTTACGAGAAACAAAGTACACGGAAGGAATCATAGTGACACACGTCTCTCATCGTCCGAGACATTGAAATACGATCGCCTTAAAAACTTGAACGTCACGGCCATGTGCTAATGATTAGTGATTAGTTTTACAAATCAGGTAGGCATATCTAAAAGCTCTCAATAAAAAGCTCCATCTTTAAATCCAAACTCGTTCTTGCTTACAAACAATGGCATTCACGACAGACATGAAAACGCTTTTTCTTCAAGGAAACACTTTCCCCATAGGCTGACTTTCAAATAAGGTAGCCTAATTATTGTGCAATATGTTTACGATTTTTAAAATAAAATTTAAAAACTAAGTGAGTCACGAAATCGAATGACCGAGGAAGAAGCCTAATTTTTTGTCGATAAAAACCGACGTCTTAACAAAAAACTGCTTTTTCTCCGTCAATCAGTAGAGAATCCAAAAAAAGCGAGAAACGCCAAAACTTTGTCCGAGATCAAAGAAAAATTTCAACTGGGGTTTAAAAATTCTAAATGGGCGGTGGTTTAAGAAGCTAAAAATTTTCCAACCTAACCGGTAATAACAATCCTAAATTCATATAATAATACTGTATCAGCTTTGTTAGCGGTCCCAATCTCAGATAATTAATCCTTTTAAAGAACTTTAGAACTTATTGCTTTAAAAATTGTTCGCAATTTTTTGAGACTTCACAGCGACACTTTTTAGGCCTTATTACTGACTTATTTAAGCAAATGTCTAAGTAATAAGACACCATATACTTATGCCGCATCGTCAATTCGACTCAACTCCCAACATCTTTATGATAACGGGACTTATATTTTACCGATAACTTAACACAAGTTTTTTATCAATCAATCAATCAAAAAGATTTTTGTGGTCAAAAACCCACGGAAGAATAGTTTTCCTAACTGGAATTGCTACTTCACAACTTTTTGATTTTCTAGATTTTCTTCCTCCTGGAGCTTAGACAGTGATCTCAGTTCCAAGTATACAATCTTTTAATGTTATAAACTACCTATTGTCACACACCTAGACACAGGTGCCACTTAACTAGGGGATGAAGAAAGGAGTTAAACTCCAACCCTCGTTTCCTCCCAATGATACAACAGGATGTGGGAACTTTTAATGACCACTTCATAAGTGAAATGCTTTGACTGCTCAACCAAACTCCCCTGGGAAGGAGGGCGGAGGAGAAAAATTAGATGTTTAACATGATTAGTACTTTTAAACAAAAAGGCTAAAAACCTTTGCAACCATAAAAAAATACTCTTTTGTTATTGAACACAAAAATTTATCATTATTTACTTAAACTACTCTATATAAATATTAACATTTAGTCTATAAGACATCAACTCGAACCAGAAACTAATCTCTAAGAATATTTCTTCTTATTTAATTAATTGATCCCTTTGTTTGTTTTTTGCCAAGTTTATAGTCATGCAAAAAAAAAAGTAAATAACAAGAATAATGGAAGTGATCAATCTCTAATTTGTGGAAGGAGAAAGGTTGAGGAATTTAAATGAGAAAAGAGGCTGACATATATTTTATATAAACCCCTTTTAAATTAATTAGAGTCTAAATTGTTTCATCATGAGTTTATTAAACTGTCATCGAAGTAACCCATGTGATTAAATATGAATGCACTAGAAAGGGATTATACAAAGATAATATTTCTTAATGATAGTAACATTTTATAAACATCACATTTGCTTAATAAAATACATAGCAAAAAACACCAAATGTCAGTCATTCTTTAAATAAATTCAAACCCTAGACATTATGAACTTACCAAAAAGCAACTTTTATTGGCTTAATAAAGATGTTTTTGCAAACACATCAGTCAGTTTTACCACATTTCAGTAAATTAAACAATCTCTTGACAACTGGTTTTCAAAATGACATTTAAATCTTTTTAATTTAAAAATAAACAGTTTTACATAGTAATTCCTTTAAATTTCAATTGTGTCAACAGATTCAGATAACTCCAAAATAACAAGAGTTAAAAATTTTCTAAAATCACTGTTCAAGGAAAAACAATTTAATTACTTACCTATAGGAAGATCACATAATAAACAGCAAGCAGCAATAGCACCAGCTGAAGCCCCAGCAATTTTCTCCAACAACAAATGAGGGGCATATTGTTTAAAACAACAAGCAACTCCAATGTGATAAACTCCTAAAAATCCGCAACCGGCAAATGACAGATTCATTTTATAATTAAAACATACAAAACACAAAACAAAAAAATTATCCCGGCCTTAAGAACCCAAAACGAATTGGACAAAAAGCATTCGAGTAATAAACCACTTATCGGTAACGAAAAACTCGATAAAATCAAGACGATAAAATAAAAAACAAAACAAAAAAAAACTAAAAATCTCTCAGCAAGCTGTTGTCTCGATACTAAGTAAAATTACGTTAAAACATTGGTTTTTATTATTTTATCAAACTGAAAACATCAATTGATAAGCCAACCAGTCTGTTATGACATCACATGTGAAGAAACTAATTTAGTCATTGAGGAACTTTTTAAACATTCTATTTGGAAATTCCTTAATTGAAAATTTTGTTTATTAAAAACCTTTAAATGTTTTATTGAATTGATATTTTTTTATTTAAAAATATTTACATGAATTTACTCAAAGAATCTGTATTTACGTTCAATATTTTCAATTCATACATTGATAGGAAAAGTTGTCGTAATGGAGGAAATTTTAAATGAAATAAATCTTTTCCGCCTTTTTTTTAAAATTTCTTTTAAAATCATTTTTGTTTTCAGGTACTTTATTACTTCAGAAATTATTTTTATTGATATGTTGATTGTTGAAATTAATTAAGAACAGATCAAAGGTAACCGATAAAACAGGTTTTCTATCAATAAAACAATCGAACACACTAAACTGTTAAAAAATGGATACAGAATCTCAAACAATGGTTGACCGTAACTTTGAATGAAATTATAATTAAAAACCAAAAGGTTTGCTCCGAAAAGGCCGAGGCCATGACAAACAGATTTATTTAGTAGAAACGATTAAAAAATTTTGTGACGTAAATATTAAACTAAAATAGAAGATGTTACTTAGCCACAATTTAAATCTGATTTTGTAACTTTTTGCCGAAGCTTTTCATAAAAGATTTGTGCAATTTTTTTTTAATTCATTTTTTAGAGATCATTCCTGTGTCATATGTGATGTAAGTTAAACTTCAATTAAACTTACTATCATTATCTCAATCAGAACTACAAACAAAATGGGTCATAAAAAGAGGTTGAATTAAAATAATTTTAGTTATAATAAAAAAAACAAGTTTTATGGTAAAATTAATAGACATTCAGCAAAAAACTAGGTCTCGGGGTTATAATTTTTCTCTTTGGGTCACCATAATCTACGCAAATGATGGCCGTCAGATTTTTTTTAAGCCTCATCATGTACTGTTACAATTGTTTCGAAATGAAATTTTTATCACGGTTGACATCAGCCGTTCATTTGCCTTCAACGGCCACGCGATTTGTTTTAACGACTTTTGTTTGAGTTTGAATGATTTTGCATATGACTTTTCTTTTGAAAGCCGGAAAGCAATAATGATTGGGATCAGGTAAATATAAATAGTGACATAAATTTGGCAAATTTTTACAATTTTCTTTTTAGATCAAAAGCTTTCAGGGATACCCAGCTTCCCTCAGTCTTGGGAATCACTTTATTTATCATTTAGGGCTATTAAAAACTTTGACAGTCAAAGGAAAGGCCTAAAATTCATGATTGAACTCATTTTTGCTTAAAATTCACAATTTAAATCGATTTACTTGACAATTTTTTTAAAGGAAACGAATGTCGGTCGACATACGCCATCATGACACGTGTACTTTATGTTCACCCTATTGACCATTACGAATCTCAGAGGTTACGAATCAAAACAAATTTTCCTTTTCTCTCTCATAAAATATCTTGTTACGACTACATACTAGCTACTGTTTGTTGTTTAAATCAGACAGCAAAAAACGTGTTCTGTTTTTTGGGAGTAGGTGTTATCGGATGACAGGATAATTCTGAGCCGAAGGGAATAGACCAGTCATCAAGGAACCTTAAGGTCAGTATTAAAACTTTAACCTTAACAGATGATCAACAAAGGTTTTGTAAAAATTTGGATTTGAAAAAACATAAAAATTAAGTGTTTGATCTTGACGGTGAAGAGTAGATCTTCTTTATTCCCTTTTCTCGGATCCAACAAGACTAATCACATATAGCTTTGGTAATCTTGAAGTAACAACGGATGACCAGATTATTATTGTTTACATTTAAAAATGTTTTGTTTGTTTGGTGCGTCACTTCAATTCGTGCCATTTCCTGTTACAGTTAAAATATTTTAGTGAAAAGGCCAAAACTTATTGTATTTCCTAAACTGACATTTGGGTAGGTGAGACAAATAACAACCCAAAGTCTTCTTTCTGCCTAAACTCTTCTTGTATCGTCATGTAAGATGCATGGCCCTGGCTCCAGGCTCATAAAAATTTGTATTCTCTTTTTATTTCCCATTTTCTTTTCCTTCTTCCCTGTTATCTTGTTCCAATACAGTTAGTATATCGTCCATCTCTTTGTTTTTAATGTTGAATGGAAGATTATTTGCCTGATGCCTTCATTTCATGGGTTCACTGAATGCGAGACCGAATTTCTTTTCATTGCCACGGTTATCTAGATATTGAACTTCCCATTTTCATGACGAAGCACCGCCGTTCTCAGAAAGCTATCACTTTTGAATGTTATGAGTCGAAGTAACCCAAGATCAAGCATTTCTAAGTAATTTTCCTTCATAGCAATCATCATCCATGTACGGTGACACAAGGTTTAAATTACAAACGAAAGATTTTAGGATACCTAAACCACACACAAACCGACATGTTAATTTTGTGGTTCACAGAGGGAATATAAAAACGAAATGGAGATCTAACTATGAAGAAAGAAACAAAAACGCCACAAGGTTGCTAATCGTTGTGGGATTAAATCAACGCGCACAAAACTATGAATCATGCTACATATACTTAATCAGAGGTTGCAAGTGTTACACCCGAACATTCCTTACTTGAACTGTTTGGTACTCTTAAAAGTCTTTGAGAGATTGCCAAACTGAATAAATTAGAGTAACAAATCGCTGCTGTAGTTTTGGGGCTCAAAGCCCAGTACCACTTTAATCCATTTTGCCCTAAACTGAGCTGTACGGTCCTCATAGTCCAAACAGTATATGTTTCAGTTAAAAAGATCTTTACGTAGCCTGAACCTCTGAACCACAAGCCACCGTGTCAGGTCAAAGCGTGTCACCAAACACTAGAAACTAAAAAGGTCACAAAACCCTAATCACCTTCAGGTACAACTCGGTTATTTTTCATTATAAGTTATAGCGAGTTGACTACAGAGTGAAAATTAGATCGCCTGATTGCTCCGGTGCAATATTGTTATGCCAAGCCTATTTTTCAGTCATGACACATACTTTGGTTTGATAGTTTAGTTTTAAAGCGAATTTTCGGCCCCAAAAATTACGGGTCCTAGGCACGTGTCTAGATTTCCTAGACCTTAGTCCGCTCCTTAAGTTATAGAAGAACAAAAGATTTCACTTGTCACGCTGAAGAATATGAAAGAAAAAAATTCTTTCCTTTGTTTCAACGACCACCAACCTCTATCAGGCGGTTATTATCTTCACCGACATGTGTGAAACAATAAAACAAGGCAAGTTCACGCTTTTCCTACGGACGATTCGAGTCCGAAGCCAATGATCATATCTAAACATTGGATGACTTGGAAAAACTCGGCCAAAAAAAAATGACGTCAAACGTTCAAAACAGCTGAAGAAAACGTGTTTCCTCGAAAGTTTATCATACAGATAAACTCGAGAACCAAAAATACCAGAGTAAAAAAAAGCGCCCACCTTTTCCGAGGTGATGGAAAGCATAACTAAATTTTTGGCTCCCGCAAAAATGATTTTACTCCTTAAAAGCCGGATATTGAAAGCTTCAGTGTTTCACGACTTCTTAACCTTTGACATTATTTTGTCGTATTCATTTACGCAGATTAATATTTACTGACGTTGCCATTTTCATTGCCTTCTCTCTTTTTTTCTTCTCTTCATCTCCCCTGCCAAAAAGAAGTATTGATAATAATAAGTTATTGTACCCCATTCACGCGACTATTGTCAACGTGGCCTAAATATTTGATATAAATTTTTTTGGATTTTTAAAAGTTGGAAAATGTTTTTGAACATAACCTTGGCTTTTCTTAGTGATCAGGTCGGTTATTGCCCGGATTCTTTAACCAGGATGTTACAAAGTTCGCTATTTAATTGGCAGTTTTTTCCACCCGAATCGCCTTTTTCTTTTTCACACATTCCGGCTCAAAGAATAAATATCTATGAACGATAATTCGCTAGTTTTTTGTACCTGAGTTCGCAGATGCCTTTTTCAAAATTTAAAACTGAAATTGAGCAGATCATTCTTACCTTTTCAAACTTTTAACCAACGTCACATTCTAATATAAAGTTATTGTTTGTCTACTATACGTCCTAAATGGTAAGAATACTGGAGAGTTTATCTATTGCACTTAATTGGGGTGTACAAAAAAGTGTCATTGACCTTATTTGGATGGATACGCGAGAGACCTGCTGTTGGATAATCAAAGCTCTTGACTAGTGAAATCTAGCTCTAATAATGAATGATACTTGAAAGTTCGATCTTCCTCTTATATTTAAGGGTGAAAACAAGATTAAAACTATAAATAATTATCTTTTTATTAACGTTTGCGTTATTTATAGACCCAGAATCCACTTATACAAATTCAAGTATACATTTATATATATACTAGGTCTATTGGAGAGTTCTGTCCAATAATGTTACATAAGTATTGAACACGTTTCTCGTATACTCGTTTTATCACCAATACATTATAGGTACTGACTTAGCAGAGGAACAAAAATTGAAAAATTGAAAATCAAAATGATTTATGCTAGTACTAACTGATAACCGTTTTGCTGACTGACAGATTTGAAGGGTGAAAACAAAGCCACTGTATTTTGTATGAATTCTATTAAGGAAAAGTTGATACAGAATGAGTGGATAATCTGTACAAGATGTTGAATAAAGGTACAGTTTCCAACGGAGCTTGCAGAGAGAGGTTCGAAAAATTCCAAGTAGGTAGTTTTGACCTTTCTGATGAGTTTCGCTTTGGGTAGCTATTCTTAATCGACGACAATACTCTCAAAATCATGTTAGAGAAAAACCCTCTTTTGACAACATCGGACATTGCCGATAAAAATAAGTCATAAATAATGATGGAAATTATGTTATTCAATAAAGATTATTTATGATATGTTAAAGTTATACTTTCATATTATCCTAAAAACGGACAGAACTTTCCGGAAGACTTAATAAATATCATAATACAATGGTTTTCGGAAAATGATGCGCTTCGGAGGAATTTTAAGCCAGCACTTACCTAGTGTTTTGGTGTTGGACAATCCAAAATGATCTGTAACGTCACATTTTCTTCGGTATACTATATGACGGGAAAAGGGCAACTTGCGGCTCTTTGAAGGATTATCTGAGACTCTCGATAAATACACCCTGGTCCCATTTTCATTTTGGTGCCGTTATATTTACAATTTTAAAATATGAAATCAATATAAATCAATATGAGTTTTCCATTTCCAGTATAGTTCTGACCCGACAAGTATTTTGAAAATTACAATCAATAGAGAAGCAAGAAGATCAAGCTACAATTAACATATAAGTCGACGTCGAACACTGAATTTTAGAAATTTGTACCAGAACCGAAGTATCTTGAATTAAAAAGGACTGCTTGTCGATTATTTCAGTATTATTATAATACAATTTACTTATGTGAATCATTTTATTCTACTTTAAAATTCGTGAAATTCAAACCCGATCAGTGGTAACGAACTAGCATCTCAAAGGATCACTGAGAAGTGCTCTCACTAAAATATAGAAAATTATCAACAGAAATCAAATAAAAGTTTTTCATGTTTAATATTCAAATTTTTAATACACAAATTTGAATTTAAATTTATGTTTTCAATAAATATAATTTGTACAACAATTGTTTTTCCACACTTTTTTTGCATACCTAGCATACGTATTAAATTGCCGCTCTAGGAAAATTTCAAAATTTGAAAAATGGCTTGATTGGTCAAAATGCTTGGGAACCTCTGTTACAAACTATACCCATAAACCCTCTTTCTGTGTCCGAAAGTCCTCTCTTACGCCTAAAAAATAAACGTACGGCCCTAAATATATGATAAAGTACTATGACACTCCTGAAAAAAAACTGTCTTTCTAAATAAAATAGACTTAGAGATAACGTTTTAGAAGAGAAGTTCATTTCAGAACCAAAATTCAATGGAGCAATTAATGTAAAAAATAAAAACAATAAAAACGGCAAAATCATTTTAGTCTCTAACTAGGACAATTACTGATTATAAATATCTAAGTTCAAAGTTATGCCTAACTTCAAATTTAAAGGAGGATAAATACAAACACAGCTCAGAAATTATAAAACGCCTGGTATAATGTAATATACGTACCTCGAATGATTAAGGAATGGAAATGTTTCGGCCCTGAGGTTTTGCGGTTAAGCATCTTTTTGTAAAATATTCTTCGTGACTCTTTGACTGACATTGTTGAGTCACTTCTAGGAGTCAGCTTGTTTAAAGTTACGCCTTCGATTCTCTGTCTGTTTATGAAAAAAAACTGAAATAAATTAGATGTAGAAGAACATACATGGTCATCTATCTCCATAAAATAAAATAAAAATTTTTCCTATAAAAATATGTAAATTTGTCAACAATTGTCGTGCCACGAACATTTACAATTTTTGAGTGTATTTCAAATCGCGTAAAAAGTCCAAAAAGCTCATTAAATAATAAATAAAAACTTTAAAACACCGATGTTGGCATTTACAATCGCAAACATTTCAAAAATGCTCTGGGCTTTTTTTACGCGGTTTTAATGTACGCCAGAAATAGTGCTTTTAATGGATAACGACCGCGAATGTTTAAATAACTTTATTTGTTGAACTGTTTGAAAACCGTATCTCACTTTAGCTAAAAGAGCACTTCAAAACAAATTTATTTGACGAAACGTAAATTTGGCAAATTTGGGTCAATATTGATAAAAATCGTACGCAGTTTCGATCCCCTACATTTGCGTAAGAGAATTTATATATTAAGTATCTTTGGGATGAGGGAGACAAGCAAAGGAGATAAATTTTGGTGATGCAAATATCTAAGGAACTCTGTGATGATGATGTCAAAACATGTTCGGTTGATTTTATTAACGTTTAAGTGTGTATAGAGTCATATAGATATAGTCATGTAGATAGAGTGATAGAGAGATAGAAAGGGTGAAGGATTAAGGGTGGTGTCATGGAGTAATAACATAAATGAATATATTCATATTTTTAAATGTTGGGTTTGATCTGAGATTTTTGTACCTGGTACCACTAAAGTTAGTATTTTAAACTTTTGTCTGTAACGTCGAATAAAGTTTTCAAAAGAATTTTTTTTGGCAGGAGAATATTCTCTAATCTTGTCGAAACTAAATCAAAAGACGAGCAAGAGGCAAGTTAATTTCGAAGTAAAAATTAGTTCAATTTTTTTTGAAAAGTCGTTGGGTTATCGAAAGACCGGAAATGAAATTTTCACCATTCACGAATAATTTGCTACTATTAACAGCAGAAAAAACCATTTATAACTCCAAGGAAGTTATCAAAGCGTAAATTTCATTAAATTTTGAGTTGAAACCAGTTTGTAAAATGTCACTTTTTAGTAGTGATGATTCTTCGCACACCGGTGGTTTTTCAACCGACTTGAATAAGGATAGTATGGGCAATGTCGATCATGAACTTCAAGAATTTTTGATGATTGAAAAACAAAAAGCACAATTCAATGCTCAGGTTTGTAATTTTCTGATGTTTCTTTACTATACCTTGTTCTGTTCTTATTTGTTACCCAATATAAAACCATTCCTTTTTACAATACCTTTGATTCCTAATTAGATTTCTTAAATGCATTCGATTTTTACGCAAAACGAACAAACTGGTGTTAACAGTTTGAGGTTATGTTTCACTTTGCTTTTTTCAGATTCATGAGTTTAATGATTTTTGTTGGGAGAAGTGCATAACTGATAGACCAGGATCCAAATTGGATAGCAAGACAGAAACTTGTTTGAATAATTGTGTTGATCGTTTTATTGATGTGTCTCTTCTCATTACAAATAGGTTTGCAATGTCTCTGCAGAAAAGTGCTAAAATGTTAAATTGAATGTGTTTAGATTTTTATTTAGGTTAAGAAGTTTGTTTTTTCTTCTTTTAGTTTAGTTAAAAATTTAGTAGTACAGAATTTCGGTTGTACTTTTTTTAAAATCAAATTGTAAGCACTATTTCAAGTTTCTCATAAATAACAAATGAAATCCATTTTGAGAGTTATATGAATAAAACATTACTTAAATTTTACATGTATATCAATACTATGGCTAATCTGAAAATTTTGTGTCTCCTCACATATCCTGTTGTACCTACAAGTAAAGAACAGGATTACAACTCCATATGCAGTTTTAAGTGTATTTTGTGACTAGATTGTGAGGTAAGCCATTTTAGAATTAATCAATTTGCCAGGGTAGCAATTGTCATCTAGCTGCATCAAATCGTGTGGTTTTGTTTTTACTGGCATTTCTTGGTGGAGTTTATTAAATATTTTTATGTAAAAGAACTCTTTAAAGCAGGGCTTAAACTTTTTTCATTCATGACCCCAATTTATGATTGTGAGTTTCCTGGAGACCCCTTATAAAAATAAAATAAAGACAAATGAATATTTTTTGGTGATTTATTAATTAGGTAACAATATACATACACACATGAAAATTTATAGTTACAGAATTTGTTTAGAAACATGCAAAAATCTAAAACTACACAAGAAGTAAAATTGTATTTATTATAGTTACACAAATTACATCCCCTATTTTTCATCAAAATTGCACTTTTTGAATGCATTTGTTTTAATATTTAAGACCTTATCAGCAATTGTGGGAAATTCAGTTCTAGTTACGATCCAGAATTCAGTCAATAAGCTATTTTGGAAATTTTAGTTTCAAGTTTGAGTCACTCAAAAACTTTTTGTAAGCTTTGTTTGTATATGTAAGTGTGACTCCGTACAAATACGCATCTCGATGGTATAAAATTGTGTATTTAAATATTTGATATTAAAATCTCTCGCGACCCCAGAATGCTACACGACCCCGTTTGGGGTCGCGACCCATAGTTTAAGAAGCCCTGCTTTAAAGGAATTTATGTTTTTATTTTATTTGTGATTCATTGAAGGGTTTTTTAAACTTTGGTAATTGGTCCAAATGTTCACATGTACAGTGTTCAGGTGTAGGTGTAGATGAAGGGGAAGAAAAGTAACATGATCTGGTTCATTTCCTTAATTGCCATTTTATACTTAGTAATAATTATGACTTTCACCAGTTTCATGTGTCTGATGCAGTCATACCTAATTTTTAATTTGGCACCTTGAATTGATTAATAGACAATAATTGCTAAGAGCTAAGTGACAAATGATCCTTTTATTCAAATCTTCAGTGCAAATCATGTTTTGTTATGCTAGTATTCCATTAAATTAATTAAATATTCTTAATACACAAGTTTCATCAAATATAGGATATGTTGTGGAGTGGTTGAAGAGCTTTAAAACAGGATTATTACTTGAGAGTTTGAGCTTTTCACATGTATCATTGTACCCAAGGATGAAAGATTCAAATATTAAACTTGATTAAACATTGGGTTGGATTGGAAACATTGAATGGACCTTTAAAGTTTCTTTAAAAAACTACAAATTTTCAATTTTTTAATAATTTTTAATAAAATTAATAATACTTCTGACAAGCATTTTACATATTGATATTTTGTATAATCATAAAGCTATTGGAAAAAATAAATTCTAAAATCATACAGTTGTTGCAAGTGATTTGTTAAAATTTAAAGCCATTTTAAAAAGAAAGCATATTATTGATTATAAAAGTAGATAATGTTTTTAGCTTTCTGTCAAACTGTACGGTTCTCGAGCGCCGACATTTTTTTCCCTCCCATATTCTTTACCCTAGAAAAGCAGATTTTTCCTTAAAACCGATGTTTTTAGTGTTATTGTGTCCAAGAATGGGTTGCAGAAGATAGAGGTATCCGCGAGTTTAGAGAAATATGTTTCATACGTAATTACTCTGATGGTTTTCGAAACTATACATCCGAAGAGCCGTATAGTCCAGTCCTCATCAAGACATTAAACCAAGCCAACCAAACAAAATTTTCTGGTAAACTCAAAAAGAGACTTTGTAAAAGTCTCTGGGAGCAATTCCATACACAAAATGCAAGATTTGTTAATCCTTTTGTGAACTTTATATATGCACATAATATTTTGTAGCAATATTTTTATATGCATGGCAATATATTATATATTATCTGGCTACCCAATAAATAAGCGGGATGACAGGAGTGACAGCTTTTGTTTATACTGGGTTTCTTTATCTCCTCCAATTGAAAGGAGCACTGATTCTTATTAAGTTCTTTAGAAATTCAGGTTTGTTCAGACAAAGTATGAATTGATACATGGTTAAATATAGTGCAAGATAAGTATCGTTTCTTGCATGTGTGTGGCCGGGAGTGGACCTACAGTAGACAAAGGGCTAAAAAGTAGGAGCATCCAGATTAAAAAAAATTAATAAATTGAACTAAAGTTAAAACTGGTCCAAACTTTAAACAGTAGTCAACTCATTAACTGACAATTTTTTTATGGCATTTAGTTTTAGTTCTGTAAGTTTGTTATCTCATCTGTGTGTCCTAGTCAATAATTTATGTTTTACGCTCTCTACCATAGCACCTATCAAAAGATGGTGATACCACAGTGAGGGCGAACCTTTTTTGTGAAGTAGATTCAATTGAGATCAGTGGTAATGCCTTAAAAAATGGAATCGGGGGAAAGGTCTTACTTTTAAAATCTTTTGGAAGATTTAAGTTTTACAGTCATTACATCCATCGGCATTAGGCCTCTTGGAGAGCTTTGGTCTTTACAGTCACTCGTCTCGTCACTGGCTACGTTTTTCCAGCTACGAAGTCCAACAGTTTTAAGTCTTCTTCCACTTCCTCCAGCCATTTTTTCCGAGGCCCGAGGATTGTCGTTTGCCCTCGGGGTGTTTGTTTAGGACTTGTTCTGGTCGTCGGTTAAAATACATCCTGGCCATGTGACCAGCCCACCGCAGGCGAGCTCTTCTGACCTCAGTCGACAATGGTGTTTCTTTGTAGCAATCATATAGCTCCTGGTTATACTTCTGGCGCCAAACTTTATTGAAGTTGTAAAGTCTTTGCTTCTTTAAAACCCAAATCAAAAAAATCGCAAAAAATTAGGAAATGAATTATTGGAGAAGTCTGTCACTGTCAGACCATCAGGCCTTTAACGTCTGCTTCCTCAGTACCAACCGGCATTAGTTGGGATAACGGAACCTCCAAATGGGGAACATGGCAGTTAATGAGTTAAACCTATTGGAACTTTCAAAATTTTTGTAAAGATAGGTACTGAGAAAAATTTGGATTTGTTTTCGAAGGTAAACAAATTTCAACAAGTCCATTCTGAAAGCTTATGATAAGCAGTTTTATTTACAATGACTGATTTTCACCATTATTTTTGTGACAAAAACAAAACTTCTCTAAACTCCTGCTTCAGTGTCCACTACCCAAGTCCCCAAACACAGAAGATTAAAAAAAAAAGTCATTTCGGTGTGGTTTTAAAATAAAAGCTCTCCTGTAGACACGCATAATAATAATTAAAATAGAAAAGTTTGATTGAAAACAAAAATAATTGGCGGAGAATGTCCAAACGCTGAGAGGTTTAACTGTTTTCTGTTGTAAAAAAGAAATCTCAATAGTTAAGAACATAGTAGAAGAAATATCATTCATTTAAACCACTTTGTCAGCATTAAAAGACAAACAAAACCGGTGAATAAGTCACATTTAGGAATTTAATTTTTGTTTTTTATTTATTTTGGATCTGTTTTTGGATTTATGTTATGATCATTGCAGTACGGATCCGGATCCCATGGAACAGCTCATGGTTTTTGTGTTTTGTTTTTTATTTATTTATTCATTTATAGTTAAAAATAATCAGATCACAATGAGCCACATCTCCAAAATCACTATTAGAAATTTTTTTATTCAGACTTTTCGTTCTTCATCACCATCATCAACATCTCTTCCCATTTTCTTCTTCTCTGTCTGCCCTGTTATTTCCCTCCATTCGCGCGCGTTGTTTTTCCCTCTCTTTCTATTTGGATACTGTTTTTTGTTTTTATTTTATTTATTTTATTTTTTGTTAATTTCTTTCGCAATAATGTTTCATTTCGGCTATTGTACACGACTTGACGTAGCAACATTCGTCGGCTACGTTCCTCGTTCTTCGTCTGAAAGTGTTTCCCGCTGTAAATGCAAGAGCACTTCGTCGAGATCGGAAGGGAAAAATAGCGAAATTGTCCCGGTCGTTGTTCCTCCAGTCTTGTGAACGTGTCTCGCCATCTGAAAGTCAAAAACCAATCATTTTGTTGAATAAGAAACTTTATTGCAAATGGTCAAACGATGACGGATTTTTTACAAAATAACGAGGAAAACAAATCTGTGCCAGGGATGATTGGCTTCCTTGTACGTTCGAGAACATCTTCAAGTGGTTCTATAAAATTTGATGAACATCATCTCTGTCACTTTCTAAATCGCCATTGACTAATCTGGAGCTTTTTTGTTTTAAACGTTGAACTTTGCAAACTTTTGCTTTTATAAAACAAGTTTCTCTTCTGTTACCATACGTTTCACCTTCTTTGACACCTTACGGCATCCTCTAAAAAAGAAAATGTGGCCTCTAGCTTTTTCATGAATACTGAACTCTATCTTGGAAAATTCAATTCATAAATAAATTCTTGGAGTCTCCTTACACTGAGGATGTCACAGAAGGCGAAAAGTTTGGGTGAGGTGAGAGTTCATTCTCTTCTCAGTTCTAAAAATTTGACTCTGGCGGCGTAATAGCCGAGACTTAAACAATACTAACATTAAAGCTAACATCTGTGAAAATCTCCACACCCACCTTGAGCTTTCTTGTTTATCGTATTAAACCGTCCCTGGCAAACTAATTCTAAAGTGTTGGTCAAAATTGGGCCACAAATTCGTATTTCTCTAGAATTAAGTCCTGTCGTGTAGTATTGCGCGTTTGCTCGTTTCCATCCTTCGTTGCTCACGCAGATAAAAAAATACTAAAGCCGTGGCCATTCGGGGAACCAAGTGCATCTGAAAGGAAAAAAAAAACAAATAATTTAGATCAAAACCTAATGAAAATATCGACAATAAATGGGAAGGGACTTTAAAGTCACAATAGCTCTAGAAATATACACGGGAGAGAGTGAAACTACTAGAGTGGCCACCTAAGAGAGGCGGAAGTGTTGTTGCCGAACAAATTGTTTTAACGCCGTTATTCCCAACGTGGGACGTTGGCCCCATCACGATATTTTGGGGGGCCATGGGTAGGACGTGCACCCTTCAGCTAATATACACCGTTATACCCAAGACTATGGGGTAATTCGAGAATGATTTATTAACAGTGTTTTCTAGTGAGTCTGTGAATGTTCGTGTTAAAAATATAAGACGATACTATCAATATCATGTTAGAGCAACCCCTCTCTTGACAACATCGGACATTCCCAATAAAAATAACGATGGAAATTTTATTATTCAATAAATTTTATTTAAGGTATGGCAAATTTATACTTTCGTATTCTTCTAAAAACGGATAGGACATTCCGGTAAATCTTTCATATATAATTCCCGTCAAATATTCAACTTTTACCGGCTTTTATATAAAATATATAACTGGTAATGGGGAATTTTAATAAAAATTTGCTCAGATCCTGCCACTTCTCTCTCACTTGAATCTCATATATAATCGGCTTTTGATTCGGAGGTTCCTAGACTGTTAGTGGCAAGCAAAACTTTTTGGATCTTTTGAATTTTGTCTGAAAAGTTGCAGAAGCCAATCATCTGAACAAACTTTTATTACGTTCCTCATTCTTAATCGGAAATTTGTAATAATCTAGCTGATAAATGTGATAATCAGTCACTTTTACCAAGTTTAGTTTGCAATTATGAAAAAACTTGGCGTATTTATACATAACACCCGACTTATAACTTTTACCGCAATATATATATATATACGTAAAAGAAGTAAATAAGTTTCTCTAATTTCATAAACTTTGTATGGTTCTTGAGTCAATTACAACTTTCTAATTTGTATTTTTAACTTCTTAAGAAAACAGCCAACAGGAATTATCAAACGTCTTTACAATGGCCGTTAAAAGCTTTCAAATAGTCATGACTAGGATGCGTGGGAAAGGATGAAATTTTTCTAATCTGTTTGGGAAAAATTTGAAAAATAAAACTCGGTTCAAAGCTTATTTGTGAACGGATTTTTGCTAAAAAAAAGTTTTGTTATCACCAGGAAAATCAGAATCAATTCGCAAGGTCCTTTTACATATCGTTTCCTACAAGTGTTTACTCTTCACAATTAAAAATTTTTGTTGTAAACAAATCAATCCCACATTATATAGACCGACAAGACATGTTAGAAAAAAAACTAAAGTTATCAAGAAATTTTTTTCATTCCCTTTAGCGCAAATGGGAAGTGAGGAAAAACGTTAAAACTAAAAAATGAAAATTTGTTTACTTCTAAAACTGTCAAAGGGCCTCGAAGTGCGTCGGGCAATTTTGGTGACCTCTTTTATTTGTTTTATAGGTTTTTGTGTGTTGTAAGGTTTTCAAAAACATTAAACCAGTGGTTATCAACCGATTTTGAGTCATGCTCTATGTAGGCATTTCTAAAATCCTGATACCCTCCTCATGATATTTAAATTTTCTTATTCAAAATTATACATAATTGCTGAGTTTAACTGATTGAATTAAAAATATATAAATATTCCATCTCTTTAGTTTCCTAAATTTACTGTCAGTGACTCATTGTCGAATTGCATTGTCTTCGGTATAGTCAGCCGAAGAGTGTACATCCTCCCCATGACCCACCAAAATATTGCCATACCCTGCCGGTAGGGCATGCCCCTGCCCCTGAGGATGACGGCATTAAACCCTCCGATCATAATGGGGAAAACCTTGAAGGAGCTTTGTTTGGGATTCTCAACAGGAGGATAACGCAAGAAGTATGTGCTTACACCTCCAAGCCTCTGAAAACAAGAGTCTGACTAAAGTAAAGAAGAGAAAGTTGAAATCAGACGTGGGAAATGTTATAATATGGTATATACAATGCATAAACACTGGTAAATGATTTTTTTAAAATACATTTTTTGAGATACGGGAATTCGTGGTGATAGGAGCGGAAACATGTTACGCGATGCGGGCCAGCGATTATTATTGAATGTACTATAACTATAATTATAAGTTACAATTATAGTTGAGTTTTAATCCCGTTTTTCACCCTTTTTGGATACATCACAATACGGGAGGTGAATTTGAACTGGCGAGTGTAACTTCTTTGTCTGGCACTCAACCACTTCACCATAGATCTCCCGCAAAATTATAAATTAATAATGTCTTTTTTCTTTTAATAACTGCAGACATTATATAAGTTTGCATTTTATCAATATTTAACCTAACTTATGAAAATATGAGTCTACGTGTACTTTAAGAAATGGTCAATAACTGCTAATGAAAGTTTGATGCCCCTGTCAGCTCGGGTTAACATATACGTAGGCATATTTGAGTAAAGATTAGTATAATACACAAAACTACAGCGTATTTCTTTCGTTAATTAAAACAAATTTTTTTTACTCAAATAAGGGATATTCTAACACACAATACATACTTCTTTGTATATTTTGTAAGTCTCTGTATGCCGAAGGGTGAAAGCGAAAACGGGGTATATATTATAATTTTTTTCTCATTTCGGTTAACTATAATTTTATCTCTTACTCAACTCCTTTGGAGTCATATTTGTAGAAGCAATTGAAGTATAGTTATAGTAATAATTGAGTTTTAATCCCGCTTTTACCCTTTTTTGGGGTTATAACAGGATACTGCCACTTAACTACTACGCTAGAGTGCTCCCGCAAAGCGATTGAAATATGTTTTTAATTATGTATGTGAGCTGCCTTATATTAAAGACTAGTTGCTGACTAAACATTACATCAATAGTATTTTTATAAAAACTTTCAACTTCAGTTAGGAGGATAAAGGAAGACTAACTCTTCAGAGTTAGTTATCAGTTAGTTAGTTAGTGTCTAGTTTACAATCTCTTCAGAGCTTTCGATGAATACCAACGTTTCACCCAACCATTGAAGGTGCTCTAGAAGTCGTTAACAGGAATCTTTTTCAGTTTTCATTCAGACGGAAATCAAAACCTTAATTTCTAGGGATACAAAGCAGACTGCTGAACAGTTGGCAAGGAAAGCTCATTCCTACTTTCCACCAAAAGCATAAAAGACACGCAGCCGTTTAACACATCCACGGAATACTTTAAAACTCATTATCATTTGTAAAACAGACAGGACTTTGAGTTGTAAGGGATAAATCAATTTTATCAGTTGTACTCAGATAAAGAAGCTGTACTCAAGGGTGGAAATATCTGGTGTGGAGAAGATACGCAGAAAACAACATTTTGGACGTTGACATAATTTGTTTCGAGAGTGAGAAAAAACAAATTTGAAGAAAGGAAAACCTAGAAACAAAGTTTTAATCATCTAATTCGTTTTACAGGAGTGGTGAGAAGATCGAAAGGAAGGAGACACAAAGAGTGGAGAAGAGAAGAAAAAATATTTTGTGCGTTTGAAGTGATTAGAAGTCGGTTTTGTGAGAAATTAGCATAATGGTTATTGCTCTGGTTTGATATTGTATATCAGCTACAATGGACGTGCAGACAACAACCAGATATCAAACATTCTCACCGGGTCAGAGGTCAGTATCACTTGTCATGAATCATTTTTCGTACAATTATAATAAAAAAACTTAATTTTGGAGGTTTGCGCCCTTTGACGCAAAAAAAATTTTCGTTTGGCAAAAATTAACTTGCAACCTCCTCAAGGAAGGAGTGTGAGGAGGGTGAAACAGAAATAATGAGACAGAAATCAATTTTATCCAAAAGAAAATTTTTGAATTGATTTCAGCCAAACCTTTTTAAATAGACCTTTGACTAAAGTAAGGTAGGCTGTGAGCTACCTTCAAAGTCAATGGCACAACCAGGAGTTTGAGGCATGTTAGTAATTATTTGAACAGCAACGATTTTACATTTCTCGAGAATCTGATAAAAAATTGGGGAAAACACGTTTGTCCTTCGCCCCTGCCAAAGTGTCACCGTTAGCGACGGCCCTGAACGAAAACGCAATAATAACTCAATCATAATGAGAGATATCAGCTAAAAATGAGCGGACATTTATCAAAGTTCCTTTTTTTTGAAACAGAATGTTGCTAACAGCGATGTAGGGCCTTGATCAGTACCTCTAGACAGAGAGTCTGAGTCTGAGGTGTTAATGACAGTCGTTCGGTCAACAGAAGGTTAAATATGTGTTAGCATTAAATCTTTCAAGTTCAGTGAGAGGATTATGAAGAGAATTCTTGAGGATTGCAAATAAGAGTTGGAGAAATGAAATGGAGGAAGGATATCTAATAAAACGTGAGTACAAGATATCAAAGAAAGACCTACTTGACCCTGTTGGTGGCGTTGACTGGGAAATTCTTCGCACAAAAGCGGAACCGTATGCCTATCCAAAGTTAGTCTATTGATAAAGGTACGAAGTTAGCAGCAGCTTTGACATCACACTTTGGACACCTTTTTGAAGACACTAAATCATTTTTTATGTTTCATTCACATAGGAGAAGTAAGAACTGATTGAGTTAAAAAACTTTTTGAAATTAACGCTGTTGATTCACTTACTTCGGAAAACAGGTGGGAGGAGTAGTGTAGTGGTTAAAGTTCCTGACTGGTACGCAAATGATCGTGAGTTCGAATTCTCCTCTCGCATTCCTGGTGTACACAAAGAAAGGGTGAAAAACGGCATTAAAACCACCACTGATTCGGTAAACAGACCGAAATTCAGGTGCATCCTTCCAGTCTGAAGACAGGTGAATTGCATGAAAGCAGAAAGTACCAATAGATGTACCAGGTGCTTTGTTTGTACAGTCTGGATAAGGTATTTGAGGATAAAGACAATAAGCGCGGTTAGAAAACGCAAGAAAAACGAGCTTTAAGCCCTGGGGGAGAGGCACTTTACCTGAGATCCAGGATAGTCAGAACATAGCAAGACGCATAAGAGGTACAGTCCCTCTGAAGTGGGTGGTATTGCCAGGGGATGAAGAATGGCAACGGATCCAGAAAGTATCTAACAACCGGAGGATAGAGGAAATGGAATATATTTTGTTTACATGTCCAGCAGCAGCGATACGCAGGTGTAGTTGCACAAAGCTGGGAAATACTCGTTTCGATCCTTTTTATCGTGGATAATTCGTGATGACATCACAACACGAAAGCTGGATTCAAATCCTCCTTTGTCAATGAGAGTAAAATTTAGAAAAGGTATTTACCCTCAAATACTGAACCTATTTTCGTAACAACCGTTTCTCGAGGAGGAAGTTATGGATAAAAAGCTTTTTCTTCATTTTTGCAAAAATCGGAAAAACAAAAGAAAATAAAAGAAAAAAAGGCGGCGTGACCCTTTGTTCTAGATTTTTTGTACAACTATGATAGGTCAGATCAGCGACACCAATGGGACACGAGTTTATTTATGGTTTTTAGTCAGTTTATCTGGTTTCATGGTTGGCATGGCTTCTAAAAATTATTCAAGAACTCGCTGAGAATCACACAACAAAAAAATCGAGACGTCCATTTTTTTGGAAGTTCAAGCCAGAGGAACAACTGCGAGTGAACACCTTTTAATTTACATAAGGATGGGGTAAGCGTGAACCTTGCTGAAGAAGCAAATCAGTCCAGGAAAAACGAAAACTTCGTTCATTCTCCAAAGCTTGGTTCATTAACACTCATCAACAGAACTTGGGGCTACAGACTTGGACCAATCAATCCAAAGACGGAACTTTCGAGTGGTCGCGCACTGTCAGAAACAGGACCGATCAAAGAATCAATGGCCTGGAAAGTTTACTCGGTCAATGTTAGAAAATAGAAAGTAAACAAATTTGTCAGACTTTGACCAGACCCAGAGAGCCTTTGATTTAAAATACGCGTCCTTTCTAAAGAGGAAAGACGCGCTCCTCATTCATCCGTGAGATTTTATCTTCTTGTTCTGGTCATCTTTTCTGTCTCAATCTCTCTCTCTTTCTCTCTTTTGGATACTATTCAATCGACTTCCTTCTCGTATCAAATACATCTAAGAATAGTCTCAGGTTATCCGAAATTATTTCGTGTCACCTGGTGATTGAAATTTTCGAGCAATTTGTCGCCAGATTTGATGTGACGATAAAAAATCAAATCCTGGTCGATGAGTAAGGGCACTAGTACTAAAGTACTTCAGTCCTCGTGGTCGTTCATCCGTCTGTTTATCGGACACAAGGAAGAAAATGACATGAAAGAGATAAATTGCTGTATATGATGATAATAATAGTAATTAATGACAGAATGAAGTCGGGTGTTGGTTTGTCTTGGTGTTGAAGCATCCAACTTTCCAAAAAATCTTTGAAAAGGCTGTACTTTCGGTCAACTATTTCTTTAACTGGTCAAAATTTTACTTCCAGATCTTGGGTAAGGGCTTCTCTAACGTTTCCTTCTTGTTTTTTATTTAGTTACTTCGTTTTGTCCCCCGATTCATTTTTGAGAACAACAGCCATAAAGTAATCAGGTGATTTAACTTCCATCCATAACCCTTCTGTGGTTATCTGGTTATAATTCGCAATGAAATAACCGGGTACCTTGTTGTACCTGGAAGGTACATTGGACTTCGGGACGAAGTTTGGAACGAAACGGCTTAATACTCTGCTGTAGCCTTTTGGGAATCATGTTTGGAGTTCTCTGTTTCCTGTCGTCGTTTTAAAATATTTTCTTATTCTCCGCTTCAAGGTGTAAAATATGGGCCCCAAAATGCAATAAGTAGCCTTCAATTTCATCTTCAATCTCTTTGTTGGTTGTGAGGCACCTACGCAGGGGCGACTTTGTGTGACCGTGTGAATGAACTTAAAAATTTAGGCGGTCGTTAAATTTCACACCAAGATGCACTGATAGTTCATTAACTCTTTTAAAATGCAGTGGGTTTATTAAAAATAACGATCGGTTTCGTAATCAATTAACATAATTCCAGGCTAATCGCGATAAAGAAAAGTTTAATTTTAAAAATAAAAGCCAAAGAAGGTTAGTGAACCATGCCGAAAATCGTCATGATTAATCACTCTCCGCGATAACCAAACCGTCTGCCGGACCGAAATTTTAGGGGCGTTGGTAACTGGATCACCAAGGAAGAGATATCAATGTCAAACTGTTTGACACCCATCCCACCTTCTTCCATTTAATGGATTTCCCTTGATTAGGGGCTTTCCTCCCAAAATTTCCCGACATTGGAGGTTCTAAGTGACTAAAGTAAAAGTTCTTTCTGTTGTAACTCTTCTCCAAATATGATTTCGTGAGATTTAAAAGCTTTTAAAGAACGCGGAACTCATTTGGAAGACTTCTGGTTGTGTATAGACCTGTGTTGCTTAACGAAAATGAAAATCTAAAACCCAAAATTTTGTTAAATCTCGTATCTCCTTAAATTTATTTGGACTCATGGGGTCCCTCTGCCACTCCAATTTGGAAATTCTGGAACGTTTCCAGTCGAAAACCTTACGAATAATGCTCCATAATCTAGTAATTCTCATTTAAATTAGGAAAGCTGCAGATTCTTCTTTAAATATTCCCTCTGACTGGCTTAATTCTATTGCTACACCACTCCACATCAAATATGACGACTAAAGATACTAGTATCCCTTTTCTTCCTCTTTGCTGGAGGTCTGTGGTGTAGTGGTTTAAGTAACAGAGTAACTTATAATCATGAGTTCAAATCCTACTACCGTATCCTGTCATACTCAAAAAAGGGTGAACAACGGAATTAAAACTCAACTATAGCTATATTATTCTTCCTCTTTTCTGTCTAAGAAGAAGCTTTTTAGTCTTCTTTCATCCACTCCTTAGGTCTGTCTAGACCTCACATAAAATACCTCTAATACGACCAAAAAATTACTTGGTGTCTAAAATTGGTTAACTCGAAATAAAAAAAAAGTTTAGTGGCCATGTTTATCTCCTATTGGGCCACAGCCTAAATTTGGAGGATTCTTAGCGTCCGTGTTTTGAAACTATTAATGTGCCCGGAAATAGATGACAACCTTGTTTCATTTAGTCTAGTATTAATACTATATATAAAGTGTTTACTAAACAAGAGCTCTTACTCAGTCGTTTATTTATAAAAGAGAATAGCTAAAGAGCCTAAACAAATTTCAAATGCAAGTCTATGACAGTGACAAACCAATAAAAAACAAAAACAACATGAAATTCCTTCGAAATAATTTTCCTTCCAACTAATTGTACAGTAGTGCCTAGGCTCAAGCCAGAATATAGTTATAGTGGAGTTTTAATACCATTTTAAACCCTTTTTGGGTATAACAAAATACGAGAGGAGAATTTGAACTCGCGACTATAACTTCTTAGTCTGGTTCTTAACCATAGCTCCATAGACCTCCCCCACAAGCCAGACTATACAGGAGCAAATACTATAGCGTTGTTTTTAAAAGTCAGAAAGAACTTTTGAGTTTTTTTTAGTTCCAGTCTCATTTTTCACCATTGGATATATATAACAGGACGTGGGAAAGGACTTAAATATATGACCACAACTCTACTCGGGTGTTTTGACCATAACACACAGCTCTCCCTAAAGTCAGGAATGAAGGTTGTGTATTCTCAAAATGACAACTTGCATTATTGAAAAAAAAGGATGTGATGTCTAAGAAAATCATGAAATAAATAAAAAACAAATCGAAAATCTCAAATTTTATTTGTAAAGCTCTTTAAGGGTCATTGATGCGTGGCGAACAACCTGGGAAAGCACACGTTTCAAAAACCTCTTCTAAGTCAACGGTCAATCAAAATTTGAGGAAAATTTTGACAAAATATTTTGGCACAAAAGAAGTCACTAAATTCTAAAATATTTTTGAGACTTGTCCAAGATAATGACCGTTAAGCAAGATTTATTATTATTATTAAAACAGAAAAAAATTGTTTAAATGTCTCTATTTAAAATAATTTTCGAAGTCATAGCCAATTCCCATATCCCAATGCCATGCCAGGGGTAGAGAAGATAGAAAATTTTTTAATTTTACAGTATTACAACTTAGCTTTATTGTCCTCCAATTATTCCCTTCCTTTATCTAACTATTTTTTTTCATTCACCCTCCTCCACTTTACTAAATAAACACTTACATCCTATATCCAACTCCTCACTCTAAGGTACCGGTCTGTCTCTTAGCTAAAAACCCCTTAAAGTTAGACCAACTATAATTGTCTCGAACTTCAGAACTGAGCTTCAAGACAGGTGACTGTTGACTAGTCGATAACAATTTTTAAACGGGTGTAACACCTAAGTTTATTTTAGGTCACTGACATAAATATCAAAAAACAATTTATTTTTAAAAAATCGCGGAAACAGGGAAAAAATCCTCTGAAAACATCTCTCAATTCTGTTCTTCTTTTTTATTTTGAAATTTTTCAAAATAAATCCTCCTAGGTGGTGAGCTATATTTATAAAATGAATATTTCAAGAAACTGTACAGTGTTTGAATAATATTTCTGTGAGAACTGTGTTTTCGGTAAACGATATGCGAACTTTTTTTTACGCGGTTCTCTGTATAATCATAGAACTGTAAGTCCGTGTTACGCTCCAAAATACACCTTGATTTCTCCAACGTTTACCTTATTCCTGGGCACCTTTGGGCCTAGTAGTAACTTCAAACTCGTCTATACCCGTATTATCAATATTTTGGAATTCTGACTTCATGATATCATCACGGCAGGGGTCGACAAACCTGAGGCTGTTTGGGTGTGAAGCTGCCGCTCTTTAGTTCCACACGCAAATATTATTTATTGTATCATATTTGGAGTCATGCTTAAGACTTAAAACAACAAGTTGCGAGGCAAATTTATCCAAACTTCCTAAATCCATGTAAAGCTAACGCTCCTGTCGAATTGGTTTGCTTACTTTAAGGTTACTAAAGTACAAGTTGGTGTTGTGAGCAAATGTTGAAGTCCAAAAAAAAAAATTTTATAATAGATATAATGAACATAAATATTGTTTTCGAGTACTCTTGCAACTCTTGCAACCAGAACTCACTTCTACTACCATGACTAAACCTTCGTGGTTTTACTCTTACCAACTCAAGTGTATATGTATATACGAAAATAATATATACTATAATATTATGATTAGACTTCGTTTTCAAACGGTGGTGTGTTCCAAACGAATATTAGGTCCACATTAACCAATTTACTTTTCGAATGAGATGGTGTTGATAAACATGGAAACTGATGAAAAAACTAGGCGAGTTGTTTGTTGATTGTTTTTTTCTAACTATCTAGCTTATAAAGGACAATTTGAAAAAAAAGTTTGTTTAATCTCACTTCTACCAAGGTTTTAATTTAGGGGTGACGGAGAGAAGGGATCAAAGCACCTGACTAAAAGAGTTATGATTGTGAGTTCGAAAAGGTTTAGGAGCCCTGTTTGTAATTCAAAACGTCAGCCTGAATTTCTAAATAATAATTAAGACATCTTAGAACCAGAAAGTTTAAAAAGTAAGCAATTTAACCTTTCAAATATTTTAACTGACAGCTTAGGAATTATAATTTTCAGTTACAAAATTAAAATTTTTGCCATCGTTTTATATCATTTTAACTTTACGAACTAAATTTTTATGGTTTTTCGGTCTTGTATCTGTACAGATAATATCAAAAACCAAAGATAGCGAAACGTCAAGCTTTTTATAAGTATTTCTTTCGGGTAGTGTGTGAATTCCTATATACGAAATCTGTGATTCTTTGCCCTTTTTAGTGATTTAAGTGCCTACAGTTTTGGAAAATCTAAACGAGGTATGGTAAGAACTTTAAAAGCTTGTATGTTCATTGAGTTTGATTTTTACCACCGGAGAACGATTATTATTCGAAAACTGACTTCTCTGTTTCTTATACTATCTATTATTAACAACTCTTCCCAAATGTTTGGAATAGCCTTTAGAAATGAGTAAAACTGATTGCGCCATACTGCAGAACTTTTTTCTTTCCAGAACTGTTTTATTTGGTACTTTTTAAAAATTTTTGGTACTTACATATTAACACCACCGCAGCTACAAATTTGACATTTATTTTTTGTTTTTACTTTTAAATTATTTCAATGAATCTTGATCAGTTAAATTAAAGCTCAATTCACAATACGGAAGCATTGTCATAACTGATGCACATTTAAAGAAAGACGTTTTTGGTTATTCAATTTCAAAACTTCCGCCATGTTTTTAAAATATAAAATTTTGAAGTAAAGTCACTTTTTTTTATTAAAAAAATTAGAAATGCTACATAATACAGCTCCAAATTTAAGTCTTGAATTTAAATTTACAGATTTGATGACTTAGTTCTAATTTATAATATATTTATGTCTAATGCATTTATAGCGCATTAGCGCAACTTTTGTTGCGGTGGCGTTAATACGTAAGTGCTGAATTATTTATTTATTTAATCCTAAATAAAAATTTTAAATTTTTTATGTAATTTTCATATCTCACAAAACAAAAATAAAATTTTCCGTTATAGAAGGAACAGTGACGTTTTCAATCATATACTTAGACTATCTTTGTTTTTCCCACGCTATTTCTAGTTTTCCGAAAGTTTCAATTCTCTTAATTCAGAAAGCACGTTTCATAATTAATTTATTTATTAAGCACTCAATGTAACATGTCGGGTGATTTATGTTTTAAAAAAAACCGCTTAAATTAAATCACTTGTCAAACTATAATTCCTTCCCGTCGGAAAACTAAAATCAATAAAAAAACTTTCAAGGAGCGCAAAACCTTTCCCAAAAACACCACACGCATAATGTTTTTCAAAACACATACTCAAACATATATACTTATATATACGAACCGGAAGTAAAAAAAAACTTAGAATAAAAAAAAGAATAGAAAAGTGTGACTTACCATGTCAGCCCATAAAAACTTTTATCCCATTTCTCGACAAGAAAAAAAATTTTTTTGAATTTAAATTCCAGTTAACAGTAACAAATAAATAAATAAATAATAAAAAAAAACAGTTTTTTCTCGATTTTTTCTGTTGTTTTTATTTATTTAAAAAAAATTGTTTTGGTCGAAGTCGTTCCGTCTTCGTGGTGATCACCACGCGACTGGACACGTTCTGACGATGCCCATGGTAGTAATTCGTCAGCCATTGTTTCTTATTTTTATTTTTGTTTACTTTTGTTGATGTATATTCTTGTTGTTTCTTGCATTTCGTTTTAGAATCACTTTTGCCGGGTAGTTGGCGTGTCGAGGAAATTTTCGATCACCTTTTGGGTTAACCCATGAACTTGAGGTGAGAAGGGAGGAGGAGGAGGAAGTTCGTGTGCAATATTTCAGTTACTTGGTATAAAAATAAATTAAGCAGACGGGAAGTAAAAGTTAATAATTTATTTTTAATGACTTTTTTCGGGACGAGGGTGGATGAAGTCGTAAATTCTTGCCGTTCGTCTGGTGTTAGGTTCAAGGCGAGTCGTTCTACCGTCTGTGGAAAGTCAAAATAGTGAAATTTGAATATGGTGAGTGAGAGTCACCTCTCTAGTGGCAGAGAGATAAAGCAATATGGCATTCAGTCCATATTTTGGAGCTTTATATTAGGCATACCGGAAAGTTCTGTTCGTTTTTGGAATAATACAGTAGAAAAAGTGTAAATTTATCGTACCTTAAACAATCTTAATTGAACGATTTTTCACAATCACAAGCTAAGTTTGGTAAGACTGACAAATCATTGAATATTTATCACATTTACCGGCTACTTTACAGAATCTCCAATTCGTAACGGCGAATTTAAATCAAGTTTACCCAGATGCTTGGCTTCTCTAAATTTTCTACCAGAAGCCAAGTAAGCCAAGTAAGAAGCTTTGCTTGCCAGTAACAATCTAGAAACCTCCGAATTAGAAGCGGACAATACATAAGGCACAAGTCACAGAATCTGGGCAAATTTTACAAAAAAGCGTCGAATGAATATATATGCAGACATGTTCAAATTTGATGTAATATCATCGGACAGAACTTTCTGGTACCTAATAAAATTATTCATTTTGGAAAGTATTGATACAAGTTTATTGGTAAAAAGATTTATATATTGCATTTTAGATTCCCACTTCATGGTTTGTCTACTTATGTATTCCAATATTTACGGTACTCTCTTTAATGTATCTTGTTGCTGTATGCATAAGATTCTGTAAGATACTGTCAGAGTTAGAACCATTTTTAGTTTTTTTTCTTGGGGCGGGGGGATTCGTGATAAGACAAGAAATTTTTCTTATTGGTGAACCGTGATATTTCCAAATCGTGTAAAAAAAGACCGTGTGTGAGCGTGGGCCCACGTTGTCTGTTTGGTATGTGCGACCACGCTCCCACCATCTTTATTCCAAAGGCTTTTTTATTCGGTATCTTCGAATGAAAGCTTTTCTCTAAGATACCTTAATCTATTTTGGTCAGTTACCCTCTCAGGTTTCAATATTCTTGGGGCTATTTTTTCGTGTTACTCTTACACGCAAAAAAGGAAAACCCTCCGGAATTCGTTTTCCAATTTTTTATAAAATCGGCATTTAAGTTAAGTCCGTCTCACGTCATATCTAACAGCAGCCTTGTGGTATTTACAATAGACCTTTTCTCGTCTAGCAGGCATAAAGAGAACATGTCAATTTCAGATGATTTCCTCACGACCAAACACTCAAATAAGCTGTTTTAGCAACAAACAAACAAGACCAACTATTACACCTTAAACGAACAGAAAATAAAAGCCAACAATCAATCCATTTCCGGTTTCTAAAACACGTTGAGACGGACTAAAGAATAAAGAAAAAGAAAATTTTTTTGTTTTTTTAAAGTGTTTTGATTGACACAATTGAACCCACTTCATATCATCTTTTTTGGGATATCACTAACGGAATTTTACCGTAGTTTTAAAAATAAATATATTATCATTATCATCGGTTTTGGTTTTGATCGGTGTCATCAACTTCTTGTTAACGATTTTCAAGAAGAAGGATTTTCGAAGATTTGATTTTAAAACTCCATTTCTAATTGTAAGTACTCACCAAACGAATCCGTTTCAGCATTTTACTTCTCGATCCGATGAATTCATTTCACGACTGATTTCTTTTATATCTAATTTGTTGATTTTTATTACAATATTATTATATTTATCACAATATTTATTATAGCGAAGAAACTACACCATTATAGAACATTTTGGGCTGATCCATTCATCCGTTTGCCTATTTATCAACACCATCTCATTCGAAAAGTAAATTGGCTAAAGTGGACCTAATATTCGTTTGAAAACGACACCACCGTTTGAAAACGAAGTCTAATCATAATATTATAGTATATATTATATCGTATATACTTATATACTTGAGTTGGTAAGAGTAAAACCACGTAGGTTTAGTTATGGTAGTAGAAGTGAGTTCTGGTTGCAAGAGTACTCGGAAGAAATATTTAAGTTGACTATATGTATAAAAAAATTTTTTTGGTCTTTGATGGAACCAATTTGTGTAAATCAATACCGTAGACCAGGGGTCGACAACCTTTTGAGTCGAAGGAGTCAAAAATTGTAATTTACAAATGCTTCAAATTTTTATACAGCCATTTTTTTTCTTGCCACACTAAATAGTAATCGCATAGATAAAGTATCCATAAGTAAACATATACGTTTATTCATTTATAAGTAGTGTTTTTTTTACAACGAATTAGATAATATAGAGTAGATGGAATCATTAGATAATTACTCAGCATTTAAGTAAAAAATTAAAACAATTAAACATTTGCTCACAACACCAACTTGTACTTTAGTAACCTTAAAGTAAGCAAACCAATTCGACAGGAGCGTTAGCTTTACATGGATTTAGGAAGTTTGGATAAATTTGCCTCGCAACTTGTTGTTTTAAGTCTTAAGCATGACTCCAAACATGATACAATAAATAATATTTGCGTGTGGAACTAAAGAGCGGCAGCTTCACACCCAAACAGCCTCAGGTTTGTCGACCCCTGCCGTGATGATATCATGAAGTCAGAATTCCAAAATATTGATAATACGGGTATAGACGAGTTTGAAGTTACTACTAGGCCCAAAGGTGCCCAGGAATAAGGTAAACGTTGGAGAAATCAAGGTGTATTTTGGAGCGTAACACGGACTTACAGTTCTATGATTATACAGAGAACCGCGTAAAAAAAAGTTCGCATATCGTTTACCGAAAACACAGTTCTCACAGAAATATTATTCAAACACTGTACAGTTTCTTGAAATATTCATTTTATAAATATAGCTCACCACCTAGGAGGATTTATTTTGAAAAATTTCAAAATAAAAAAGAAGAACAGAATTGAGAGATGTTTTCAGAGGATTTTTTCCCTGTTTCCGCGATTTTTTAAAAATAAATTGTTTTTTGATATTTATGTCAGTGACCTAAAATAAACTTAGGTGTTACACCCGTTTAAAAATTGTTATCGACTAGTCAACAGTCACCTGTCTTGAAGCTCAGTTCTGAAGTTCGAGACAATTATAGTTGGTCTAACTTTAAGGGGTTTTTTAGCTAAGAGACAGACCGGTACCTTAGAGTGAGGAGTTGGATATAGGATGTAAGTGTTATTTGGTCAGTAAGAGGATAGAAAAAGAAAAAACTAATTAGGAAGAAGAAGATAATAATCGCAGTAATAGCAGTCATAGTTGAGTTTTAATGCCGTTTCCCACCCTTTTTTTTTGGGTGTAACATGATACGGCAGCAGGATTTAAAGTCATGACTATAACTTTTATGTCTGTTACTTAACCACTACACCACAAATCTACCGCAGTAATGATGATAATAAATAAATAATTCCTCCAAATAAAAAGCTCCAAGCCTTCCCGTTGTATCAGCTTTGGAAAATTCATACATTTCAAAAAAAATTCGATTTCAAATTTCTCATCACATATTTTCATGGCTTTTTCCAATTTGAGGAGAATGGAGAGCGAAGTAAAAAGCATAGGCGGAAGTCATTAGCTTACCTTTCTTTAATTTCGGTTTCTCACTGATAAACACCAAACAACAAAACAAAAGAAAAAAAAATAAATAAGACTTCACTTGTCCGACACCCGTCGCTGATAGTAAAGCAAATCTTAAGAGTAATCTTTGAGAGAGAAAGCTTCTTCGATTAATTAATGAATAAATTAATTCGCGGCAAAAGCTCGATGGCAAGTAAACGTGCCCACTGTAAAGCTCACCCTTTTATAAGTTTTATTTTTCCGCCGTCACAGACAACCTTGTGTGGCGTTTATGGAAATTAAATAAGAAAAAAAATCTAAGAGACGAGAGGGTGGACGTAATTGTTTACTAGAGAAGTGAAGAAAAATAACTCGTGAGAATATCATTAAGTGATCGAAATCGATGTGGCGGAAACGACCGTTTTAAGATAGGACAGGATTAGGAAAGTAGACGAGGGCAGACTAACAGAAAGCAGTCGCCAAGTTGGAGCTTTTCATTTTAATATTAACGTTTTTATTTAATCTTATATTATATATTGACCCGAATAAGTTATATTAAAAACCTGCACTGGAAGTGATACTAACACAACAAAACATGGCGTGATTAATAAGAGTTAAACCCAACCTTTAAACTAAACTCACACTTGATTACTATGTTTTTAGGTTCAAGAGGAAAAGCAAAACGGGAGGAGCAGCAAAGGAATAAGGTACGCCATCCATCCCAATAACAGTTACATGATGTATGACATAACCATGTAGTAATTCTTTGCTATTTGAATGGTACGCAGAAAGCAGTTTCGAGCTTCGAACCTCGTCTTCAAAGCTTCCATCGTGTCTAGACGAGGGAGAGAAAAAGCCTCAAATATTTCCCTCCCAGTCGTTCGGGAAGGTCAGTCACCTTTTTTGTTCTGTGAAAATTTTTTTTTAGAGAGAGCGGTGACTAAAGAAAAACTTCAACTCACTGCGGGAAACGGGAGAAGAAGACAAGACTCAACGATTAATGTGGTGAGACAATTTTTTAATGAGTTCCATGTCAACGTTTAATTAGAATTTAAATAGAGGAAAAATTCGAACGATTGATTGGTCCTGAGATTTCAAGGTTTGTTTACGCATATTTTATTTATTTGCTGAAAGAGGAAAAAGGTTTGGAAAATTTATTTGTGGTTAATTACAATAAAACCGTGGCGACGGCGTCTGGGCTCCTCGCTTTAATTTGTTTTAATCTGATTCGGATGACAGATTTACCCGCCTCCTCGTATGGTAATTTGTTTCAAGATAATAAACAGTTTGAGGAAAAAGAAAAAAAAAGTTGCGGTCGAGAGAAGATCGATTCCAGGAAATTGTGAACAAATGAAAAGAGCAGAAAATATGATTCGGGGTTGATTGTGACGTAATTCGAAACTTAGGCGCCCTTTGTGGCCTTTTTGAGGATATTTAAAATCTTCCTTTTTTCCCTGACATGGCGTGTTAGACCGTTTCTCCAAGTTAAGCAATCATATAAACTGCACCAGTGTCCAGCATTCAGTTTTTGGTGATGTCACCTTTCTCGTCTAATGTTTTACCTGTCTGTTTCTGGTACATTCAGCAATCTCATCAACATATAAGAACAACTATCACCCACTATGAATTATTGTGATAGTTGATAAATGTCAAAACTCAACTATTTTCGGTAAAGTGCAATTTAACATTTCTTTCTTTCTTTTCACTTTTTATTCACTCCTTTTCTTCTTTACCTTCTTTCTTTTCTTTCTTAATTAGTATTTTCATCAACGTCTATGACTGATGCCAGCGTAAACGGTATGTTTCTTCGATAAGCCTCTCACTTACTTACTTACTTTGTAGTGTCCTCTTCTACTTTACGATGTTGAGGATTTTCGTAGTCGGCTCCAACCTTTCCGGTCTCTGGTGCACACTCTGGCATAGTTCAAATTGACTCCTCTTTCCCGCAAGTGGTTTTGGACGTTATCCTCCCATTTCAACCGTGGTGTTCTCTGACGTCTTGCCTTTTCCTTTGGTGTTTCTTAGGCTGTTTTAGACCTCGATTCTGAAGTACGGATAACATGGGATAACGTGGCCAAACCATCTTAGCCGCTTCGATTTGATGTTCTTTCTTATTGAGCTCACGCTGAGCGCTGTTCTGATGGATTGATTAGATGCCCTATCTGTTGCCTTTTGCCTTCTCTTTTCCGGAGGTATCGCATTTCTGCTGTCTGGAGTCTGCTTAGATGTTTTTTTGCCAAGGTCCAGGATTCTGCGCCGTGGACCAAACTTAGCAGATTTGGTAGCTGTTTTGATTTTTAAGGTCATATCTCCTTTTACACCTATAGTTTCCAGTTTAACCTCTCAGTTTTGCTGTTTAACCAAAATTTACTAAAGAACTTCACAATAGCATTCTCAAACTTCTTACAATGAGAAAAAATTTTGCTAAAATATATTATAGTAGTAATATATTTTATTTTTCGCTTTGGGGCACTGAAATATTTATAAAATTACAAAATAACCTAAAATGGACAGTCTAAAATGAACAGTAGAAGTTGCACTACAGCAGATTTTTGCTGAGTTTCTGAGTTTTAAATTCCTTCAGGTAAAGGATTGAATGTTAAGTTTTTATACCCCTCATTTCATTTCAATCTCTAAATCCTGGCCCGTTGTTCCTCCTGTTGATTCTCCTACCCAATTTTGAGTAATCAAACAGATCTTCACTCGAATTATCAGCAAACCTGCCCCTTAGAAATAAACAAAGAAAAAACCTTTTTCTCGGATTGATACTTAATAACACAAAATAATACCATCATAACTTTTTTGCAGGTGGTTGTGTCTATCAAGAGAGGGCTCAGATAATAGGTCTGGTTAAACGTTTATCACTATTCAGTCTAAATATGGCGTTGGGTTTTAAATAAAACGGGTGCAACTTGATAAGAAAAAAAGAATTAGTCTTAACAAGGTATGCACTTAAAGTGCAGCTGGCTCATTATGGATCGAATTGTTTTTGCTTGGTTTCTAACTGAGCGTTAGGTCGTAAAGACAATCTCTCAACTCTACTCGTTTATAGAGCAAGTTCTTCTTTTTGATTGAGAAGGTATTTGTCCTCTGATTTCGATTGATAAACACTATTTAATTTCATTGTTTAATTCCTGCGTGTTCAACTGTATCTGTTTTTCTTATTTTTGTAAGGGTTTTAAGGAATTTTTTTCCAAACCTTCAAGGTTAGTAATGTTAATTTTAAAGAAATTGCGCCGCTCAAGTCAAACATTTGGTTCGGTAAGAGAATTTGTTCTTGCCCAGCCCAGACGTTTTGGCTTCATTCATAGATGGTGACATCCTTGGTCAAAGGAGGCTTGGTCTCAGGTTGAAATCGTTTAATAAGTACTGCACAATTTCATAGGGAGTTCATTACATATATAAATTAATAAAGCTGAGGTCAAGCTTCTTTCTGTTGAGGATAACTTTAGCTGAGAAAGAAGGGCAAATGTCTAAAAAAAATCAAAGAAATTACTCTTAATTAACAAAAAATTTGACTTCAATGCCCTAACTGTACCTGCCGATAATTTGGGTAAAATTGTGCTCTGAGTCTTTGATTCAAATGTCTTTCTCTGTTTTTGATGAAACTCGTACTCAGGTTTGATTGTTATTGATTTTAATTTGCAAAAAAGGAATTATCGTAGTAGCCCCTAATTATACATTGCACAAATTAAAGGAAAAAGTCTAATAAGCCAAAAAAGCAATATAAATGAGGAAATCGTATTATGCGCACGCATTTTGTGTACATTACTTTTTTATGGCTTTGTAAAAGTCAAATAAAAATTAAAAACGCCTGCAAGCATTAAAGGCTCTAACAACACCTGGTGTGTACGTTCGTGGGCGCCAAGAAAACATATTGATTCAAAAAAGGCGCCGCAAATGGAAAAATATTTGAAAACTAATGGACAATTTTTTGCAATTCAAATAAGAAACTTGAGCCTCGAAATGTCTATGTCTAACTTAAAACGAATGGGCTTCTTTAATTCTGTGGGACAATGAATTTTCCAAAAACTAAAAAAAATCGAAATACATCCTTATATTTGGCTAAATGTGTGAACTGTGTTAAAAGCCTGTATAAATAAGTTTAATTTATCTTTCAAAATTCTGTGCTCCAAAAATTTCTCAAGTAGGTTGTGCTTTTGATGTCGTCTGTTTGAAATTTTAAATAAAGTCAAATTTAGTTTCTTTTTTTTCTTTTAGTTTCAACAAACAGTAATGCATTGTACGAAAAAACTTAAGAAATGAAAATTGTTATCCCCGTGTAAAAAATTCGAACTGAAATATATTTTAAAGTAGTGTTTATTGAAATACACAAAATTTAAAAATTTTATCAGGGCAATTTCGCGAGCGTAAAGAATCGTGTATTTAGACTTTGAATGACGCCATTTTAGCGCTACGTTAAAAAACGGAAACGAGTCGAGCTCCAAGACGAATTTGCTGCTACGAAGCGTTTAAAAAACATCATTAGTTGCACTTGACAATTCTTAACTCAGTATAACAAACACTGGTCTTCTTACGATTTTTTAATGACCTAAAACCATTCTGGATCGCTTGAACACAGAAAGTTCGTTGATTTTCGTCAAAACCCGTGATGTTGGCCACACCTTTTTCATGTCTGCCAAATAGCGTTTTTTGATGAGTTGTGGAAAAAATTTACGTTTTTAAAAATGTTCAGCTTCAAAGTTCATTAATATATATTCAGTATAAGAAATTTGTAGTTACGAATTAAAATCCTCCAAGTTTTCAATATTTTTTATAACGTATTTTAGTTTTCGTTTCTGGTTATTTAGTGTAGTTCTCATGTGGGACCTTGTTCTAGGATAAAACTCGACCCCGATTGAACTTCCTTGGCCGTCATTATTTTGTACATAAGATTTGTGATTAAATTGGATTTTACTTCGTTTATTAAGTGAGTACAACAATTTAAATAACTTAATTGTATATATTAATCACTTGTTGAATTATTTCCCAAAATATTTTTACTTCGAATGTCAGTTATTTTATGGTTTGATTACTCCAGTTAGAAAGAAAAAAAATTTTCAACTCTACTTAATTTTCTTTATCAAAATAATCTAATTTACTTCTTATAAATTGTTTATCTAGTATTTCCAATTCATTGTTTTTTAGTTATGTTTTTTGTGTTGTTAAATCTGTCATTTCACCAGTGAAAAAAACCAAACCAAGAATTCCACCTAAAGTGTTGTGTTAATGTAATTAATTAACAAAGCAGATTTTTCCAAAAATTTTACATCTAAGTATTCAATAAGTGAATTTTCAAAGTTATAAATGCATCAGTGGGCATTTAACTGGAGTAAAAAACTTCACACTTATAGTTGAAAATTATTTTTACACTTTAATTAGGCCTGTCGAGTGACTAATCAATGAGTGTCAAGTTGAGATGGGATCATTTTCAAAAATATTTTCTAACTCTGCATAAGATGCATTTAAAATACACTTATTGATAGTTATTCAATAATAAGGTGATTTAAAATACTAAAAATTTGTCTTTAACAACAAACAAGTGGGTTTAATTAATGCTCTCAAACACTTAATCATTGTCATGTTTGGAATTTTTTTTTGTTACTTGTTTTATTTGGATCATTTACTAGATTTGTGTTCATTGTTGGTTAAAGAATTAACTGTTAATACATTTGATAACATTGTTCTTAACTGTGTTTCATGTTAGTACATTCATGTTTGATGTTTTAAAATTTTTCCAGTCGTCCCATAAAGATAAGATACTAAATGATTATTAAAGCTTCGAAGGATTTAAGTTTTGAATTTTGTTGATACTTGGTTAAGCTGAATTTGGGTGATAGAGAAATGTTTGTTTTTGTTAACAAACTGTTTTTCAAAGATATCTTTGAAAATATCAAAAATATTGATGACAAATTCAAGTTATTTGGAAGTGGTCATAAGTGGGATGACTCAAAAATTTATTTGAAATAATGGATTCATCCAATCACATTTTCAGTAATTGGAGATTACGATTGGTAACAGTTCATGGTTTTTGTGCACAATGAAACTCTCCTTTCAGTTTTCATTTCTTCAGTTGATTCAGGGAAATAAATTTCTCTGATTGTTCTGCTCTCATCAAAGAAGCTAAAAAATTTTTTTTTAGCTTTCATTGAATTCTGTTAGTAGTCAGTTTGATGTTGACTATTTTAAATGACTTCTTAAATTGTCTGTCATGCATTTATTTTAGTGTGTATGGCATTAAAAACGAATATTTTGGTCATGGTTAACATTAGAAGCTATTTTTACAAAAATTGTTTACAATTTGTCAGAGATGTAAACATTTGATTCATCAATGCTAGGACAAATGAAAAAATTAAGCAAAATTAAGGAAGTGTTTACTATTTGAACGAGGGCATTAATCTCTTTTCGTTTGAGGGCCTTTTATAAATGTTTGTCGTTTTGGGCGGGGACTGCTTTTGGAGTTTAGGCACTCGAACGATTGTTGTTTCTTTTCCTTTAGGACGGTTGGATTTCACACGAGACATTCACAAACCGAAGGGTGTTCTATCGAATCGAAAACATATTTTATTTATTCGTCCTACTTTGATAAGGTTTTTGAGAAGTTCTTAAACCTGAATATTGGTTCGATTGATTGGACCTTAGCAGGGTCGAATGTATTTGAGAAATTAAGGAAACAAATGTGGTTTTTAGGTCGGAGGCTTTTATTTAAAAACATATTTGGGGGTTTGGGAAGGAGGAAGGTGTTTTGGGTCGAATTTACTTTGAAACAGCTTTTCTATTGACTAAATCCAAATTAAAATTTTTATAGGGACAAGTTTTTGGTAGAATATTGGAGTTGTAATTTTACTGGAATGTTTATGAAAGAAAGAAAAATTTTTTTGTTGTTGATGGAGGCTGCTTCCCAAACCTGTTCGGTTTGATTAGAATCGTTTATTTTATGGTTTTTGAACAGACCTAAATGTGTGAAGACTGATGCGATTCTTTCTTCTTGTGCCGTTTTTGTTGTCATATGATTTTTTAAAATGATTTTCTTAAAAGAAGTAGTTTTGAGTTTTCGGTTGATTCATGTGAAGTGTATTTGGTTGATAGTTTTGACCGCCAAGCTTAGGAGGATGTAACAGTTAGAATGACAGATTGGTGTCCAAAGTTGTTTTGATGCGTGGTTTCTGGTGCCAAATAATGAGTGCAAGTTTCCGAGACATAGAGAACAGCATCGTGCCATTAGGTGAGATTTTAAGGAAGTTACTTTACATGTACATAACGTGTGAAGGACTTTAAAAAAATGAAAAAACTTCAAAGAAATTTTCACAAGAAAGTTTCGACTGAAAAGGCAATGATTTGAATAAAATATCTCTCTCACGCGATGAGTGAAACCGCGTAAATTAATTCCTACGAACGCGACGCCAAAAACTTTTCTCTGTCACGCTCTACTATTCGGATGGGTGAATATTTTGCTTTCGTACGCATTTTTCGTCTTTGAAAAACACGCGAAAACCTTATCCTCTAACAACCAGCCATTTTTTCACATATTTTTGGCTATTCGACACACTTTTTCAAAGTAGTATACCCGTCCTTTCCACATGCGACAACCAAAACAATTTGAGTGGGAGGCCCTAGACGGTGGGCAAGTCTTAATGTTGCTCTCCATTGGTCTTCTCTCTGGTTTATTGTGTTCTGACAGTCATTTGTCTTTGTTATGATGACCATTATTGTGGCCAAGGAGTAATTGATTAAATTATATTCATGCGGTTTGGTTTTGGGGCTGAGTGGGGGAACGAGGGAGATAGAGAAAGAGAATTAAGTTACAAGAAGCAAACTGCAATATGGTGTCGAAAAATTAGGGAAAAATTTTTGCTTTATTTATAAAGATCTCCTTTTCCAACTATATATACTAGGTCCTTTTACGCCTCTGGGCGTAGGCCGTCTGCGAGGCTCTGTCATCGAACTCGGTTGAGGGCTGTTTTTTTCAAGTTGTTCCTCCTGCACCAGCTCCGTTTCGACCGTTCGCCTCCACTTCATTTCAGGTTTTCCTCTTCCTCGTCTTCCTTGTGGATTCCAGTCGAGGGATCCAGTTCCCCAGTTTGGGGATCAGGTTCTGTCTTCGGCGAAGAGTGTGCCAAATCCACTTCCATTTTCTTGCTTTTGCGTTTTCACGGGATTTTGGTGGGTTCGGAGACATACTTCGTTTTTCAACTCTAGTTTTAAGTTATTCTTGTCAAGCTTTTCTACTTCCACATTTTGACTAGAAAAACAACTAGCCATATAAATTAGATTGTTAGTATTACTTGTGGCTATCTTATGGCACAATCCAATTGAATTGCAAGAGACACCGAGATGTAGTATATTTAAATCCAGACTGTTTGACAGTTAAGATTTTAAACTTAAAAATTCCATACATCTGTTGAACATTCTTCATTTGTACTTAAATCATCTACTGCCAAATGGGTCTGTTACTCGATTTTCCACATCCTGAAAATGTAACAGCAGATTTGATAGGAGAGAGATTTCTTTATTAAATAATTTTTAAAATATTTAATAATCAAAATTATAGAATAAAAAATTTCTCCTGGGCGCATACATTTTTTAACTGGACAATAATGGACGGAAGATTTATTATTAGGCGTGTCTTGTTTAAATTACCGAGGTTTGACAAGCTCAAACATGAATATGACGTAATTAGAGGAGATTCCTCTCTGATGGGTTAAAACAATTCTATTGTGGTGTTTAGCTTGTGTTGGATAACAGTATTTGTATTCCTTTTTCCATTGTAAGTGCTGAAATTCAGTGACCTATTCACTTGCCTGACATGTTGAAAAAAGAAACGTGGATTTCCTCGACATAAAGTTTCCCGTGTCTGTTTGGTAGAAGCCTTATAAGAAGAGGTTGTGGGTCTTCACATAGTAATGCCTGTAGTTTTTGTAAAAACGTTGTTGATGTATACACTGTCTGCCCTAAAATTTTCCGGAATGATTTTTTGTAGTTGGCAACGATGTGTCTAAGTAGTGGGAGAGATGTTTGAAAAGTTCTGAAAAGATGGTGACAAATACAGTTAAATAAATGATTAAAAAATTCATTACGGAGATTTGTGAGACAGCCCCTATAGTAGGATTAATTACAGATCAATTAATAATTTGATAAATTATGGTTTGATGGGTATTCACCAGTTATGACCTCATTTTGGCTGTTAAAGCTTACCAACAAAGAACCATTCGTGAATTACCCTTACCTCAACTCTGGACGTCCTTAAATGGAAAGGACAGCTTTATCAATCTAAAGACCTCCAAAGATACTGACTACTTCGGCCCATCGCTGCCATAACTCGGATACTCTGTGTTTAGTCAACTAACTCTTCCGCTTTTCTTACACCTTGATGTTCTTCCATGTATCGAAGGCCTTCATCGTGATTTTCCTATCATCACTCTTGGGTATATCCTAGCTGTTTAAATCGAAGAAGTTGAAATAGTTCTGACTATCCGAGTGGGTCGGTGTAGTGTAGCGATTCAAAGCTCCAAACAACTGAATTGGCTTCACATCTTAGTTTCCCAGATTTTCTCCAAGCAAACCTGACTTAGTGAATATATAGCGAAGCTCGTGTCTATAAATTCTAGAAAACTTTTCGATTATGTATTTTTTCCAAAGGATTTTGTTTATTTATATAAGAACCGTTATCGATGCTTTTTATCTCCAAGTAAACTGTTCCTTATTTTTTATCTATGATATTCGATTTACTCAGATACTACAAGTTTTGAGCCGGATACATAAACCTTCTCTTGTGTAGTTTCAGTTTGTTTATTGTTCCTCCTCAAATCCTTGGTTTTATGGACATGTACGGCTTTATTGGGCGTGGAAGGTGATGACGGGATGTGCATTCTAGTATCCTTTGTGTGCTAATCTACTTCGTTGAGATGTTTTTTGATTTGTGTGTTTCATCCTAGAAAGATTTGAAAAGAGCAAGAAAAAAGCTTAGAAACTAGATTTAGAACCAGCTTTCGAAATTGAATAGTCAGAGTTGAGGGATGGGTTTAACTGAAACACGATTCCTCGCATTAATACCAAAAGAGGGGTAGGTGGGTGGTGGAGGACCAATCATTAAAGCTCGCTGACACATTTCAGGAATAAGCCCCGGCGAACGTAGATAAATCATGGTTGATTGATTTCATTAAGTTTTGTTCTAAAATGGCTGCGAACATCTTGAAGTTTCATTCTCTGTTCATTTTAGCTGGAGAGTTTTGAAAAGTGTGAGCATCTTTCAGTGTTCTTGAGGAAGACAATTTTCGTTGTGGGAAAGAAAGAAATGACGTAAAAATTCTAAATAAAGTCACAAATAAGAGAAAAACAAATTTTCTCAAAACCAATTTTGGATTTGTGTGGGTTTTAATCGTGGCGTCGTGTGACCGTGTGACCTTCGGAATTTTATTAATTGGAAACGAATTATCATAATAGATTAAGCTTTCGCGTAAAGCGGCTTCTTGGAATACGATTCAAAGTGACCAGAATGAATTGGAATCTTTTTGGATGTTGGCATGCATTTTTTGGGAGTCAGAAAAACTTGAAGGAGATCGATAAAAATAAGTAGAAGACATTGGACACAGGGGTGACCAACCAAAGTGATCTCATGTGCCACTTTGAAAATGCATCATTACTTCACGGCTCTTTTATAATTTTATATATACATCATAAAAGTAATTAAAAACGCCATTGTATATAATTCTTATAAAATTCTATATAAAACTATTATATAGTTTTAAAAGTTCTCGTTAGTGTGAGACAGAAAATATAGAAAAGAGCTTGTATAAGGATCACAACAGAAGATAGAAAAGTGATGACAAGTGAGCACTATGAAAGGTTTTTGGAGGTTGTGGCAGAGGGGTATAATGGCCCCATCAAAGGAACATGCAGCCTACAATAGGTTCGTTAAAAGTATAAAATGTAATTGTCTTCTTGACAAAAAAGCGGAGAAAAGCGCACGTGAGTTAATATTTCCTCCTTCAACTCCGTTTAGGTTTGTGCCTCCATTTTAAAATACCTAGTTTGACGTCTTTCTTTGACGTTGAAGAGCTTTTCCTCAAACTTTGACATTGCTTTGGAATTGTTTTTAATCAGTATTATTATGTTTTTGTTCTATTAAATTTAAAACAGAATAGAAGAATAAGAACAAGAAGAAGAGAGAGAGAGAGAGAGAGAAAAGACACCCTGGAAAATCGAAATGCACTATTTAAAAAGAAATAAATTAAAACTTTGGCGAATGCGGCCTTGTGTGAGACATCGTCTCGCGTTTTAATTTATTCTCGGGCTTAATCGGTCTTGGTTTTGCCAGTTAGTTGGAGGAGAAGTCGAAGACGAAGAAGAAGAAGAAGAAATTGCCTGATTACAAGATACTCGGGCCTCCGGGGCACGCGTACTTGAAATACGCGAGTTGTGGAATGTAGTTCTCGGACTCTTCTTTACCCATGTCCTCAAATTCACTTCCGAAACTAGATGGCACGGCCTTTTCCCATTCGCGCAACCGCTTGCGGCCCAAATTTTTCTTTTTCTAGTTTTGTTTGGTTTTGCATGGTTTTATGTGTGCACTTGCATGTTTGACTCTTTTCTTCCGAAAACTAAGCTTTTCCTTTTTGTTTTAACAATGAATGGGGTCGGGTTACTTTGAGAATTGGTTGGGGATAAATATTGCAAAAGCTATGACTAAACAAAGGAAGGGAAAGAAGGGCCAGGAAAAGAGGTGTTAGAGCTTTTTTAGACCTGACAGAACTTTGAATGGTTTAATTTTGAGTTTATGCATGCATAATATGTGAAATTTTTGTTTTATTTGTTTTAAACATGAAACTGTACAATGAGAAGTCCATATAAAGCACTCATTAGTCTTTCTTGTTGAGTTCTGCTGACTTAGGGTAGACGCCCTTGATATAGGGCCTGGAAAGAGGTCATGGAATAGTTTGATTAGGGCTTCTTAAAAATATTAATGATTTATTTATTGGGGCCCATGATTAGCAGTCTTATGATGAATTTAACTCTTCGGAAGGGATTCTATTCTTGCTCTTTCTGTTTGGTACTATTGGTCGTTTCCAATTTTCACCTATTTTTCTGCCTCTTAGATTATCTTTCTTCTTGTTTCTGTCTTCTTTGACACTATATTTATTCATAATACCCACTTTCGCCTTAATTTCGGTTATCTTTCATTTTGTTATCAATTGACATGCTCTCGGGGATGTAGTCTCCTGGTAGTCCCCTCTGTAGTTATGTAGTCCACTGGTTTTAGACTTTTAGAATGGCCTCAATGACAGGAAGTGGCCTAAAAATGAGAAATCCGTTCTGACGGATGGATGATAGAGAACTTTAGAATTTCCTTTTTTCACCTAGCTCCAAGTTTAAGGTAACAAGCAGTTGGTATATCTTAGAGACTAGTGCCTTAAACCCAGGAATTAGATAAAGGATGCGGCTGGGAACCAGAATTTCTTAAGAATTTTGTCTATAGTTTTGCCTTTTTCTTAACCTTGTTTAAGTATTATTATTTTAAAGCACTATACATCTTTATTATTTTGGTTTTTTATCTTTAGCTGGGAGCCGGTTCGCCTCTAGAAGACTATAAAAAAAGATTAGGGTTGCTGTTAAACCTTTAAATGAACCAAATTATAAACCGAAGTCACGGATGAAAAATTTTAAAAAAACCTTTTCTCTCGGATTAGCCGCTTTTTGTAAGTACCTATTTACTTGATTTTAGTTTTTATTAATTAACAAACTAATTAAAAAAGGATTATTTCCATCACATAAATCATCCTCTTTGAAAGCGAAGTCAAAATGCCCAAAGTTTTCCTATCTTCCCTCCATCCTACCCATTTTTCATTCTAGTCGACTGATTTCCTATTTCGATCTTATGGGAAAAGTTTTTATGGTTATGTCATTTTTTTATGTAAAAAACTAGAGGACTAAATACTGCGCTAACAGATACTTTTATTTAATTTCTTTTGTTGGTGTTATTGATTTATTGCCCTGATGGTTTTTTTGATGGTTTACCAGAATATAGTTTTGTTATAGTATTGATGGAATAACTTACCGGGAAATAAACATTAAATGCTTAACGGCGACATTTTGCTTTTAAACTAACAGTGTGTCTTAAATCTGATCCTCCAGAAGTCACACATTTTGCTTATAGCATTGCTACACTTCCGGGAACACTGAAAGGATTGTCTCAAAGTCAGTCTCCATGAGTAACCTAATTGTAATGCGATTGGAAAGGGGAGAGAGGGGTCGTGTGAACCTCTTTGAGAGTTTGCATTTCACAAGTTTCTCATATTAGAAAATCCTGAGTACGGTCCTGATGAGACAGGACCAAGTCATAAAATATTGATGTGTAACGTTTTGCTCAATCGTTTCCTTTTTGTTTTCTATTTTCTTCCGCCGAGTTTCTTTTGTCTTTTTCGTGTGTACTGTTTTCACCTGTGTGGTTCTAGTGTGTATCGATGCGTTTCGGAATCGCTACCGTCCAGGGAACGACCACCGATTTTGTGTGTGTGAATCAGTCAAATCAATATCGTGAGATTTTTTTATAGAAAATTTTGAGGTGGCCGAGATGGTGAGAATGAGTAGAAACAGGACGACTTACGGTGTGAATATGTGGACAGCGGAAGGTAAGATGGTGGTAGGTGTTCAACAAAGGAAAGAACACTCATGTACGTGGTATAGACAGTTTTGGGTGTCTCTCAAAATTTCTTTACAGTTACTGTTTGGCGTAATGGCTTGGTCAGGTTTTGGGCGGGTCGATTCCCGACGCATGACCAAAGAAAGCCCTTCGGGTTTAGTATGAACAAGTGTGACGGTGACTGTCTACGGACGACGTGTTACGAATTTCAGCTTCTAAAGCAGAATAATATTAAAGTAATTAATATGTATGTTTGATTTTGAGCTGGTCCATGTCTTTTATTAGCCCATTAACAGCCAATTAAAAAAATCTATTTTTACTGCTCGTCTATATCCCATGGTGTCGTATTGTAATGGATAGCCTATTTTAGACTTTCTTTCTAAATGGTGTTATCGGAAGTAGTGGAATCCCTAAGTGGGCATCTCGGTAGTAAATGGGTTAAATGCTTATACTGGATGTCGTAAATTCAAACAACTTATAGCGCAGTCACGAGCGAAGTTTATGGCTTATTAGACTAATCAGTTTCAGATTTATAAGAGAGTAGTTCATACCCTTGATATAGTTTCATCAGCTTTTTAACCCCGTCATCTTTAGTGGTTCCAATAGAATCTAATTTTGGTTTTTTGTTAGGCTACATGTACTCCTCCTGAATATTCTGCCTAGTAGTCTAGATGTAGGGACTACCAACAAATATGTAGATACTAATGTAATGAAAAGAAAATAGTTTTTGATTAACTACAATACTTATATAAACGAGGGAGAAGAGATTAGAAAAGTAGTTTTTCCAGTCTTTAGGTAGAGACTCTAGGCGTGCATAGTAATTCACCGACTTGGGCTCAAGCTTTCAAAGTCCCTGTTTTATTTATGACGAAGGATACTGTCTTCGGAAGGTCAAGCGAAGAAACCATACGGTGATACTGACTCATTGCACAAGGTTGCCACCAAGTGCATCCGGTTTGGGGGCTTGAAGTGGAAAGGGGCTGTAGGGTCCTTAGTTCAAACTTCATGTACACCTAACTCTAGATTGAGGTTAGGCCGAGGAGAGATATTCCCTGTGGGTCCTTGACATGTCCAATCACGTTCCTTGAATTTACATTGACGAAATAATGTTATCCTTGGCAACCACGTTGGTAGATAATTTATTTTTATCTGATAACGAAAACAATCAAAGGTTTTTGATTCGACTAATTAGCAGTCTGATTCGACAGTTTTAAGCAATCGGAAATTATTTTTATTTAGTTTTTGATTTTAATTAGTTCGGCTGTGAGTGAGCAAATCGTTTTTCGTCTGAGAGGTTTTTGAGTTTTTTTTTATTGTCCTCCGAGGATGATTCTTAGCTGTTATAACCTATTGAAGTTGTCTCTCAAGCTGGCTCTTTGAGATTTTTTGTTGTTCAATCGAGGGTGGAAGACGATAAAGGGAGGTGAAAAGATGCGCTTTCTTAATTGTCCGATGTCGAAATGTCTACTTTTGCAACCGATGACCTAATTGTTGACGGCTGTTATCGGGATGATTAAAAGACAGTTAGAGCCATTGGATAAATGATTGACAATTTTTGAGTGACACGTAGTAGGCGATGAGTTAAACTATGGTAAAGCTTATCGATTTCTAAAGCTCGTGGTGATTATTTTCTTCGCCGAACAATAATCGAGAAATGCGAACACGCATTTCGGAAACTTGTGTTAACGTTTCTAGTGGTATTGTTACTACTGGCACTACTATTGTTAGTATGTATCTGATCTTGTCCCAGCTATCACGGTTGATAGTGAGATCTGTTCAAGGATCTTTGCCTCCGATTTCTAATGTGTATTGTGTCTAGCATTGTTGATCGGCTAAAGCATGATCTGTTCCAAAGTACCTGGAATGATATCATTTGTTCAATCTTTCAGACTTTTTTGAGTCTGTTTCAAAGTAACGACTCATTTGGTAGCTAAACAGAGTCTGATAATAGGGTGTTCAGGTTGTTTGTACTTAGCTTAAGGAGTTGTTTGAGGGAGTGAGGGGCCAGCAGTTCAAGGGCAGACGTATCCAACTAGGTGTTATAATAACGTGGGAGGACTGTGGTATAGTGGTTAAGTGCCAGACTAAGAAGTTATGGTCGCGAGTTTAAATCCTTTTCCTGTATCCTGTGAATACCCAAGAAGAGTGAAAAGCGAGATTAAAATTCAACTGTAACTATAAATATATAACAGTAACGTTTGGTGCCTTTAATTTTTTCCCAAACTATGAGCCAATACACGCATGAGAGTTAAAACAATCAGAGAAGCATTAATACGTTGGAGTTGAGTCTTTTAATAAATTATAGGAAAAGATGTACGATTTGCGGTTGGGAATAATCCGTTGGCCACGTTCAACCATTCATTATTCAATTTATTCTGTTTTTAATCTTCTCTTCTTCAACAAGTTTTGACATTTTCCCGACCCGCTAAACTAATCGCGCACAATTTTCAACCATCACAATCTCTGGAGTCATAATTTTGTCTTTTTCTTGTATAGGAGACTACGGTTTCTCTTGTTGTAAGTTGTAGAAGGAAGCGACAACACGAAAGAGAGTTAAAAGTAAATACAATCAGCTAATTAAAACCAAAATTTTATTATTATTATATTTTGTAATAATGGGAGCTTCTGAAATGAAGGTCACACAGGAGGAGTTGCACCACACCACACACTACACACACTCACACTCAACACACTATTTTCAAGGATGACGTCACGAAAGCGTTTATGATCACATGTAATACGCGAGGTGATGTTAATTTCAGGTTAATGCGCGAACGCGTCGAAATTTCAAAAGGTTTCTCTCAAATTTTTGCCTTTTTGTGTTGTGTTGATGACACCGATCACTCGAATGTACCTTCGAGGAATGTCGAAGTCATTTTCAGTTTCTAATTAAGGTTTCGGACTAGTACATCCCACACCTGCGACTAGCAACATTGCGAAACGAGTTTGACATTGAAACGGTTTCCGATGGAGAAAGCGCTGAGTGGCGTTGCGGAATTAAATCCCTTTTTGGGTTTGGACCTGGCGAAACGTGTGTTTCGTTGGGGGTGGGGTAGAATTTTGGAAATAGTTTATTTTTTCGAACGGAAGGTGAACAATATCAAAACAAATTTCTTTTTGGTTTTTGATTGGAGCTTGGGTGCAGAAGATGGGAAGTGTAAAATGTATTTGTTCATCGAGATTTCTTCGTCGGTTCGTAACAAAACAAAAAAAAATTAATATCAAGGATTATTTATTACAAGAAAGTGGATTAGAAAGTCTAAATCTGTGCTAACTTCTCACGGAGAATTTTTTGTTTTCTCAGGGTTAATTGTTGCCGTGGCGTTTTCATTTAATTTTAATTGAATCGCCCGGTAAGGTGATTGTGGGAAGTGATAAGCAAAACATGAGAGGAAAGTTTCGTTTGTATTTGTGTATAGTTTTTTAGGTTTTCAGGAAGGGAATTGCTTTTTTTATTATTGTTGTTGTTGTTGAGATGGACAACCTGGGAGACAGGTGAAAATGATGACGGCACCCAAGGCCGTGCAAAACTCAATCGGGTTTCCTTTTTAATAAAAAGTCTAGTTTTCCGTTATGTTCGAGGTGACGTCGGCTTCGAGTTTTGTGACGAAATCCGGAGTCTATGTACTCTTATCGTGGTAGAAAATGGGAAAGTGTGTTTGGATAGCATGTTGATTTATTGTAACCCCGGGGACCTCCGAATGGGATTGTGACACATCTGAGAAATGGATGTTTAAAGTTTTGCCACCAAATGACATCGGTGTGGATTTCCGAACTTCTTTCCGTACGAATCACCCTTAACCCTTTTCGTTTCATCGTTCTCTTTTGAGAACAACACATTTTCCCAGATATTTTTGCTCTTAAAAAATGCGCCTAACCAATTTAGTGATCGAATTTGAATTCATAGCACTTATTTACCTTCTCTATGTTGGATGGCAAGTGTGGACTTGTGGTGGTTTGCAGCGACTGAGAGACCTTGACCATGTAAATTGACCATCCAAAAATACTATATAATACTATTATATATATATATATATATATATTACACTTGCTTAGCCCGAGGGCCTTGAAAAAATAACAAACATATATAGTTAGGAAAGAACAAAAAAAAATTAAGAGTTTACAGGTATGGTAGTCATATTCGTGTAAAATAAGGTTACTTATCTTCAAACTTTCAGACACGTAATTATATATATTCAACATCCTATCCCTGCACAGGTGGCTGAGCAGCTGTACATATGTCTCAGTGTGTCGAGGTCAGGGTGGCAGTGTTAGGGAAAGTAATGCTTCCTTACAGAGTGGTAAGCTGGACACATCAACGCGAGGTGCACGATGGACTCTTCAGTTTCCCATTTTTATTTAATACCGTGGAAGTGTTTCAAATACCTGGCAAGATGCTTAAATGAATCAGATTCGCCATATTAATTGGAGTAAGACTTCGGGAAGTTGCAGTATATAATTTGAAAAGGAAGTTGGGAGGAAGTGTTTAGAAGATTATATGAAAAAGATGAGGAAGCCCAAATAAAATTGACCATCGGTCTGCAATCAGTGATGTGTGACGTAATTTCAATTATGTTACTCATATTCTCAATGTATTTAGAACTATATTAGTGTTGTACAAAAGGTTGGCGACCGCTGGAATAGTCGCCTCTTCCCAACCCTTCAGAAACCTGGCTTGTTGTAAGTCATTCAACTTTTGTTTGTGTTTTTGGTAGCCGCTTTTTTTATATTGAACCCAAATTAGGTGAAAATGAAATTGAAATCAGGATTTCGCTATTAATGGTGACAAGAAGTCTCTGTCGGTTTCTTCGTTCTGGGTTGTGGTTCGGCGCTGAGACGTCCATACCATAGTCAGGTGTGGTTTTATAGTCAAGTCACGGCATAGTTATAAATCGAGCTTTAATTTGGTTTTAAGACTTGTGTCTGAGTGAGTACTGGGTTGGGTCCAGTTTTCCTTTCGCTTGTTGGTCTTACTATCATGGTTGTGTCAGTTGACAACAAAATGAAATTTATCCAGATATGAAATAGACCGCTCACCCCTCATTCTGAAAACATTATTTTGCAAAAGAAAATTGTTGTTAGTTCCAATCCTGGATTATTAGACTGTTGAAAACTAACCATTTTCCGGCCGGTATTCTGGTTTCGATGCTCATCTTTTGAGGTCAATAAAAAAAAATGAAAAATAGTTTTTTTTTGTGGGAAATGACTAAAATTTGAGGTGAAAGTTCGGCGTTGCGGTTTCAACTAACAACAAAAGTCGCGTTTAAAGCGAGCATCGTTCTGTGTCGGAAAGAGACAATTTCCGCTATCGATGACATTAGGCCTTTTGCCAGTATAACATAACCGCGATCCGAATTTTGTGCGGTTTTGCGTGCGACGCGGCTCTAAAAACGGAAAGACACAAGATGTGGTGTCGTTGGTTGAGTTGTCAACGTCTCGATGAAAACGGTAGATTTTGTCCGTAGTCCCTTCCCCCATAGAGAGGAAAAATGGCCTTAGATTAAGTGACACTTGCTGATGTTTTGATTATGTTTTTGCTTTCAGTTGGATACTCTAATTCTCAATCGTTGAAAATGTCACATCACAGCGACGATAATATGCTGATAGCGTCGAGCGATAGCTTTTGGGAGCCCGGAAATTACAAGAGAACGACGAAAAGGATAGAAGACGGGTATAAACTTTGCTCGGAGTTTTTGACAATGATTCAGGAAAGAGCGGACATCGAGAAGAATTATGCGAAGAATTTGAAAGCTTGGTCTAAGAAATGGAACGAACAAATCGAAAAAGGTAAAAATAATTGTTATGTTGGGGGATAGGCTAAATGTAGATTTTAGTTTTGTTATAGTGATACTCCACAGTTATGAAATAGCAAAAACAAAGAGATGAGATTCGGGTGATAAGCCATGACTAACCCTGGGTATTTGGGAGTGTTTTTTTGGGCGTAGGAAGCTTTTTGCGTGTTTATGAGCCTAATTCGAGCTGTTGGTTACTTCTAAGAGGGAGACTTATTGACAGAACTTAGAGCTAATAAGAAAATTATGGAATTTGGGTGGTTTTTATAATAATAAGAACACAGGGCAGGGTACCACACAAGCAGGCCACAATGAGGCAGAAGCGGAGAACTAACACAACCGGAAGTGTTTAAAATCGTAATTGTCAAATTTTTCAAATCGGACTCCAAAACAGACAACCGAATCAGTCAAGTGGGAAGCATAAATCGTATTCAAGGAGGATTTTAGTCGTGGGAACGTTACGCGATGCGTGGAGGTAGTAGGTTCTCGAGTTTGGGACCGGGGTTCCGTTACAACGTCTTGGTCGTGTGTGTGCGCGTATCTACTCTGGCGTAAGAAGAAGAAGAGGGGCTTAGTTGTGACCTTGATTTTGTCTCATCAACGTTCCTCGGTATTTCCGTTTGCGAATTCGTAAAACGAAAGGTATTTCAGGTTGTATGAAATTTCGCCGTGACTATTGTCTGCCTAATGCTTTCCAGGTCCTGAGTACGGCACTGCAGAGGCGGCACTAAAAGGAGTTTGCGTCGAGTCGGAGAGGCTAGGAGATCTTCATTTGAAAATAAAAGATAATCTTTGTAACGACGTAATGACGCAAATGAAAACGTGGCAAAAGGACACCTATCACAAGGTAATTGAGTAGAGATGGGTGAAAACCCGTAAGTCGGGGTTCATGGAGACTTGTAAACATGGGAAGAAGTTCTCGAAACAGTTAGAATTAGGTATATCGACAGGGGCTGCGGAGGGTTTGATGGTCACGTAATCTAGCGCTGAGTTGATAAGACGTCGAACATAAAGGCTCATTCAGACGTGATACGACACGTAAATATGTGGGAGAAGGTGACGGAAACGTGATCCTCTGCCAACAAAGGCCCGGAGGGAAAATTTTTTAAGATTCGGAAACGTAGTTTTGGTGTTGTTTAGGTCTCGTGTTAGCTTTTATTGACTGGGGTTTTGGTTTACCCAGTGCTTGAAAATTTCTGTTTTTGTGTGTTCCAGTCCATGATTCATATAAAAGAAAGGAAGGACATGGAGGAGGCATTCAAAAAAGCTCAGAAACCCTGGGCCAAATTACTACAGAAAGTGAACAAAGCCAAACAAGATTATCACACAGCTTGCAAGGCAGAGAAATCGGCTTCGAATCAGGAAAGAAACGCGTCTGGAGATACGTCTATATCGCCTGATCAGGTATGAAAGCACTATAAAGAGGAAGTGAAAGCTCGTGGGAGAAATCGGGGCGGACACGATCCCCCAACCTCTTGCCTTCTGTTTTTTCGGGATGTCTGCTGCTACCCGGCCGATCGTACTGTCTTTAACTTTGGTTTTTTTTGTTTTTTCTTTGTTTTTCAGCGAGAACATTTGGTAAGATCCTATGGCTCCCCTCTTATCGTTTAACAGGTAGACACAGTCGTAAACCTGATTAAAAACAGCTTTAACAATATACAAACAAAACTGATTGAGATCGAAGAGCTTTTTCTTTTACTCGGCTTTGCTTGCTAGCATTGCTTGACTTGTGGGGAAGGGAAGGACTGGGGGGAGAAGCAGTGGAGAAGTTAGCGGTCTACTGTTTTCACAAGATAATGATGACTTTTTTTTGTTGTTATGAAAAGATGTAAAGACAAAAGCAATTTGCGCTTCATACGCGCATTCTTCGCGGTATCTGAACCGTAAAATGTTATTTTCGGCTCGAATTCAATCGTTCCGTTCTGTCCTTCTGCTTTCTTTAAGAGGAAACGAAGCGGCTATCGGAGGGAATAGTGGGGGACAGGGTAGGAAGAGGAGACGTCGTGGTTTATTTAATAGTATGAAACCAAAGATCGATTGCTTTGGTTGCAAACTAAGTCAAGAACTGTGAGGTAACGGAGGGACAAGTGTATCACTTTTCAAGCTGAAGTGTGCACTTTCAAAAGTCTTTGTAAGGAAACCTTTCTAGTGTGATCGTGCAAAAGCGGGGGTAAAGGTGGGGTACGAAAAGGATATTTAAGGGAGGAAAGGACTGAAATCACTTAATAGTAATCGATTTTGGTTTTGAGTAATTTTGTTATAATCTGAAGTAAACTGCTTGTCACAGTTTCGTCTAGTCTCTAATAACCCACATTCTCCTGTCCACTGTTAAAAAAGAACTTCATTTCATGTGCTTAACTTATTTAAGAATTCATTTTGGGAGTTAGCTGTTTTAATTTGTCGATCATTAGGTCATTTTGGAGTTACCAGGTTGAAAAAAGCAAAAGTTAGACATAAATCACCTTTGATTCAATTAAAGTAATTAGGCTAACTGTTAGTGTTAATTATTCGTCTAGACTATCTCATCCTCTTAGCCTTAATGGCAAGAATTTAAAGATTAACCCATGTAATCAAGATTAACCCTCGTCATCATTTTAGCTTTTGCTGCCCGAGCTTTCTCATGTGTATATGCTAAGAAGACACAAATGTTTTTCAACCTACACAACAACTACTAACAAATGTTTTTCCTGTTTTCTTGTATTTTTATTGTCGACCCCCAAAGGTCAAGAAGATGCAGGACCGTGTGCAAAAATCGAAGGAAGACGTACAAAAAGGAAAAGAAAAGTACGAGGCAGCTTTGGCAGAACTCAACAGTTACAATCCAAAGTACATAGAGGAAATGACTGCAGTGTTCGTCAAGTGTCAAGACATGGAGGCAGAGAGACTGAAATTCTTTAAAGAAGTTCTCTTCGGAGTTCAAAGAGGGTTAAACATTTCAGAAGTATCCGAGTAAGTGTCCGGTTCGGGAAAACTTTGTGCCTGGTGGCGGGACGTTTCTCATCGCTCGTGATTTGATCTTTGTTTTTTTTTCTTCCTTCAGATTACCGTTGATCTATCAGGAATTCAATCACACGATAAACAATGCAGATCACGAAAAGGATTTGAGGTGGTGGAGCAATAACCATGGCGTCAACATGGCCATGAATTGGCCCATGTTCGAGGTAATTGACTAAAGTCGCGTGTTCGAACGGTCAACACGTTTGCATGTTTATCGTTGCATTTCCGTTCGGCATGAAGTTTTGTTTTGTTATGTTGTCTGCCTCTGTGTTCTCGCGAGAGGTTCCGTCTACCTGTAAGATAAGTTGTGAGAATCATTTTATCGGGAGTCACTACCCCCGCTGAATTTCTTGATTGCTGATACCTTTCCAAAAAGCTTAAGTTATTCGACTCTTTCCATCTGCTTTTATCACTTTTCCCTTTCTTCAAAGTTATCTATATCATCTTTGATAGGAATCTTTTTTTGGGGGGGGAGAGGTTCCAAAGATCACCGAAAGTAAAAGAAACCTTACGAACCGGTTTTTCACTTGTTTAGTTTCTTATTTCTGATGTCAATTGCCCAACACGAAGGATTTTTAAATATACAGTATGACATATAGTATGAATATGAGTGCTTTTAAGAAGCCACTATCGTTATTAGTTTTGATTTTGTGTTTGCTCGATCGTCTTATTATCAAAAATGTGCTTTTGTGTTCATCGCTCTTCTTTCACATGACCCTGTGACGTCTTTATTTTATTTTGATTGATTTATTTATTTAGTTTTATAGATTTTGTTTTGTTGTTATTTTGGTTTTTTTCGATGCATGATTTTCCAGGAATATACTGAAGAATTTCGAGATATCTCGAAGGGGAAGTCGAAAGAAGGGATTCCAGCTGGCCCAATCACCCTAATCAATCAGAGGCCAGTCGGTGAGGATTTGCACGTACGTACCTGTTTCCAGTTTTGGTTTTGTCTTTGGGGATAGGAGGGGAGGATTGGGGGGTTAACCGGGTCTCCTTTATTGTTGTGCTATACAGTATCAGAGACATGGAAACTAATTTTTAAACACAACTTTAATATTGTTTTGTTTTATTTTTATTTCTTTATCGGGTGTTTAGGACTATCCTCCAGTGGAGAATAAATCGTCGAGAAAGCCAGTCGTCACGACCAAGATGATAACGAATGACGTGTCGAGAGATTCAACGGATTCTAAGGCGAGCAAAACGGTTGTAGGGAATTCTAGTAATAAAGTCAGTGAAAAACCGACGTCACCGAACAAGACTTCACCGATAACGTGAGTATGGCTTTACGGAAGACACGAGTAATGGTGAGAGGAGAAACCCACTTTCAACGTTTCATTTCCTTGACAAAAAATTTTTGCCTTTTATTAAAGGAACGGAACAAGAACAGAAACCAATCCTTTCGAAGAAGAAGAATGGGACGAAGATGGAGGAGAAGCACTAGTAGATAACGGAGAACCGGGAGTTCCCGTTCGAGCTTTGTACGATTACGAAGCGTCCGAATCCGACGAACTTAGTTTTAAACAAGGTGAGTTAAGTTAGACATTTTTCACCGTCATAAATTGGGAGGCTTGACCAAGTGTTCTTGGGATGCTGCGTGAGATTCCACGATCAATTTTCCAGAAATTAAGCTGTGCTCACCGTACTGTAGCCTATATGACTAGATTAGTTCTGGCCAGAAACCTCACATAGAAATTAATAGCCAGCTTAAAAGTACAAGACCCAAATAAAAATAAATCTAAGCTGGTTGAAACCTTGAATCTGCTACTTACCTTACGGTATGAATGCAACCATAGAAAACTGCTCCCGGCTCATTCAGCTTCTCACAGGACATGGCTTCTTTAGCAAATTCTGGTATGACATAAAAAAACTTAGATCTCCGGCCTGCTCACATTGCCCTGCCCCAGTTGACAATGTACATCATGCACTCATTGACTATTTTTCTGCGTGGCAGTCACAACTGAAAATTCTAAAAGATGAAATAAATGACGTATAAATTTTATACGCATGATTATCCAAATGATTGACAATCCTCTTACCTGGTCTGCGGTCAGAAAGTTCACAGAAGTCGCTGCTCAAAAATAAGCTAAGGAAAGAGAGATGGGGTTCCCACCCCAAAGCAAACAATAAGAAATAACGTTTCCAGTTCCCGCCTGTATTTGTTCTTTGTTCTTTTTCAAAACTTATGATTGAAACTTTGTCTCGTTTCCAGGCGATGTTTTCGAGAAATTAGAAGACGAAGACGAGCAAGGCTGGTGCAAAGGAAGAAAAGACGGTCGAGTAGGGTTATATCCGGCGAATTACGTCGAGCCCACCTCATCTTAAAGCGTCTTCCCTCTTAATTAGTTTATTAATTAATTATAATATAATAATGATGATAATAATACGACAAAAAATCGGAAAACTAAAAAAGATAATTGAACAAAATGGTAATAGATAATTAATAGTTAGATAAAAGTTAAATAAATAAATAATTTGGTGCCATTGTTAATAAGAATGGACTTTAAAAAAATTTCCAAATACAGTAAACAGTTTTTGTTTGATATAAACAATTGTAAAGTTGTATGGAAAATGAGAATCGGTTTGTATATAAGTTTTGTGATCCAGTTGGAAGAATGAAAACTTTTCTGCACTCGCACACTCCTGACCGTGTACCTTCTCTCTTTCTATTCGAGATGGTTTAGTGAACGGTAATCAGGCAGCTAAAGTGCGGGCGTTGTTCTGGTCAAAGTGTGTGAGTGTCAAAGAAAGAGAACCACAATGTGGTTTGGTGGTGACTTGTCTAGGAGTCGGCTCAATTTATAAATGGGTTTTGTGGGGGTGGAAGAAGTCATATTGTTTAGATCTTACCTCAGGTTTTGGTTGTTTGGTTTGGTTTGGAAGAGCATAACCCTTCAGGCCTTGGGGTAGGTGGATCCACAACCTCCATTCCAGGCATTGCTTGATGATTGCTAATGAAAGTGAATGATTATCCTGGGCAAAAATCCAAGTTACAGAGGAGGCTGTAACCATTGAAAATCGGCCACGCAACCAGTACCAAACACCTAAAAAGCCTCAGGTTGGGTCTAAAATGTCAACGAGTCGACTTAGAATCACGATTCTGTTTATCTATAAATCAATTTTCCATTTCGAAAGAGAAAAACAGTTCGCCATTTTATCTGTCGCGAATGTAGTGATTTGCAAGTTGATCGGACTTATCAAGACATTAATCGGTACTTGGTTTACGTGGCAGCAGACGATGAACAAGTTGAGACTCGTAACTTAGGTAGCACTCTTGAAGTTTTATAAATCTTATAATGTTTAATTAATTATAGGTAAAATCAAAAAAATTATTTTTTTAAACAGTTTTTATTTATAAATTTATTTATCGATGAAAAAAATTTTTTAAAATGGCGGAGATAAACCGTAAAAATGGCTGAATGTTGTTATTCGTTGATTAAACTTTCATAATCGGAATGGAATTTGATTTTGATTTTGATAAATCCTGACACCCGATGATTAGCGCGAGGTTGTGCGAGGACTTTGAACTTGTTTTGGGAGAGAAGACGAACAACAGTTTTGGACAGTCATTGCTGACATTTACAACTATTCGTAGCAAAATTGGTATAGAAGCCTTCCACTAATGTGGCTATTGTAAGAGTCTAAATTGAGGGTGAGGGAAGAGTTAAAAATGAGAGGGAACGAGGAATGGATGACTTAAATGTCTTGAAACTCTTTTGATGACGTAATATTTTACTCAAAAAGTTCTAAGAAATTATAACAGTGTTTAAAATCAGCCATTCGCCCGAACTATAGGACGTATAAAATTTAAAAATGAGATATATTCGAGATATCGCCTCTCATTAGTCGGTTAACTGTGGCTGTGATTTGATTGTCGGAATCTCTCGTTCTGGTGTTCAAGATTAACTGTTATAACTATCTACATGTAGAGTAATGTTAGTGTTGTTCCCTGGGTGATTCACTTTTCCAATTTAGCCTGATTTCGTTGAATAGTTTCGTTCTTTGGTTTTTGACAGTTTAAACACAACTTCACCTAATCAAAAATGCCTTTTCGAAATCGGGAGCTGTTTCTGTACGAAGTTAGGCTAAATCGGCAAAACAGCTCAGGAAAAATAAATAATTTAGTCACGTGAGGAGTTTTATTAGAGACTTTGGAGTTAGTAAGTGTTTTGACTGTTGAAAATGATGTCTCTGACAGACAGTACACAGTCAAATCATTCAAAGTGCTGTATATTGTAGTTTTTAGATGTGTATACTCAAATATGATTAGCTATGACAAATTGTTTACGATTAACATCTATACAGATATTATAAGTCCTTTTTACGCCTCCGGGGCGCATTGGGCGTCTACAAGGGTCTGCCATCGGACTCAGTTGAGCGCTATTTTCTTTCCCTGCAGACCAAGTTGTTCCTGCTGCAGCCAGCTCCTCTTCGACTGTTCGTCTGTCCATACGTATACGTTTTGAATTTTGCTTTGTGTACCGTATGTTTCAAAATCTTTCTTCTTCCTGTTCCTCAATCTGTTTTTCATTCATGTCCTTTTGCTCAATTCTTTTAGACAGCTTTAGTGTTAACTATTTAACATTTTGGATTTGTAACTTGATGGTTGTGCTTGTCCGAGAAACTAACAGAAGCTCTCTCCTCGTGCCGTGTGCCAACAGAAATCGTTTTCGTCCTTGCCTCACGTCAGCTGTATTGGGACCACGTGACCTAAACTCTGCCCTTAGTCGTGTGTGTGATTTCCTTTCGTTGCTCAACGTTGCAATGGCAATTTTCGGCTTGTATCTGTAGTCTTTCGTAGTTTTAGAGCTTTTAGTGAGTCAGCTGTGGATTGGCTACCAGACCTGAGTCACAAAAGTTTGTGATAGGAAAATGAGGAGTATTTTAGTGGGGATATAATGCGATTTTCGAGAGGTTACGACTGAGTTGTTGGACGACACGTGGCAATACAAATGTGCCTCTCAAATTCTCGAATCGAGTATCCAGTCCCCGATCGATATTAGTTTATTGTGATGAACAACAACAAATTTAGAACACAATTTGGATTCCACACCTTACCACGTGTAATCAAAACTCATTAAAAAAAATTTAGATATTTTTTATGAAACATTTGTAAAATGAGAGATATCTATTCCAATCTTGTACTATATACGTTTTAGACTAATTAATTAATTTAAATAAATTGATCGATTTATAGTTATTCATGCTCAGGCAGATTTATGTCCTTGTTAATTTATTTTTAAAGGGAATACCTTGTATAACGCGCTTTTTTGATTTTTTAAAATAGTTTTGATCAAACATATCACGGGCTGCAAGAGACAAGGGAGTCATAGAAAATCAATTTGTGGGAGATGCTGTGTTGCATCTCCCTCAAATTATTTTTATGGTTTTGTTTGTATTGATTCCTTGTAAATACGAGTCGTATGGTGAATGGTTAAAATCGCGATATATGGGGTGTTCCCTTTTTGGTTTTTTTATTTTTATTTTATTTCTATTGTCTTAATTATTATTATTAATTAGTTTTAGTTTGTATCTTTACGTAATTTTGTCATTTCTTTTGTTGATTTTGTTTTTCTACGCGGGGTAGAGTGAATGAGTGGGTGGGATATAACCCTTTGCACTCGAGAGGTGACTCACTCACTAGTGGGTTTGATGCACTGGAATGGTTATTATCGTTTAGTTTGCTGGCTCTAAAGCGGGTTACTATTTCCTGTTGTTTGATCCTAGGGTTTTGATGGGTTTAAAATTGGATGAGCGCTGTCACATGACATCGAAACCCAGCAAAAGAAAAAAAATGTCAGCTGGAAAAGAAAAATTTTTATTCCTACCGGGCCCGTTTTGATTCAAAATTGGGGCGTTGTTTTCAATTCCAGAGCTTATGAACTGAATCTGTGGTTCGTTTTAGCACAGCCGTTTTGAGCAATTTTATTCCGAAAAAATTTTTTGACATGTGTGATCAAAATCGAAATATTCTGCACTTTCACTAAGAACTCTCATTCAAAAATATTGCACACCCGAATGGCGTCCGAGCATTTGAACGATTTCACTTTATAAAAACTGCACGCTTTAATTCAACCGTTAATATCAAAAGTATTGCACAATTATTGCTTGCTTCTTGAAAAGAAACTGTAGCAAAATGACGTTACAAATTGCAATGGAGGTGGTAAAATTGAAAATAATTTTTAGAAATCGAAACGAACTTTTACTTATTTTACAAGAGATGCACGTTGTAAGAAGTCTAAAAGGCTAAATCTTAGGCTTTTAAAGTAGGCTGGGAGTTAAAGCGTGCTCCTGTAATCCAATTACTTGAAGGTCTAGTATAAGGGGTCGGGGTTGGGTGACTTACGTCGATTGGGCGTCCGCACTAAGATCGGGATCAACATGGGTGCCTTGGGGAAGCCCGACGCAGTCAGATTGGCTCTTAAATTATATCTCATCAAGTAGAGATTAAGTTTTTTTTATTTCAAGTGAGTCTAGCACACAGAATTCGTGGCATTTTTTCAAAGTTGAATGACGTGGCAGAAGAACCAACTGATTTTTTTTAAGCTTTCGCGGTTAAATTCAATTTTTATAAATGACCTAAAGCAGGCGATTAATCTCTTCTAGTTTATGAAAATAGTTCATCAACCTTCTGGAAATGTTCGTGATCGAGCTTCATCTTTAACTCTGATTCGAAAAATATTCGCTTGAACAGAAAGCTGCATAGTGTTTTAATGTGAGTTGGGAAAGGATTACGAAGTTTGGACTAAAAGACATCAAGCAACATGCTATTGTTATACTTGTCCTGACAAATTGGCTTTGTATGCTTGATAAGAAATTATCTTCTAGTGTAAAGAGACATAAAACGTAAATATATAAATATTTTATACATTAATTTGTGTTTATAATAATTTTATATGTTAGGACTAATAACTTTACCCAAAATGGTGGACACCCGCTCAAGTTACAATCAAGTGCAAAGGGTTAATACTCTCTAAGGGATTTAGTTCAAAAGACAAACTTGGTAGTAAAAATGATTCAAAGACACGGGAAACGTAGTCAAGGGTACAACAAAATGGCGTAGGTATAAATTGTACGGGGTGTTGATAAATTAAAAAGAGGAGGAGGAAATGACGAGTGGACGTGTAGATTAGTGATGGCTCTTGAGCCTCTCATAGCCACACAAGCTATTAAGCACCAGACGCGAACCACTTGGAAGTTTGATTATGTCAATGTCCACACGAAACCACTCCACATGTGTGGCCATCATAATTTATGAACACCCTGTACTGTATTAGTTTATGATTCATGTCTTTAATTTAGGTGAAATGTTTTTAAGGGAAAAGAATTACGAAAACCAAACTTCCTTTGTTTATAATTATTTTTTTTCTTTTTCTTTACTAGTTTCTTCGAATTGTTGAAAATTCTTCTTTAAGTATAAATAATTAAATAGAAAAAATTGTAAATTTCATTTATACAGATTTTTATCTCTTGTATATAATTGAACAAGTCAAAATAAAAAATGAATTTAAAGTATGCAAAAGTTATTCTCCGTTTTCTTCACTTGCCAGCGGTTTTAGGAGGTTTCTATGTCCCCCTGGTTGCTTCTGCTTTTAGAAATTTTCGGGCGCGAACGCTAAATATTATATTTGATTCTTCAGAGACAAGGTTGTGAAATTTGAATAAAAGCAGAGGACTATGTTCAAACTTGTAACTTAATAGTGAATTTTCTGGCTGAGAAAATAAAGAACGAAATCAAGAAGACTTTTCTCGAAGATGTACAAATAAAATAAGCAACGAGATACTTGTTATTTGGCTTTCTAGGTAAGTAAACTGCTTACGAGTTTCTCGTAGCTGGCAATCAACGTGTGAATTCGCTTAAAAAATAACTTATTCTCGTCGTTTCACATCTTCACCTCAGCCGATAGATAAGTTATCTATTCTAGTTTACACTGTGCCACAAATTCTAGAGATTTTGATCTGTTTGGATTAGCATGCGTCATTTTTTATTTCTCGCTTATCTTTATCTAATCAACAAAGAATGAAAAAAATTGTTCTTGTTCGGTGAACGGGAAGTCTCATCAGTTGAATATTCGAGCCCTTTGCTTTCGGTGCCATTTTTGTGTTTCTGTGTGTGAATACTTATCCCGCTGTCATGGGGAAGCAAAATTTCGGTTTGAAGCTGTCCTTCGGAACACTAACCAGACGGATAGATTGTTTAAGATATTCTTTGCTGTCGTTCAGCGTCTTCTCCTCGGTGAGTCTTATAATTTTTGTTGCAGGATTTTGTGTCAGAGCTGGGTGTGAGTGGAAGTGTTCCATTTGAAACCTTTCGGGATTGTCGTTCTGAAAGAGGGCCCTACTGATCTCGAGGGCTCTCGGTGTCGTTCAGGGAGTCCGTGTGAAATTAAAATTGATTTGGGGCTTTTTGAACAATGTCAGGGGATCTGCACTGGGTTCGGTATATAATAATAATATTCTTATCACTAACTTTGCAACATCTTCGTTAAAACCTTGCAGAATATCTCCCCTGCGACATTCAATAGTGTAATACACTAAAGCTGTTAGGTCTGTCGTCCCCTGGCTTATGTTAGGGAAATTATGCCCCCATTCCTGAGGCACTGTATCTGTTTCAAAAATTTTGCCAAGATCTTCGACGTGTCGGGCAGTTCGATTAGGTATTTGTACTCTGACGGCAGCCCATCCGTTCTGCTAGCTTTCCTATTTTTCATTTTTCTGGTCGCTCTTATAACCTCTTCTTCCTTTATCCTTTCCTCTAGCATTTCACACACCGTAACCGAGCCTTCCCGCGGCATTGTCTAGGCGTAGATCAGAGGTTTTAATTTGCGCCCCTCTTGTTTTGAACTTCTTCGTCAAACCACCCCTTTCCTACCCTCCTCTCTTTCCTCCCAGCATCCTATACCCCCATATCCGCGAACAGCTTAAAGTAATCCTTCTGCCTTTACCATCCATTGTTAATATGGAAATGTTGTTGTATGTCTTCTGTTTTTGTACGCGAGGCTAAACTTCCAACGTTTCATTCCTAAAACTCTCCATGACATAGAAAGACAACAGAAAAGTGAAAAAGATCATAATGAATGGGTTTCCTCGTTTTTACTCAAAATCACCTCATCCAATCTCAACATTTTTGGTTGTATTCGCTCATCCCCCTTTCATCAAGAAGTCTTTTCCAAACGAACGCTTGTCAAAAAGATGAATCTCCATCAGTTCTCTCACTTTATGTGTTAAAGAACCAACGAACCACACCGTGCTCATTTCCTTTCACTTTTCCCATTCTATTTTCAATAATTTTTCGTTTTGACTTTTTCCAAGACCATCACCAGCCCTTTTCCAATCCTATTTTTGTCATTCGATTATCGAAAACAGCCGAACGGGAATGGAATCGAAGTCTAACGGAAAAATGACAAAAAAATTGAGACGCAAAGACGTTCGGGTTTGTTGTATTCAATTTCGAAAACTTGTCTTAACATAACGCAATCAAATCAAAAAGCAAACACACCCAAATGACTAAAACTGATAAAAGACTTTCTGTTATCAACTAATTTCACACGTTCGACGTTAATACAGAAAATAAATAATCGACATCGAAACCGGAAGGTTACAGAATGCTAGTCTGAACAAAGTTTTGTTAAATTCATAGAACTGTTCAGACCCTTTGGTCAGAAAATAGCAAAAAAAGAAGTTACAAACTATATCCACAAAGTAAAACTTCACATTCTGATAGTTTGATCCATATTCTTCATGATTCCTTTATCCGCTGAAGAGAGAAGTAACACCAGTTGGTCCTTGATGGATCCTTTTATGGCAAGTAACAATCTCTGACATTATTAAAAAATCGAACAATCTAGGGAAAATGTACCAAGGATTCAGCCAATCTCAGGTTGCATACTTGACAGGTCTCTGTCTGGCTCCACGACAATGTTGTGCCGTCCACTTTTAACTGTGCCGACTATCTTCCAGCTACTCTTAGCTAATTAAACAAGCGGGTAAAAGCAAAAGGATTGTCCATTCTACGAAGAGTCTGTCATTATTTTATAATTCTTCTTAAGGCTTCGCACTCGATTGAAGTTGTTCTGTTTCAGCCCGAATAATGTAACCTGGCGTCCTTATGTGCCAGTTATATATCAATTTGTAGTGGGAATATGAAACCCTTCTATCAATAGCTCTTCGCGGTGTTTAAGGCTCCAAATTTCTACGGCATATATTACAGTTGGAGAGATGATTGCTTTAAACGGTTCCAGCCGTTCATACTCGTTCTCCTTTCTAGAATAACATAACAGAACAAAAAATTGATGAAAACAAAATAGTGATTCGAAGCGACGTAAATAATCTAACCATTTATAACAAAGGTATAGATAATATAACGAAACAAAAAGTATAATTCAGTTCATTTCAAAATGTAGAATATATTATAAATTTTTGTTATGGTTAAAACAAAGTTAGAAGAGTAAAAAAAGAAAAAAAATGTCTAACAAGCTGGGCGCCGGGTTAGCAAGAATCAAACGCCATCTTGATATCAGTTAAAAAAGTTCCAAAAAATATCAACAGATAGCGATGTCAACATTATTTCGAATCGTCCGTTTTCCTTTGAGCAGCCAAAAAGAAAAATTGTTTTTCTTTTTCCTTTCTTTTTTTGTGTTTTAAGAGAAAAAGAAAAAGAAATTTCCGAACGATTGTATGTCCCCGATAACTTTTTTTTCCTTCTTTTCTTTTAACGAAGAAGTTCGTTCAAGTGTGAAGTTGAGGTTTCTTCCCGAAGATAATCGCTTTCAACGAACCTTTTTATCCCAACAAAACTAAAAATTCTCCATGAAAAAAATCTTTTTCCTAGAGAATTTCCCTTTTTCCTCTGTCTCTAAAAAAAGCTTTCGTCCATATCCCATAGAAAGCTTTGTGCGTGGGATTGAAAAATTTGACTGAGGTTTCTAAGGGATTTGACAATTTTTCCTCTTCTTCTCCTTTTGGTGGGCTCTGGGAAAAGGTTCTTTCATCTCTGACGTTCTTAAGTTTTTAATGAATTCGAAACCGGAAATTTCTTTTTCAAAACCGGGAGAGGAAGCTGTTCAAAAGGAAATGAAAAGAGGATTTGAAATTGTGAGCCGGTTCTCATTGCTTATTTTAGAAGGAAATTTTGTTTGCTGTTGTGTTTTTTTACACGTGAGCTTTCTCGCGACTTTGTTAAGATTGTCAACGGAAATGATTTTGTCTGAAAATCATTATTTATTTATAAATAACTCGGCAGCTTATACTTAAGTATACTTGGAGAAGGTGACAAGGTATGTGGACTTCAACACGAGAAAGACAATGGTACGCTGGCGGAAATCGAAATAGGTACCTTCAAGATCAAAGTTGTGAAGACCTTCATATAACCTAGACTAGTGATGGTTTTAATCCGGTTTTTAACCTTTTTTTTGGGAAATAACAGGATGCTGGAGGAGGATTCGAACTCACGACCATCTGCGTCCCAGTCAGGAACTTTAGCCACTACACTACTCCTCCCACCATATACATAGACTAGGAAAGTAACAATAACTACAATGGAAGCTCAGAAATCCATAAGCGAATAATGTCGGCAAATAATTGTTACAATGGATCCAGGAAACATCTAAAACTAAACTGGTGCTCAGGAAAACCAAGATCCTCCTGTACAAAGTGCTGGCGAGGTTAGTTTTAATGTATCCTTCGGAAATCTGGACACTTAGGCGGTCCGACGAAAAACACCTCGGAATTTTTGAGAAGAAAATTTTCCGACAAATCTCGATACACGTCATACCGAATGTCAAACCAGACCGCACACAATTTATTCTATCAAAGACTCAGACCCAGTCGGGCCAGTTCAAAAACCGGGCGAATCAAATAATCCGAGCTCAGAAAAAGTGAAAAGAAGTAAAGTTTTGCTTTCAAACAGGTCAAAGAACTAGGAAGAAATAACAATGTGGAAAAAGAGGAAAATTATTGCCGAAGAACCCCTCATATAATTTTCTAAAGTGACCATTTCCCCCGGAAAATGAGGGTTTTTCCGCCTCGGAAAAGATGTTTTCTCATTGTTTCTCTTAGACAGAAGCATGACGGGATGACAATGAACATTGCCACCGTTTTCTAACAATGATTGAGATTATGGTCGTCGAATAGCCCCTTGTTTCACGGGTACATTTTGTAAATTAAACTGGGCCAGCGAATACTTGGCAAAAGGTCATTAGGTCCTGCGATTGTCTTTTCGTTCGCTGTTGGATCAAAAAGAAAATTTTTTAAAGCTCTTTAGAACTCAAAAGATGGCCTCTCATATCCTGTTCGCTTGGGTTATTCCGTTTTGGTTAATGAGCGAAACTTTTAAAGAACTTCTTAGATTTTGGCGCCCAGTTCAGCCAACTGAAACTCCTTTATTGTTTCTATTTTACAGTTGAAATGAAATCAAAATATACCGAACTATTATTGACCTAGGCCAGAGGTAACGACGACTAATTTCACCAGGATAATTTTTAATTTGCATAATTTATTCGGTATTGCACACTTAGATGCTTTCGGAATAACTAAAATAAATAAGATTTTATCTAGCAAAAATTAAGTGAGAACGAGACCGTCTCAGTTGCTTAGCAAGTGTAGACAATAAGTTGGCAAAAATGGAAGAGAAGACAATGTTGAGAAAACTAAAAGAAAAGACAAAGAAGCTACAGCAAATGCATTCAGGCAGCTTAATGACATCTGTTACTTCACACAGGTATATAACACCTCGAGCATTGCAAGATGAATCCTAAAGTTCCGAAAGAAGTCTAAACGAAGCTTTGCCATCTATTTCTCAATCTTTATCTACAACAACAAAAAGATGAAGCGGAAATTATAAAATCCGATATTGAGAATGACGTGCTCGAAGTACAGTAGTTACCTTTCATTGGAATCAAGGATTGTTGCATGGTAACTATGAGCTTGGACGCTTTTAGAACAAAATGTAAAGGGACAGTTGGTAATTTTTGTTTGACACCATAATGTTTACCAACTGGTCCTCAAATGACGAGTCACAACAGTCACACGATTCCCGCATGTGGTTCTTCTACAAAATGTTTACTGTAGGCCCGGAGTATTATTCACTAACTAAATATTATCATTATATAATATTAAAATATGTATGATGCCAAACTTTGTTTATGTATATCGTTATTAAAGTGGAGAAATGCAGGTTTCAGTAAAGGCAGGGTTGAGAGTGTATTTCAACCCCAATTAATTTGTAAAAAAAATGTCTCAGCAAAGCTTAAGACTCTTTGAATAAATTTAAATTTTGTTTGGTTTATATTTGGTTTCTGTGGTGTAAGACTTCTTTCAATTATTACAACAAGAAAATTAAAATAAAATAATTAAATAATTATAGGTAAAAAAGTTCTAAATCAAAATTGGTTTAAAAAAATGAAAAAGCTGAAAAGAAAGTTGAGAGGTGGCGGAGAAGGTGGAAGAGACTAAGACCGAGTGAGGAGAAGAAGAATTCTCACGAAAACTAATGAATTTACTCTGGGAGTAACCCGTGATTAAACGCGGATTAAGGATTGAAAATTGCGGAAGAAAATTGATGACGACAAAATTAATCACCGATTCCAAGTTAAACGTTGAGGATTATTACGAAGACAGGAGCAAAAAGGACGAAAGAAGTGGAGGAGGAAAAGGAGGTGGTGGTGATGGCGATGGCGATATTAGAGCACACGCAGAAGAGGAAAAGCGGACAACTGCCGAAGACCGATGTTTGAAAATAATTTGGACGAACACTATTAATCTTTATAAAACTTGAAACTGGCTCCGCATCTCCTCCTTTTCACCCTCCTCTCTGCCTCTCTCACGAGTTTCAAAACAATTTTTACTTTTCCGTCAAAAAACCTCTTCGCTTCCGTCGACGGCCAAGAGGAAAAATGGGTTTTCCTGAGTCACAGGCTTCCCTAACAAATGATTCAGAGTCGTGAAAAATGAAAATGTTAATATCCGTTTAGAGCTTTTTCTTTCTCTCCTTCCACTTCTCTCTTTCCCTCTTTCTCACTTTCTTTCTTTCTTAGTCGTCTTTCTCACCTATAAATTACATTTCTCTGAGGGCCTAATTTTTATTGCCAAACTTTTTTAAACGAGTTATAGAAACGTGTTCATTTTATTCCCGGATTCTTTTTTCCTTTCCACGTTTGTTTAGTTTCCGTTTTTAACTTACTTCTGATAGTGCTGGTGCCACGACAATCCGAAATAGTTTTTCTCTTTTCATCCAAATTGTTATCCGTCATCGATATTTATGAGTTCGTATTCTTTAGTGTATTCTTATTTTGACTATGATTGTTTAAGAAAGTCTTTTTTGGTTGCAATTTAAATATTTATATAATATATATTAATATAATAAGTCCTTTAACGCCTCTGGGGCACACAGGACGTTTACAAGGGGTTTGACAGTATCAGATAGTATTGATGCAATTAAATCATAAATAATGATGACAATTATATAATTTCAATAAATATTATTTAACGTACAATAAACGTATACTTTCGTGTTATAATAAAATAGACAGAACTTTCCGGTAGATCTAACATTACGTACCGAGTCTTCATTTATTTTGATAAGAACAAAGAAAAATGGCTTCCCCGTGGTTTTCAGTTACATCAAAACATCCTTCTCAGCTTAAAGCTAGTTTGAATTAAAAGGAGTAGAAAACGGTTACTCTCTAAAGAGTGTCATTTATGTCCGCTATGAATGCCACAAACAAAATTGAGCTGAGCGGACACCTTGCCGCGGTACTGATCCTCCTGTCTTGCTAATTTCTTTATCCTCTTTTAAAACAAAAAATGTGGTCCATACAGCTTCTTCTTTTTCGAAAACCCAGACTGCGTCCTTGGCTATATTTTCCTTAGGTCTTTCCTTAGTCCTTCTTCCAAGACCACTGCATAAATCTTACATCCAATATTCAGGAGAGGAATTCCTTTATAGTTGTCTACAACCATCAGTTGTCGGAAACCTCAAAGTCAGCCCTACGAGTCAAAGTAGAAAGTTTTTGATTGGTCAGATGAATGCCTCGACAAATCGCTACTATTAAATTGGACGTTTCAGTTTATAAATAAGAGAAGGACAAAAAATCCCAAGACACAAGAATACGGTAAGCAAAAGGAACTGATGAATAGATAAATAAAAAAGACGATGGAAGAAGACGATAAAGGAAATCTTAAATGAATGAGTTTCTTTCTCTAAAAAGCAAATTCATTATCGCAGAAATCTTTTCTCCTCTTTCTTCCGTCTCCCAACTTCACCACAACTCTCTTCCACGGACATTTAGACATTTAGCCACCGATAATCTTGCTCGGGAAATAATTTAAAGAAAAGAAGGAAGAAGAGGGAGAGGTAGAGGAAGATAGGCGGAAATGGCTTTTAATGAATCAAAGACTTTTCCTTCGCTTTGCTGTCCTCTTTCGGTTTTAAATCCATAATCCTCTTTTAGTCGACCCATTTTATGGATAAACCGACAAACTCTTTGAGATTAAACTCGAAAGGCGATGGAAAACGTCCGCTAATTAACGAAAATATTTCTTCCCGGATTTTATTCTCTCTCGGTCAACCTCGAAAGAAGATTTCTCTCCTCCTCGCTTCTACGTCTTATTCGCACGAACGTTGGTCCTGTTGACCCTGTTGACCCTGTTGGTGTTTTGAGCTCCTTTACCTCCTCCCCCCGTTTCGACTACTTTTCCGTAATGATAGTGTCGGGACCAGGTTGCGTCGTTGTAAATGGACGAATGAAAGACAACTCTAATCCCGAACGAATTTGTATATTGATATATAAATTGTACAATGACTGTAATTTGGAATACGAATCGAAAATGTTAGGATCCTGACGGTGTGGAGCTCCGAGACTGAATCAATTTGGTTTCGGTTTTCTTCTGCTTCTTTCTACTGTGCCATTCCGGAATGCGGAATGTGGCGAACGCCACAATAGCATTTCTAGTACGCATATGCACTCGAGCCTTTTTTGCAGCTACAGACTTTGTGCATAAGTTCGTCAACATACATTTAAACAGTATAAAAACTATCAAAGCAACCTCGAAAACTTTATATTATTATTAAACTAGACTCCTGGGAAAATTGTGCTATATTTTGGAAAAGAATTTGTACTCAAGGACAGTTTGTGTATATTTATGAGATGTATTACCTACATGAGTGTGCAACATTCATTGAGCGAAATCTTCTACATTATTTCCTAAATGAGCTTTTCATAAAAGTGTGCAGTATTTATGAAAAATAAGGAAGGTCCTCTTCCACATCTTTCAAGTTGTCGATCAATAATGTCGAAAATGCGGTATGGTTGTTTGAAGAACAATTTCAAGTTAAGAGAATGTTACCTCAATTGAATATACGTTATTCTAGCCCACTGTTGACCGGTCACGAGTTAGTTTGTGTTTTCATGCCCAAACGTTGTTCACCGATAACGAGCTATCTCACCCCTGTAATTCCGTCTAAAAGCGATGAACAGAGCTTTTACGGTACTCTATATTGCCTTGGGTTTTATGAACTGAAATTGCTAATGCAAGTGCACACTCGAGTTAGCTCGTGATAGGTCAACAGTTTGCCAATATATAGAATATATAATACATTGATTATAATCACATAAATATAAAAATGAAACAAAACATAATCTATCATGGCTGAACATCGAATTCGCATTTACCGTAAAGCCAAGTGTTGAGTGAGAGTCAAAATTACAGAATAGACAGCTTACAGGCGGGTTAAAATAAGACACTGCCAAAAAGTAGGCAAATTGAGCGTAATTTACCCGACAACCTCTACCTTAGGCCAACGTTCATCTTGAAATTGAGCTTATCGGTCATAAAGAATCTAAAACAGAGTGTTCGAAGTTTTAAATGAGGAAAGGGAGGACGAAAAGGAAGGTAGAACAGAACAGAAGAGAAAGAGGATGGGGTGAGGATAAATAAACGGTGAGGAATTTGAAAAATTCTCGAATACAAAAATAAATTGAATTAATTTGAGAAGGGAGGCAATTAGTCCACAACGACAAGGAAGCCGCCAGCAGGCAGAAGAAAAGCAAACCTAAAAGAGAAGCATAGAACAAAGAAGGCGGGAAGAGAAGCAGAAGGAGAGAGGAAGGAGAAAGGGGACAAGGGAAGAAAAGGAGAGTTCTCCAAAACGACAAAAGGAAATTTTTCAAAGGAATTAGATATAATAAAAATAAAACGTCAAAGATAAACGGAATCTCGGAATTAATTTTAAGGCTTGAAAAAGAAAAGTTTAACAAATTTTTGTGTTTCTGAAAACAATAAAGGAGGAGGAGAGTTCGGGGAGGAGACTAGAGGAGCAAGGAACTAGAGCAAGTAAAAAAAAAATTTCTCCTCGCTTCCTCGAAATCATTTTCCTTTTGTCAACAAATCTCGAAAACTTTTCTTCTCGCTGCCATTTCACGGCCGGGTGATGATAATTAATATTTTTGAAGTTCTCAAAGTTTTTATGACGTTGACGAGACGTTTTTGTTTTTAGTTTTTTCTTTTACCTCGAGGATAACGTTCCAAAAGGGTTTAACACAAACACCATGAGATTTTTCCAAAAAAGAGAGATTTATCTATTTTTTAGAGAAAAGCAAAGACTGTGGACGCTATTGTTATCGTTTTTTATTGTTTATATATCTGCTGTGGGTAGTTTTTGACCTAGTATTGATTTAACATACGATTTTGTGCTCAAATATGGTTTAGACTTGGAAGATCCATACAAAACAAAAAGAATCCAAGTCCAGTTGGTTCTTAACAAACTTCTCTGTATGCTGGGAAGATATTCTCTCAACACTGGTAACACAACTTCTCATCCTCACACTCATCTGGATTTCACCTCTGGGACCCCTTCGCAAATTCAAACCTTGAAATTCTTGAACGATTTCAATCGAAAACCTCCGCATCCAAGTCAACGCTCCTTGGTTTGTCCCTAAGAAGAAGAAAATAGCAGTGGATCGGACTCACTCTGCGAAAGCAGCATGATGGCATAGAAAGTCAATCCTCGCAATGAAATCCCCAAAGCAAAAAGACTAAAAGAAAACCGAGAATGTCATGGAGAAGATCTCTCATGAGAAAATCCTGGCAGGAAAATGAGTAATCGCCAAGAACAGGGTGCACTGGCGCTGTTTTATGAATGCCCTATGCCCTCCAAAAAGCAACAGGATTGATTGATTGATTGACTAATGGGTCTAAAATTGCTTCGAAGTAAACCATATTTCAACAATCGAGCCTGATCTTAATTATTGTGATAAAAGTGAGCTCTGAATCTAAAAATATCTGGAAACCATACAAAGGTTAAAAGAAAGAGTAATCATCTGGGTAATAAAAGAAAAGCGGCAGGATGCTCAATAACCTTAAAGGCTGTAGTTTCAGATTTGTAAACCTGGAAAATATTCAAAAAACAAATGTAAATTAGTAACAGAAAAGTAATAGCGAAAACAAATGGTCTAATTGAAGAAGAAGAAGAAACGAGAAATTTGTAATACGACAAACCATGTCAAGGATAAATAATAATAATAAGTAAAAATGAAAAAGGAGGGAAAGGGGGGGAAGAGGAGAAGAAAGGAGAAGGACGAGGAAGCTCAAAAACCGAAAACAAAGCAAAAATAATCCCTCCACTTTTAAGATCTTTGAAAAAATGAAAAACAAATTCCACGACCACATTCACCGCCACCATAAAAAAAAACACTTAATTTTGAAAAAGCTCCGGAAAGCCTCTCCCATCATTTCGGGGAAAAGCTCTCGCTCTAAAAATTAAAAACCAGAACAAAAAGAAATGGAGGAGAAAGATCCTCCGATTAAAATTTAAACCCCATTAAAAAAAAGGTTTTTCTGAGGCAAGAAAGAAATTTTTTTTTAGACCGGAAACAAGAAAAACAAAATTTGATGAGGAAGGGATAGGAAGGAAGGAAGAGGAAGAAGAGAAAGAGGAAGGAAATGAGTTGGGGAAGAGAAGGGGGAAGGGAGGATGGGAGTCTGCCGTGGATCAATATTTGGAATCTCTTTGATTTGGACCTTTAAAGGAAATTCGATAATTCCGTCAAACAAAAGAAATAAGTGCGAGGAGAGGGGAAGAGATGGAAGGAGGAGGAGAGGAGACAAAGGAGGAAGATGATACTTAAAGTTTTTAGAAACGACTCAGCCTCACAATGGAGGCATGTCTAAGCTTAAATCGAAACTTTGGGACGAATAAAAATTGTTGTTAAATTAATATGAAGATGGTGTAGTTGGTGGGAGGTGGAAAGTAGACGAGTGATTGCGTGTCAGCAGTTTATTTTAGAATTTTAGAAATCACCAAAAGTTAGCGACCCACGAGTATTTATCATGACTGAGAAACACTTTCGTGTCTTTTTGAGTCCTTTTCGTTCTTAGAAAATATATTTTTGAAGCCTTAATGCCTCCCTTCTCTGTCCCTTAAAAATCACTGTTGAGGAGCTCAGTCAGTGCTCCTTAGTACGTCAGAAATGACAACCTGCACCGGTATCTGGGGATAAAAATGGTGCTGGAAGAGATCTATGCTATAGCTGGTGGGCACCTGGAGCGCCTGGCTTCTTCCAAAACAGTGAGGTAAAGAATTTGGTTCTATCTCCTAAAGCAAAGAGACTACGACGAAGAAGATTCATCGATCTGTTAAATGTCTAAGGATTAGAACCACATCATCATCATCGTGTGCCGTCTCCGCGTCGAAGTGTGGCAATCAACAGGGCTATGGCGACCTTGGATGCTGCCGCTCGGAAGAGGGCGGCGGATGACATGCCGAACCATTTCCGAAGATTCTTCAGTTACGAAGTTTTTCTTTTTCCGGGGCGCCGCTTCCCCTCCCCTCTATTTTTCCCTCCATGATGACCTGGAGTAGTTTATATTTGTCATTTCTCATAATGTGTCCGAAGTACTGCAGTTTGCGGCGCTTAACAGCTCCTTCTCTATGCCCATACGAGCCAGAACTTCCGCGTTTGTCATTCGTCTCGTCCAGGCAATTTTGAGCATGCGGCGGTAAAGCCACATCTCAAATGCTTCGATTTTCCTCTCTAGGGCCTTCGTAAGCGTCCACCCTTCGCACCCGTACAGAAGAACTGGAAGAACGTAGCACCGCAGGATCCGCGTTCTCATTCTGATATGGAGATCTTTATTGCAAAGTAGCCCCTTCATTCTAATGAACGCGCTTCTGGCCGGTTCTATTCGGGCTTTCACCTCCCTGCCGTTGATTCGGAGGGCTCCCTGGACCTCGCTCTTGCTTATTACCATAAATTTAGAACCACAAAGCAGTTCTAATTCCTCTCACCTGAATCATTCACATTTCTTTTTATTATATCATATGTTGTATATTGTAAATGTATAAGCTGGATGAACGTGTCGTTCAGTCGCTTGTATAATAAATATATTTTAAAAAGTGAGAGAGAACTAGTAAAAGATAGAAAGAGAGGAAGAGGAAAAGAAACCAAAAAAGCAAGAGGAAAAGACAGTGAGAGAAGGAGAACTAGACTAAGATAGAAAATGGAAAAGAGAAATAAGCGAAGAGACAGAGGAAAAGAAATAGAGGTTGTGGAAAAGAGAGAGAACTAGGTCATAGAGTAAGAGAGAGATAGACGAAAAAGAGAGAGAGTAAGAGAGGGAAACTTCTTTACCAAATCTAATGTTACGCTCGCGTTAATGTGTCATACGCTTCAGAATAAATATTTACACAGCAAAAGTTTTCGAAACCAAAAACGGCAGAAATGAAAATCCCTTTTTTAATGTCCCAACGTGAACACACGACTCTCGAGGTGTCATTAACACGTGAACACAAGAAAACCAGAGAGCTAAACACGTGTGTTAACCCCCCCCTTCTAAAAACCTTTCTGAAAATTCAGATTTTTCGATATTCTCAATCTTCTTTGGTAAGCCAACAGCCAACAATTTTTTTTTGGAAACCTAGAGAGAAGAAGAAGAAGCCAAGTAAGAAAACCGTAGATAAGAATAAGCAGGAGGGAGGGGAAGAGGTGAAACGGAAGGAGAAGAAAGAAAACTCGCGGAAAACTTTTGTTAATGATGAAAGTTGAAATTTCGTTTTGTTGTAATTACCTCGATTAGGTGAGAGCTTTTTAGAAAGCTCGAATAATTTTAAGCGTTTAATTAAAACGGAAAAGGGAAATTCTAGGAAAACGCAAATTAAAGGTGCGTTCCATTATAAAAATGAAATTCCGGTTGAAGGCATTTTTATTTTTATTGACGGAAAACTCGTTGGCGGTTTCTTGGAAACTGACCATTTTCTAAAGACGTTCGAAACTGAAACAGACACGGAAACCACTGAACTGGACAGTGTGGGTATGATGAGGTACATGTGTTATGGTAAAACTAATAAATCGGGCGACAATGTAAAATCGCCGGCGATTATTCAAAAGTACCGACTAAGCTTGGTAAAAGTGAAAACTAACTAAACATTAATTCGTCTTCAAGATTGACTGAATAACTCTTGACTGAGCTCTGAATTACTCTGACTTACTTTGGATTTTAAAATTTTTATTATTATTTAAAAAAAGCGAAACCCTTAGTCAGCAATCATGGACCTAGATTTTTGGCTTGGCTGAATCCATACCCCCAACCATTGACCTAATCGGGGTATCCTGGTCAAAACAACAGATTATTTGAGAAACATAAGTGATTCTTTTACCGCTACCGATTAATCACTTTTACCGTAACATACGTGCAACTTGTCGCTTCTCTTCATAATTAACAAATTTCCTCAGTTATGTAAAGTCATCCATCTTCAACAAAACTCCTCAAAGAAACCTCATTTGATAGGAAACGTTTCCTTTGACAACTTTCTAAAGAATTTGAGGAAACAAAGAAGAAGATTGTGATAACACTCCCGAGGAAGAAGTCAAACCGCAAGAATAAAATCACCTTCTCGACGCCTTTCATTAAAAATAAAAGAAAAAATCGAAAAAGTTTAAACAGCTTTTTTTTTGAAAAGGTGGTGGGGAAACCATTCTCTTCCTTTCTGCTCTTTTCCTAATTTAGGGAAAACTCGCTGGAAAAAGCTTTTTTTCCTTTTCCAGGCAACCGGATTGATGGAAAATTAACTTTGTGCGCATATGAAAACTTAAAAAAAACTTTTCTTTCTCGAAAATTTTTCCTTTCCTCCATTTTTAATTTAAATTTTCCGGTCCGTCACATTTGTTTGTTTTCCCGGAGAAATTGACTCCAATTTTTTTTAAATGCTAATTTCACGCGGGAAAAAGAATTTTCTTTCCCTTTTCCGGGAGAAATTTTTCGTCAAGGAATTTTTTTTTTTAAAAAAGAACTTACTTAGTTAAGAAGTCGAGGAATTTTTAACGGTTGGAATGTCGTGTGACGTCAGAGCTGAGTCGTGGCATTAGACTTAGAGCTTGGCTCTTTGCTGCCGACGGTGATTCGGTGTTGCACCGCCATTTCCGTTTCCTAATCCTTGGTTTGACTTTTTTTTCACTATGACCTTTTCATTATGAACGTTTCTTTTTTTCCTCCTTCTTTTCCTTTTCTTCTTCCATGATTATTTTCCGACCATTTTATTTCCTTTATTTGTGATACATTGAATTGCCTGCTGTGATTTTGAGAGGTGAAAAGATTTTGTGGATAATTGACGTTAGTTCTTATTACAATTAGGAATTGTCAGATTCAGCCGGGTTTTGGGATCTATTAGGTCAGTAATTCGACTTTCTGGACACACTGGGTGTCTCACCTTCTTGAAATCACTGTTCAAATTTTGTACCTGTGACTATTTTTGATCTGTATCTGTTGATTGATCTTGGTATGAGCCTGCGAGGGCAGCCATGGTATGTTAAGTATAGGTAAGTGTCAAAGGAAGATTTTTCGTTCTTGATCTCAGGGTATGTGATTTGGGAACGTGTTCTCCGAGGTATACAAAAGCTGACTGGTGCTGGTGTTTGATCCTCTAATGCTGTACTGAAATGCACTGAAACATCCCTGTTCCTTTAATACTTGGCACATATGGAACTGTATACTTTCGTGCTTTTTAGAATAACTGCAGTGATAGGTTTCCCTACAGTTTTTGTTTTCCCAGGTTTGTTCATAGGTTGTGTCGCGACCTGAGCCGCTATGAGAAATATGAGAGAGAGTTCTCCCGGTTTATGGGTGCTTTGAGCCCATTGTAAGCCTTTCCTTTGGCCCTGCCGCCGCCTGCGCCGCATTTCCTTTTGCTTTATTTTATTTTATGCGGAATATTTTCGTTTAGCGGCTCAGGTCGCGACAGGTTGTATAGGAGTAAATGAACCAAATAACTAGTTCAGCTATTCACGTGCCCTAACGTAGTACGCTAAATGAAGAGTAGACTCTAGGAGTGGATTAGCCATATTTCGAGAGACAACTTATCATCTGGTAACTCAACAAACCTCCAGGAGAGAACAAGAAAAGTACCACTGAGAAAAAAAGTATCTGAATAATATCAGGAAAAGCCACCAAATAGATGAAGCAAACTCAACATTAAAAGAAGCAGAATGGAAACCGGACCTGGCGGAAAAAAACTATTGTTAACAAAGCAAAAGTTCTCGACGGACAGTTAAGCCACCCTTGATTGAATGATTGTGTCTGGTATGTTAGTGAGTCGTTTTTGTTGTGTTCGTCCTCTGGCTTCTTAAAAACTTTAGCCTGTCATAACCGAAGCTACTACTGTTTGATGTTGTTCAGTAACTGTGGCCATCCCTTACATCACTCTTTGATACAGAAACAATTACCATCTCTTCAGGGTAGTTGTAAACATTATCAATCCACAGTGTAGCCCGAGATCACGTATCCTCGTTCTATAAGTTATTTTTTTATGCGCCGAGAACGACACATAAAGTAAAAGATCGAACGAGTGTCTATTTTTACTATGGCAAGACTAGAGCAGAATATTGTGAGATATTTCTGAAATTTCTGGCTTCTCATTAAAACCAAATCGGTCTCTTTTGCTCGAAAGTATTAGCGAACGGGTGAAACGTTCGCGACAAATTCTCAAATCTCTTCTTTCAGTTTTTCGTCTGTCTTTCGCATGATAGCACTCATTTGAAGGATTTGCCTTCCAGCATTCAAAGATAAGCTTTTGTTTTCTTTTGTTTTTCTTCATCTCTCATCCTATTCATTCACCCACTCTCCCCTACTCTTCCCGAACTCAATCTCTCTTTCGCTTTACTTCTCCTTGTGTTTCCCCCAAATGTGAACTCCTTTTCTTCTTCTTATTCTTGCATTCTTATGATGTACTTTCGACATTTTGTCATCCTTTCCTATTCATTTTTGTCTTTCTTTGTATTCCATCTTCTCCATTTTTCTTTATCTTCATTTTTTTGTTTCCTTTAAGCATTTCGGCTTTCACTTTTTCTTCTTTCTTTAAGTGTTTCTTTGCTAACTTTTTTTATCCAAAGTCGTTTCAACTTTGTATATTGTCATATTTATTATTATCTCTCTCATTTCTTTGGTTCAATTTTTTTCCTCTCTGTCATTTTGTTTACGCTTCACTTTTCCCTGAGTGTTAATATCCATTTCTCACTTTTAATTTTTTAAGTGTCCTCCTTACCTGCCGGTGAGATGTGTATTGTGTTTGACCTAAAACAAAATCGATTGGATTTCATTTCTCTCCAGCCGTCAACTAATGACCTTTAGTGAAATGATGGATTGTGACTTTTGTTAAAAGTTTACCTCTTCCACTCTCTTCCTCATGTCAACGTAGTAAACCCTCTTCTCACAATGAAGTATTAAATTTCTCTTAGATTTAATCGGATTCAAAGAGATTACCCACTTTATCTCTGTTTTACGCGATAATATCAGATATGGAATTCTCTCTTCATGATTTCCGCGCCTCCGCCATCATCCACCGTGCCTCTCCTCCTCCCTCTTTCATTAGGAAAACTTCCCATGAATTATACAAAAGAAATCAACGGAAAAATAAAACACTTTCTAAGATAAATAAAAGAATGAATAAGAGAGAGAGAGAGTAAGAAAAAAGAAAGCGAAACTCAAAAGGAAAGTTTAATTAGAAAATTTCAGGGGCGGAACACGGGCCCCTTGTAGAATTTTTTTTTCTGAATACGAAAGCTCGTTGCTTGTTGCTTGGAAGAATGGAAGACGAAAATGAAGGTTTTCGTTCGAGTCAACTGACATCTTTATCATTCAACAGTCATGACAAAGAATTCAGATGAACGGACACAGAGATTCCTTTTTGTCCACAAGCTTTTCCAAGCTTCCGTCCCAGTTTTCGAATAGAAGGAAGGGAAAAGGAAAAAAAATCACTTCGCGAGATGAGTTTAATGAAGAAAGAAAAAAAAGAAAGACAACAAACAAGAGAACAAAAGGAACAATGGAAGGAGACAAAAAATGAGAAGACTGAAGGAGGAAGGGGACGGAAATGTAAGGAGAGAGAGATGAGGTTGAAAGAGGAGATGGGAAGAGAGTGCGGAAAAAAGTTTTGATTATCTTTTCCTCAAAAAAAGAAAAAAAAAGAAAATTCTGTTCTGTTCAAAACGAGCGAAAATCTTTTTAAATTAAGAAAAATTAAAAGAAAAGTCGCGGGAAAATGAAGAAAAAGCTCAGAGCTTTCGAAGAGAGAAGGGAAAAATCTTTTACAATAACGTCATTCGTACATGCAGCTCACATACGTCGCACGTTGTCCGTTTCCAGTTAAAAACGTCCCCCTCTTTCTGCTTACTTCTTCCCTTCTCTCGTTCTCATGTAAAAGATTATCTTCTACTGGCGGTCCAGTCCGGATCCTTCCACAGCATCCCTTCAAAAATCTTATAAAGTTAGGCGCGTATTTCAGCAAAACTATTTTTCTTTCTCTCTCTTTGTTTCTATTTACCTATTTTGAAACTTTTGGTTCTTGCTTCAATCTACTTTTTTCTTTTCTTTTGGGTCATTTTTCATTTTTTTCTCACTTAACTTTTCCTCGATCTGCTTTATCAAATACTAGTCTCCAGTGAAGATTTATTTGCATCCTTAAGCAGCATCTCTTTCCCAAGAACTTCATATACATAGACTTCTCGTAGTCAGACTTCAGCCATTCGTTTCATTCTGATTCTATACCAGGTCACAGGTATGTACAATATTATAATACCAAACCTTCTTTCCCAGAGACGCAGGTATACTCAAGGGATCTTTTATATATCATTGATATTCCGAAGACCCACCGGTGCAGGATTCTCGGTTTTACGCCCTTCGGGACCTTCCCTAGTTTTGTTACTCTATTCTGTATTTTCTTCTTATTCGGGTTTCCTTGGCGGAAGCGTTTATTCTTTGAATCCTGGGAGTCATTGGTAGAATTTTTGAAAGATTTGCCATTTTCTTGCTAAGTTCAACTGGCTACGTCTGATACTGTCTAGGTCGAGAAGTAGAAATGTTTGCTGAATTTTGAGTCGTAGTCCGGGCTGGATATCGCACTGGTGATCTAGTCTTTGTTAGGACAGCAAATATTATTTTGATTTTGTGCCTATCAGGTTGTCGGGACCAGGCTGTGTCGTTGTAGATGGATGAATGATGGACAACACTAATCCCGAACGTATTTGTATATTGGTACATAAAATGTTACAATAACTATAATTTAGAATAAGAATGGAAAACGCAAGGATCCTGAGCTCCGGGACTGAATGAATTTGACTTCGGTTTTCGTCTGCTTCATTTTACTGTGCCCATTCCGGAATGCGGAATGTGGCGAACGCCACAAGGTATTTCACTTATTTTGTCTCTGATATTCTGAAGAAATGATAATGTAGTTATTTCTCTTTCTGACTGAGGAAAGATCTGTAATCAATTTTGTCTTTCTTTATTTCTTATATTATTAGTATTATCATTATTTGGCACTACAGAATATTCAGACCCTCGGCCTTTGCAATCATTGCTGCCAACCGAGCCCGGTCTCCCAGTGTTTCTTAAGCTGCGAATTCCAGTCCTTTCAGCTTCTCCTCCACCTCTTCGAGTCATCACTTTTTCAGTCTGCCGGCTTGTCGTCTTCCTCAGGGTTTTATCTTGAATACCTGAGCCGGTATTCTCTCCAGTTCATCATAGATGTTCACCCCACTTCAAACGAGCTCTTTTTACTTCCGTGGACAGCAGGGAGTCTATAAACAGTTCCTGAACTTCTACACTGGCTTTTCTTATATTATGGACTTTAAAATTTTTAACCTTTCTTCTCTCTCTTGAATTCCCTTTTCTTTTCAGGTAACCTTGACCCCTCCGATATACAATATCATAACACGAAACTTTGATCATTTAATCCTCAAGTGTGTAACTTCTTTTGAAACGGCCTTAAACACAAAAGCCAAATAAAGAAAACAAAGATGGGAGCCAATCAAAATCCTTTACAGCCTGGAACATAAATCTCGAAAACTCAAGAAGAAAATCCATTTCTCATTAACTTTTTGAACTACCTTCCTCTCTCCTTCCAATCATAACTTTCTCCGTTAATTTTTTATACCTTAAATGAAAGAAAAAAGAAAACTATATTATAAATGTCGGCTATTTTTTAGTAGGTAATAAAAATGTAAATCTCCATTAGAGAACTTTTTAATATGTGGCTTCTCGGTGTTTCTTTTTTGGAGGAAGGAGGAGAGAAAGAGGAAAAGGAGGAGGAGGAAGAGGAGAGGAAAAACGAGAAGAAAAAAGGAATGTACGTGATGACTCTTGCGAAATTTCTTATTCATTTAATAAAAATTCTCGGCAGAAAGGAATATAAACTTAACCAGAGATTTACAATCACTTAAAAAGGTTTTTTGTTCCTCCTTCTTCTGCTTTTAAGTAAATTTTTAAAGACTTTTTATTATTTTCTCTCCTTATTTTGAATAATCGAGAGAGGAAGGAAATGCCCCTCTGCTTCCGGCAATTTTTGCTAAGGCGCGATGATTTCGGTTGATTTTTGTAAGAAAACGTTAGTCGACAGTGAAAAAAAAAAATTTATTTAGAAAAGAATGAATTTACAATTGCGATAAACTAATGTTTAAAAAGATGGAGAAGACACTTTAGCTACTTAAGAACTACTCCGACTGAACGTAACGATCATTTATCCCGTAAGGAAATGAAAGATATGAGGTTTTTACAGCTGTTAGGTATGATACATTAATATCCTAAAAACAGACAGAACTTTCCGGTAGACATAGTGTTTAATTTGTATTAGCTTGGTCTTTTTTCGAAAAGCCATTTCTCTTTGAGAACTTCTGTTTTCCTTCGAATTTTCCATTTAGAAACAAGGTTGACCCTTTTTTTATAATCTTGAATTTCTTTCACTTTTATTCATTTTTAATCTCTTCTTCTGTGTTTTTATTATGCCATTAACTGTTTTTTAACTTTTGTCATAAATCAGAGTTTTTTATGTTCTTTTAAATCACTGCGACAATTTTCTTTTCAATAAAGTAGGTAGACTCCAGTGGAGTTAATAACAACATAGTTATTTATGAAATTTGAATTATTATCTGATGACTATAGCTATGCTTAACATCTGCTAGTTATGACATCGTTTTGTTTCTACAAGAAACCACTGTTCCTTCCTTCTCCTTGGCGCTACCGTCCCTATGGTACAACCCGTGCCTGACCAAACATTTCTGCTCAAATCTTAATTATCTTGGAAGAGTTTCTTCCAGTTTGTTATGCTCAACCGATTTAGATCCTATTATACGTTCTCCAGTCATCATTTTCGCGGTCTTACTACTGCTCTTGGTCTTCTCCTCGGGTTTTTAGTGAAGGGCCTTTTTTACTATTCTATGGCTTGACATTCTCTCAATGGGTTCAAGCCATTACAACCGCACCTTACGATTGATGGCCTCCGTCAAGTTGCTATGGTCCGGTGTTGGTTATTATTCTGCCGAGTTCGTACTCGTAGATGGGACCATATATTCGACGCGAAGTTTTCCTTTCCCAGGTATCATTTCCTTTATCAGGTACTGAGGCTTTCTTTGTCAGGCTTAGAACATTACAGGTAGCTAAAACTATATTACGCCCGTTTCTTGGCTTTTTTCGTCTCCATAGATCTGTCGGGCTCTTTGATTGTGGTTGACTTTTTCTAGCTTTATAGCTCCAGGCGGCTACCACACGAATTAAGACTAATAAATAAAAAAAGATGAAGGGAAAAAAATTTTAACTAGGGGTAAACGTCATCTGAGATCACTATGACAAATATCAGGAAAGATTTTTCCCGGGAGAGATCCAAAGGAAAAGAGAAAAAAATTTTTCCTCGATGTGTATTAAATCCCGCTAACGATTGAAATTTATGTCACGCAATAAAGGGCTGAGTTAGGTTAAACCCAGGGAGGAAATGAGCTAATTTTTTTCTAGGAGCTCGAGCTCCAGAGAATCAGGATGTGCGAAAAACCCGAGTTCAGAGTCTGATGGGCGGGAGCGGGGTGGGGATGAGGGTGGTTAGCCGAAGCTCGAAATCGAAAATTCGCTAACTCCTACCGAAATCTTGGGATTCCGCGCGTATTCCCAATTTTACATCTATCTTCGCCCTTTTGGGAGGATGGGCGGCCGGGTGACGCCGGAAGTGGTGTCATTAATCCTTTGCGTTCGGAATGTTTGCTGTTAGTGCTGAACGAGAGAATCGAAGAGTGAAAGCATGTTTGACTAAAGTATTTGTGACTTGTTGGAATTATCAGACGAACTTTTTGTTGGGTATGTACGATAGGGGATTTCTAAAAATTTTTGTTTTCCTTTTTCTCGTCTCTCAAAAGACGTAACGAGTTGTTGGTACTGTATAAATGTATGCAGTAAAATCATTTTTCACAAAATATTTTGGTGAGGAATACAATATTGATTGTAATATCGCTTCATTAAATCCGAGAAGAGAGGAACAGTTACATTCACAGTCAATATACATGATAAGTCGGTGTGAGCATGTGCCACATAATTTGTGGTGAAGATGACCCACATAACCAGACCTGTAACTACCACGTGGAAACATCATCGGGTACCATTGCCTTAGTTCTTGGATCTGGTATCACCAACAAAATAGGATCGAATATGTACACTAGAAACCCTCAATCCTCTATAGGAGATCCACTTTCTACCAACCCGCTACCACGAGACATAAAACTGTAAAAAAATCATTTTCGGATAATCGATTATCCAAAACCAGCAACCTTCCCCCCCCCTTTCCTTTCATAAGAAATATCTCAAACCAAAACGAAGACAACACTAAAGAAGAAAAACAGCTCTCCGGAGGAAGACTTGCAAGGTTTCTTCTTCACCCATATATCTCTCCCCCGAACTGTCTTGTTTGACGTCTCTCAGCCTAACATATTCGTCCTTGGTCTCTTCTTCTCTTCTCCTCAACCTCCCCGCTCGTACAAAGCTTTTAATTTTTTAAAAAAAGACTTCTTTATCCATCCCTCTCCTTCCACCTATCCACCCACCTTCCAGCACTTATCACCGCAAACTAAGACGATTGACGGCATCGAAGAAAACTTTCTCCGCTCACAAATTAAATTTCCCTGTCTTTTTTCAACCCCCCAACCTCCAATTCTCTACTCTCTCTTTTCATCCCTCCACCCTTGTCTTTCTTTCTCTCATTTTGATATTTAAAAGGAAAGGAAGGAAGAGAATTCTTTAACACTTTTGAGCTTTTTGAGTAGAAAATGCGGTAGTGAAATGTTTTTTTTCTGTCTTCGGAGGGGTTGGGGATGTTGTGGGAGACTAGAAGCTGGGAAACAAATTTCAAAGTTTTTAAATGAAATAAAATGTTTTTTTGATTTTTCACCGCCCGGTTAAGTTTGAAACCAATTATTTATTTATTTTATTCGGAGAGAAAAAAAAATTTTTATGAGGAAAGAAAAGTTTACAAAGAAAATTCGACGAAAAGTGTTTTCACCAGAGCTTTCTCTTTCTTTCCTTTTTACGAGAGGGAAGTGGTAGAGGAAGGAGGTTGAAGAAGTGTGTGAAACAAAACCTCTGGCGGACGTGATTTCTTCTAGGACTAAACTAGTTTTAAAGCTGAAGCAGGATAGACGACAGCAGAAGAGAACAGAACACGACACAACAGAACCTAGACAGATTCTGTTCAGAAAACACAGTAACACACCGAACTAATATTTATGAAATGATAAGTATGAAATTTATGATGATAAGTAGAGAGGGGAAATTTCAAGGAAGTAAGAGTTAAAGGGTGATTTAGATTAAGGTGACAAAAGATTAACATTAACGCAACGACGGCGAAAATCTTAAAACTCAGGCAAAACCAATAAACAACAGTAGAATACAGAGAGGAAGTGAGGAGGAATCGCAAGGTTCTCAATCTTTGTGCTGCTAATTCCCTTAAAAACGAGATTTGTTTACATTTATCCCTTCACAGTAACAACCACCTCCGCCCTCACCATTACGCGCTACCGCTGTTACTGCCCATTTCCTATCTTCTCCTCCCATCCAAATAGATGATTCCCAAAGGGATTCCAGTAGATAGTTAATTTACTGATTCAGACGAAATTTCTCAACTTATTTTTCTTCTTCCCTTCTTTTTCTAATGACTGCTAGTGAGGTGGAAGGTTGAAGCAGTAGGAGAAGGGCTGTGAAACATAAAACTGAAGATTAAAATCCACTCGCCTTTGAGATGAAAAGTTGATAAACAGACGAAAGGAAAGGCGGGTTTAGTTTTTGAAAAAGCTGCTCACAAGACTGAAGTATTTTGGGAAGTAGGGCAGGGAAAGCGAGAAGGAATCTAAATCTTGGTTGTTATGTTGTTAACAACTTAAAAAGCTCACCCTTTTCGGGTGTGAACATTAGACGTTGCCTTCATTAAAAGCCTACAAAGACATCATCGAGAACCGTGGAAAACGCGACCTAAGCCAAAAACGGGGGGCAGACTTTCGGGAAGAAAGCGTTAAGGAGGAAGAAATTTAGAAAAGCGAAAAGCAGGAAGAGGGAAAGAAGAGCGAACAGGGAGATGATCGTCAAAAGCTCAATTTTCGCCGGGGTGAAATGGAGAATAAATTTGGCGGTGAGTGGGGTGACGCTGAAATTGTCTTTGAATTATTAAGAATACGTTTTCGTGAAAAGTTCATAGCACATTCGTTAGTAACGAAGGGAAAGAGGAAGAGGAAGGGGATAAAGAGAAGATGGTGGTTGGGAGGGAGGTGGAGTAAGAGGGAAATGAATCTTTGCTAATTTTATTGTTGCCTCGGTTCCCGGTTTTGCTTGCAACTTTTGGGTCCGAAAGCTTTTTATGTCTCAGTTTCCCGTGAGACAGAACGTTCGCTGTTCGACTTTCTAAGCCCGGAGTTATCTTTCTTCCTTTTTTTGACAACTTTCTGAAATCTATTGCCAACTTCTTGTCTTATTCGAATCTATGTTGTTTGATAGAATGGTATCCCTTCCTTTTGTTTCCGGTTTATTTTGCTTATTCTTCTTCCGTTCAATTCAACAAACTTTCTGCCATATTATTTCTCTACCCCCCCCAATTTTCATCGTGCCTAAAGTTTCTGCTGTATTTCGTTCAGAGACCAGATTGATTGTAAGACTCCGACTGATCGGTCACCATCAGGAAAAGTTGGTGTTTATATCCCCCTTAATGCTTTCACAACAATCGAAATCGTAGCAAAATAGTAATCGAAATACAAATAGTAGCCACGAAAATGTACCTACCACTACCTCTTTCCCTCATATCAGTGCTGTGTGCAAAAGTTATAGAAGCATTTAAGTTTCTCCTCATGAAGAGATGACATGGGAATGATTTGATGACGTAAAAATATCCTACAACTACAATATCCACATTGTAGGATGTCATCCGCCTAATCCACTCTCAAGTTTGTTTCTTCTTGTGTTTGAACTTTTCTTCTTAGACAGGAAAAGATTGTAAGAAACTCAACTTCCTAAGATTGCTGAGTTTCCAAACCCACAACCTCTGAGTTGACGATCTCTTCTTCCCTCAAAAATTTCACCACCTTCTCACTTGACACTTCCACCTTTTCTAGCGAGCACTTAAAGAGAAGTGGGAATGGGAGAACGAAAACTCAGGCTAATTGCCTTTGGATATGGGTCATAAAACCAAAAACAATGGCAGTATCTAGGACATATACTCAATGAATCACGCAAAAAAGGCGACGGTTTCTTATAAGTAATAAGTAGCTGCCGGTTATTATGTTTCAGTAACTGAAACCCTAAACTCGAATGCGGGCTGTTTTCTTTGCCCAAACCAAGTTGTTTTTGCTACAGCCAGCTCCTCTTTGACTCTTCACCTCTACCTCTTCCTTGGTCTTCCTCTTCTTTGGCTTCTTTTTGGATTACAGTCAAGGGCTTGTTTTGGTATCTGGTCCTGTCCTCGGCAAAGAGTGTACCCAATCCACCTCCATTTTATCGCTCTTACTTGTGTTTTTAAGGGTTTCTGGTGCGTTTGGAGTCATAGTTCTTAGTTGGAGACGACTTGGGCCGCCTTACTTTTACGGTTACAGGTAAAGAATTCGCTAATTAATAAACAGATCACCTTCACTTCTACTTCTGGTGTTTTTGATACCTTCCTTGAATCTTTTAAATTTAAGGCAAAAATAAAATGACGAAAAGGTGGATGATAGAGAGAGAGAGAGAGAAATAACGGGAGGAGAAGAAGAAACGAGAAAAGAAAATAAAGAAGTTGAGCCCAAAAACTTTTCCACCCCCACCCTGCAATCCTTTCTCCGAACTTTTCAAAGCAAACGCAAACTTTTTAACGTATTCGAAACCGGACGTGACTTCCAAACTTGTTTTTCTGCTTCCACGTCTTTTTTTTTGTTCTTTTAACAAAACCTCTTCAATATTCACATAAAATGTTTCTCACATTTTCAAATCTCCTTCGATCTTTATGTTCTGACACTGAAAGATGAGAAATTTTTTGTTACAATGCAAAGGCTTAAAGTCTGCATTATTTGTGAAATTAGTTATTAAGTAAAGTCCACAATATTAACCATTATTGGTTTTAAAGTATTTTAAACAATATTTATTGTACTCGTGAATCCTAAATAATATCAAGTTTTCCATTTATTTCTTTTATCTCTTTTATCCCAACTCACAAGGCTTTTCCACCTCCATTCTTAGGCAATGGCTTAAGAATGACGGTTTTTCAAAATCCACCGCCTGACTCTGTTCCACTTTCTATAAAAACAAAAACAATAATAGTAGAAGAGTTAAAGCCACCAGGATTTGTGTTCAGAAACAAAAACAAACTTTTTTTCAAGAGATTTTGTAGGAAGGGGACTGAGGGGGGTTGAAATTTTGTAAGGAAGTTGTTAAAGGGATTTTGGTAAGAAAAGTCTTTGTTCTCTTTACCTCCTCGTCTATTTTTCCGGAGGACAAGAACTTCGTGGTTCCCTCGATATAGATTAATAAGACGTTAGATCGACGTTCCCATGGCACTCAAGTCGATTCTTCGTCCTCTTTCCCTTCCTCCCTCCTCCACGCCTCCTTTCATCCCTTTTCGATTGGCACACGCTCTTCCCTCAACTTCTTTAGATTAAGTGTAAGAGCACTTGAGAAAGAAGGAAGAGAGAGGGAAAAGCGTTATGGAAAATAATAATCTGGGCTTACCTCAAATAGAGGCGGCGTGTTCTCCATTTTGGTGTATAAAAGCCTTAATCTAAAATTTTACAAAAGAAAAAAGTTTTGAAAGAAATTGAGGAGAAAGGAGAACGGGAAATGAGAGAGGAGGGAGGAGGGAAGGGAGAGGAAGAGGAAGCGAAACGAGGGAAGAGGAAAGTGAAAAGTCTGAGGCGGTAAGGTAGGTATAATGGAGAAGACGCCCAGGTAAAATATTTTCCTCTTTACGAACCAAAACAATTTATTAATTTTAGGCGCCTCTTTTTTCTCTTTCTTCTTAATTCTTAGGCGCACGTTTTTATTTTTTTCTTCCGTCACTACCTTTCCCGTTTTTAGTTTATTGAATAATTAATTACTCACCCAATCTTATTTCCTCTGAAAATTACAAACATCAATGCATACACAATGGTAACAGTCGCGATAGTCTCAAGTAAATTGTTTTAACTAAATAACTATCCAACCTAACGTGTCTTGTGGTTTTTCGGGCTTTCGGAAAATCTACAACTTCATCATCATCATTAGGGCTCAGCCCTGTGTGGGCCTTGGCCTTCTGCCGAAATGTCCTCTATTTCGTCCTATTCGTTGAGCATCTCCTCCAGTTTTGGACTCGGACGTCTTCTCGGCCTCCATCTTCCCATCCTAAATTGGGGTGGCCAGCCTGTCTGGTTCCCTCGGGCTTCCCATTAAAAATTTGTGGATGAGCCTGTCTTTGAGTCTTAAGACATGGTCTGCCCTTTCTAACCTCGTGAACTTGATAGAGGTGACAATATCTACAATTTTATTAATGCAAAATGCAACAGCGGAACTGATCACACGACTAAAAAACGGAAAGTAACGACTGTATCACATTAATTATGAACTCTTACCAAGGAATCGTTTACAATTTGGAATTGTTATACTGACTGACTCATAAGACTCATAAAAGGTTATAAGTAAGGAAAACTTTGACCAAATACAAATTAAAACTTATCCACCGTCAGACGTTTCTCATCTTAAAGTCATTTCAAAAGTTTTCTGAATGAAAAGAAAACCGAAAAAAGCAGTTAAAACTCCTCACCCTCGCCTTTCCCAAGAAAAATTCAAATTGGAAATCTTATTCGATTTTTCTGTCCCAACGGCATTATCCCTATTCCTCCCTCGGCCTCCTCCTTTCCTTTTATCTAATTCTTCTGATCTTTTCTCCTTTCTTCTCCCCCGCCTGCCGACTTCATTTACTTTTTATCTTCCCTTTTATTTCTTTCTCATTACATCCTTACACTCTATTCTCTCTCCTCCCCCACCTCCAAATTCATTCTTTCTTTTCTCTTTGGTTATTTGTTTTTGTGTACCATATTGTATGATATGATGGGTTTTGTAGGAAGATTGTGGCTGAGTGGTCAAAGCGTATGACTTGAGAAGTTGGAACGTTCTGATAAATGTTGGAATGTAAATTAATGGCAGAACTGGGATCTCCGTGTGGTGCGACTTCCCTGTACAATATTGGGTCTATGTATGATCGCTCCTTCGGTCTTAAAATTGTAAACAGTATGCTGTCAAAATGAGCATTACTTAACGCCAAACCTCGTCAGTTTCCGTGGCCTCACTGTGGGGCCACCGGACGCTAGAGTATCAACACCAGAGGTACCATAACTCATTAAGAGCTTTCGTCGTTTCCTTGAGCTATTTGTACTTCCAAACCTTGAATCATCTTTCTTTTAGAGGAACAAACTGACATCGCCTGATTATTATACAACATCCGTAGAACAGGAAAAGGGAAAGGTGAGCTCAACAGTGACATCTGAAAGGGAAAGAACAGGCGACCAGACAATCCGAACTACCCCAGAATTCAGGCAGAGGCTAAAAAAATATCGAGACCGACCACAATTTCCTTATTTTTCATTCCTCGCTCCAGCGCACCTCCCTCCCCGGCCCGTATCCACCGTCCTTTGCCCTCCAAATAAAAATGCAAAAGATTGAAAGATTTTTACGAGTGACGTAATAACCGAAGGAAGAAGGAAGGGAAGAAACCATAAATTCCTTTCATACTAATAATAATGCAAGAAAAGTTTCAAATTTTTAAGGAATTGAAAAACCATTATGCTTTCGGGTTTTTTATATATTATTAGAGCTTTCCATATCCTTCGTCCCTTTCTCCGCCCTCTTTGTCCCTCTTTCCCTGCCATTTTTCTTAATTTTCTTATCTGGCTTTCCTCTCTCACTCCAACCTCTTCTGTAGTTGGCCTTTGTTGAACGAAGAAAATTTTTTTTACATTTTGTTTTAATACAAGTTGGTTGGAAAACTGTTTCTCTTAAAAAAAATGTGTGGCTAGAGAAGAGAAGAGTGGGATGGGTGGAAAGAAAGGAGTTTAGAAAAGCATAGAAAATGGTTTAGGAAAAAAAAACAGTGGCCGCCATTATTTTCCAGATTCGAAAACGCGAAAAATCCCAAGATTTTAATTAATTAATAAATTTAATTAGTGTTTGTGCCCTTGGGATCAGGTTCTCTCTCTCTCTCTCTTACCCCCTCTTCTTCCCCTGTTCACCTTGTTTAAACCTGCCATATAGTGCTTTCGCTTTTATATTCCCTCGAGCTAACCACCACAGACAATAAAAATCTCCATGTAAGGACGGTTGGAAATTTTTTTTTCTTTATGATTGAGTCGTTGAGTGTCTGGTGCTGAAAAGGAACAAACTTAAAGGGTAATTCTGGAAATTGGGGAGTGGAGAAGATGACATAATACGATATATACACGCCTTTGTAGAATAACAGACACCTGAGTAGAATGGAACCGGAAGTACTAACCAACAGTATATTACAAGACTTTCTAAATAAAAAGAAAAAGACAAGGTCGGCATGGCTCCTGGCGACGCAGGGATAGGGAATCACGCATGGGCCTATGACAGTGCGAAGCCATGAACAAGAAGATTCAAGAGTCAGGACCGGGAGTGGGAGCTGGTACGGGAATGACTGGAATTTAATAATGCATGAAATGGAGTGATTTGATTTCCGTTTCCTGTTTTGCGGCTGTCGGTGTTTATTTCATTCAAGAATCGGGTTAACCAGATGGGTAGGAAGGTGTGTGTGTGTGTGTGCTGTTGTTTCTTCCGAGCATCTTCCCTCCTCATTCACACATAATCTGATCCTTAGATTGTTTTAAGTCCTTTGCTTGTGCGTTTATGTCATTTAAACCTTACAAACTTAAACCCTAAACTTATGATATGAAACTCATTTTAGTTTCCTTGAAAATTTTCTTGTGATGACCTATCATACCAAACAAAATTATAAAGAAAATCCAAAACCGTCTTATTTTAATTATTAATACGTACAGTATTTCAAAAGTTTCCCCAATGATTTTTTTCATTTCTCTTGTTTTATTCTTGTAACATAATATTTCCTGAACGAAACTTAAATGATTTTAGGTTAAATTACAACTTTCTTACTTAAGTCACCCTTTCTTTTATATTTTGTGGTGTCAAGGCTAGAAGACTTTCCCATTTCTGACGGTCCTAGATGAGGGCACAGGCGTGCTCCCAATTTGCAAACCTAAGTCCTCACCAGTTCCCCTTAGGTTGTACCGCCTGGAAAACGGTCCACGTTGCCGTACAATGTTGCCCAACCCCTAAAACAAGAGCTTGCCTGCTGAGATTTACCTAGTGCACTACAGGTTTAGTCTTGGCTTCTTTGTCACTCAGGCTGAGGATCAAAATTTTAAATTAAATTGACCTATAATTAACATAAAGCAATGAATGTGTCATTTAAATCTGGTTCTTTTCACCTTTCCCATTATTTTCTAGACTCCTTCGAGTTCTGCTGAGTCTTCTAGACTTTTGACTCTCCTCTTAGACCTAGAATATCTTTTCGTCTTAGTCCGTTTTAATGCACACAACTAAGTCATTAATCAAAAAACCTATGTTCTAAAGGAAAACTTCTTTAGTTAAAGACTTTTAGAAAGCTCTTCTAGAGGAAACAAAGAAAGGCAGAAAACTCAAAGTGGACATCGCGATATCTTACTCAGGCTTCCTCCTTCCTCCTTTCTTTCTTCTATTCACCAGTCCCAAAAAACAACTTTCTTTTCTCAAGGTTCGAACTTTTTAATCAACCGTTCCAATCTCCCCCCCTCCTCCTCCTCCTTCCCAAACAAAACTTCACAACTTCATGAAAACAAAACAAAGAAAAAAAAATTTTTTTGCCTTCTCCTCCTCCGATTCGAAGAAGAAGGCGAAGAAGAAGAAGAAGAAGAATGGAAAGTCAAGAAGAAAAATTTCTCCGGCTTTTCACGGGAGAAGAGGTGAGGAGGTTGGGGTTGGGGTGGTGGTGGTGGGGAAAACTCTAGGTGAAAGAAAAGAAAAGAGAAAGTTGGAAAGTTGATTGCGGCATTAAAAAAAGAAAGTCTCGATCGTGAAAAGAGGAGGAGATGGGAAAGTAGAGAAAGAGAGAGAGAGTCTCGACGTGTGCCCATTTCTCATTTGCTTTCTTACCTTCTTATTTATTTATTGCTTTTTATTATTTGGCGGAGGATTGCTGTTGCTGTAAAAGATTTTCGGTTTTTTTGTCTTCTGTTACCTCCCCGTTTTCCCTTTTTTCTTCTTATTTTCTCTCTCATTTCTGCTGCTACCTTGAAAGGTAATTCTAGAGAAGAGGGATTCAAAGAATTTTGACTGTCACCACTGTCTTTCTTGATTATACAAACCTTCTGTGGCATGTACAGCTTAGCTAAGCTTTTGCAACCTGAGAACCATCAAATGAGCTTCAAGAAGTTTGTTCAAACTCAAAATTTGGGTTTTGGGTGATCTTCTACTCTTGTTAGGTAGGAATAAAAGTAACTGCGACAGTGTAGGGGACCTGGTAAACGAGAGGTTAGAGCACTCGCCTATCACCCTAAGGGCCCTGGTTCAAATCCCAGACTGTTTTCTCTCGCTCTTCCTCACCTGAAATGTTTCCCTTCAATTTCTCCACTATCCTTTCACCTCGAAATTTTCTCCGAGGCTCACAGGGTGGTAGTCATGTTAGTAAGCAAGTACCCTTCAACTAAAAGTAGGTGACTCATAATCAGACATATTTTCAACTCATGTAATAAGTTGCTCCTACAAATAGGAGTGAAAATGAGTTGAAAACATCGTGGTCCAAAGTGTGTCTTTTCCGAGTAAGTAAAAATGGCGGAAGTTTCCAAAACCACCCGAGAAAGTATTAAAACCAAAATGGAGGAACAAAGAGATTGATTCAACCCTTCAGACCTTTTTTTGAACCTTTCTTCAGAAATTCAAAGGTGATCCACCATCACCCTTGTTTGCAATTTTTTCACGATTTTCAAACTCTTTATACTCGCAAAATTCTTTCATTCAGTTCCCTTTCACTAACTGTTATGTTTCCTAACAGAAAAGACGTTTCATACACACAAAAAATCCGATTCACGGAATGAATAACTTGAAAGAAAAGATCTAAAATTAAGTCGAACGCGTGAAAGAAAGCTGCCAACACACACACAACTCTCCCCACCCCCTTTCACCCGTTCTCTCGTCCTCTTTTCTTTCATTTCCTTCCAAAACATTTTCATCCTTCGATGATTGGGCACAAAGATTTCCTGATCAAAGGACACGACTCCCTTTTGTGCCCTTTATAAAGGAAATTTTCTTTCAGATGATGTGGAAAAAGAATGTCGGCTTGACTTTGCAGGTATTTTCATGAAAAGGAAGTGAGAGAGAGAAGAAGAGAGGGATGAAGGGTGGAAAGCGAAATTTGGTAAAGAATCTAACACTTAGTTGAGGACTATTTGAAGCATTTAAAGTTTTTGAATAACTGCTACGGATACTTAAAGTCATAGATACTCTTTTCGGATTAGTGCCGAAACCTTAGTTTTTACTAGCAGAACCATTTATTCGATTTATACTTAGAAGCACTGCTCCATGTCGACTTGATCCTTGATTATGTCGTAGGACTAATCAGGTTAACCGAATCCCGAGATGCTAGAGCAGGACAAGAAGAAAAAGATGAGACTAAGCAGTACAAGGAAAACTGTTTTGGAAACAAAAATTTATAAAAAAAAACAAAGAAAATTTAGAAAAACGAAGTAAAAATGAATGAAAACAAACAATCAGCCAGACAATGTGCCAGCCAAACAGCTCAGAGGTAGTTTGTTAAAGTCACGTTCTTCAGCAGAAAGTCCTCAATCAGAAAACCAACTTCAAATTCTAGGAAATAGAAACCAAAAGGAAACATTTCAAAATCGGGAAAACCTTCAAAGGACATTTCCCAAAGGACAATATTGAGCCATTTATCAAATATTTTCTTCCTTTTCCTCCTTCTGTTTCCTCTTTCCCTCCCGAAAACCTGAAACCACACCGCCTTGTAAAATATTTCATTTTTGCTGATTATATTGTTCGACTTAATAAATCTAGTTTAGCTGACGAAGCACCTCAAAACTCTCTCTCTCTTCTTCCACTTCCTCCTCCACCGATTCATTTTCCGGAAAACCTATCCCGCCCTCCCTCCCTTCAACTAAATAAACATTTCTCCGACCCTTTTTAACTTTATCGCTAACTTTTTCGCCAAATAAATAAGCAATAAATCTTATTTCTAGATGAAGATCATCCGTTTTTTAACATTAATTAAAAACCACTGTACCTCCTCCTCCTCCTCTGCCTTCTTCCGTTTTCAGCTTCCTCATCTACCACTCTCATTCTTTCCCTTTCTTTCTCTCTCTTTTTTTATAATTTATTTTGTTCTTAACTTTTATGATTAAGTTGAAAGCGTGATGGACGAGAGATTTGGAGAAATAGTTGAAGGAAGGCGGAAGAAAGTGGAAGGGATGCGGGGGGCCGGTGGCGGGGATTGGTAAGAGAAAGAGAAGGACAATAAATCTCGGAGAAAAAAATATTTCTTTTGTCTGTTTGTTAAAACTGATTTTTCGCTTTTCATCGTTATTTTCGGTGCGGAGGAAGGAGTAAGACAAGGACTTTAGTTCTCGAATGTGGAATTGGTCCTGTCTATTTTGAAAGTAGTCTAAGTCCAATCTATCTGAGAAGATTTGTGATGTTATCGGTTTTCCAGCCAATGAAACATGTCACAACAGAATGGATTCTCAAGTTTTTAATCGCGCCTTAAAAAAAGACAATTTTATTAAATAAAAAAAAAGTAAAATTCACGTTCGTCCCTCAGTTCAGACTGTTCGTAATATCCAATTTCTTACGATGCCATTTCCTCTTTCGTTCATTTCCCTTCCAGTCCCACCCCCAACCCTTCCCGTTTCCCAAACGGATGAAAAAAAGTCTTCGGGAAAACTCTCTAATAAAGTAAGAGCTTTCATTTGGAAAAAAATAAATAAATAAATAAAATTGAAAATGAGAGAGAGAGAAAGAGAGGAAAAGCCTTCACTACCGATACAAAATATTTTTATGCATATAAATTGAAAAGTTTATCTTCGAAAGCTCCCCCGGTGCACTCATCCAAATTTATTCGTGCATAAATTAAGGGATGATGGTGATGAGGGGGTGAGAATGAGAAGGAAGGCAAAGTAAAAGAAGGTGAGATATTCGGGAAGGTGCAAAAAGTTATTTTAAATAATTTAGCGAGGAAAAATTTTCCGGAGAGAAGAATTTAAATTAAGTTTTTCTTTGCTCTGGTTTCATTTCCGGTAGTATATAGGGTTTCCCATTCACTTTACCTCCGTGCGAAAGAGAAATCAAAATCCAAAAAAAAGAAAATTAGTTTTTTTTTTCTTGTTTCTCCTCTCCCTCTGGAAAATTTGTGGCGACCTTGGTCTTTTCGATTTTCTCCTTCTCCTCATGCTTTTGATGAAGGTGGACAAAATTGTTCACTCGTAGACCACTCACTAGAAACTTATTTATGGAGGTGAAATAACTTTTAAGCTTTCCCGCTTGCTTAAAAAGAAAGTTGGTTTTTCCTTTTGCTTTGATTTTTAGGCAATGGATTACAAAATGGATGTCGAAAAGCTTGGCAGCAGACAAAGGAGACACATGTTAGTTGATGAGTACAAAAAAGGACCAATTATCGCACAAAGGCTCTCGGGATGTTTTTTGCAACTCTTCAAGCAAGAGCGTGGGTGCAAACCTTGATAATTCTGATTTACAGCCTCGATGGAAAGTGAATGAAGTAACTCAAGATTCAACGAGCAACCACACATATCCAAAATATATATAACTGACTGCGCATAATCCTGACACCGAAAAATCCTGGGTCCAGTTAAGAAACGGGAAGAACAAATGAAGATATAACTATACGCATCCCTCCTCAGGATCTCAGATGTCATGAGAAAGAGAAAGATAGCCTTCTGCTGACATCTGAGCAGAATGAAATCAGGAAAACCAACAGATAACATGTTCCAGTGCTTCTTAAAGAAAAAGACAAGACCGGCGTGTTCCTAGAGCCCAGAAAAGATCTTGATCAACTGGAAATCACGCAACAAGACCTCAAGCGGTGGAATAAGACGCCAAACAAACTAGAAACTCAGGGTTCCTTCCTAGAGCCAGGCTGAAAACAGGGAGAGCGTGGTCCGAGGAGAACATAGTAGGAAGATGGAGTATTGAAGAAGCCGGGAGGAAGAGTTGATGACTTGGTCCAAGGAAGTGGTTGAAACAAAGAAAAAAAAAGGTCTCACCGAATTAGAAAATAATAAAAAAAAAGATGGCCACCACAAGATTTTATTTAAAAAAACAAAAGGCTGGTAGGGATGTTTGGGAAATGGCGCAGTTAGCGAGTGGAAGAGTGAAAAAGGTCGAAATAAATTTTATAAAACTTTTTTAAAGTGCCCTGAAAATTCAAACAAAAAAGTTGTTTACATTTTCACTTTGTTTTCCACCGCTTTCCCGACTCGGGTTTAATTATATCGAATCTATAAATTACATAATCGCAGCTAATTAACAATTTTCTTTTTATAAAAACTATAATTTGTTTATTTTATAAACGTGACCAAAAAACAAACAACTTTGTTTTTTTGAAAATTATTTTTATGACACCGAGGGAGGAGCGGGGAAAGAAGTAAAATTGAGAGAAGAGAGAGAGGGAGAGAGAGAAGAAAAATGATTTCGGAAAAGGGGATGTAAAGAAACAAATAAAAATTTTATCTGATAAACATCTTTCGAAGAAAAATGTTCGAAACTCGAAATTTGCACTCGAATTAACGTAAGTTTTCCTTCTCCTCTCGTTATCCTCCTCTTTCCCTCCTTCCTCGTTCCGTCTCTTTCCTATCCTTCCTAATTAGATTGGAAGGCATTTAAAAAAAGAGAAATAGAGCCTCTGCCGCCTCTTTTCCAATCTCCTCTCATCTTTTTTAATTTAATTTTCTTATTTTCTAATCTTATTTCCTTTTCTTTTCTTTTTTTCCTTCTCCATCTTCTGTTATTTCCTTTCATTTTTCTCCGTCTTCTATACTTCTTCCACTGATTTCTTTTGTGGTAGCCATAGTTTGCCATAGCCGATAACTTGACGGATTACAGAGAGCATTCCAGTTTCCTTGCTTGTTTTTTCCTTGTCTTAATCAACCTTACGGATATTTTTATTTTTAGGATTAGAAGAGTCTAGACTGAAATACTGGGTATACAGTTTATAAACCATGAGACACAGCCATAGCGTACTGTGTCATTCAAATATGAATGACGTCAAAACAACAGTTTTGTTCGAACTTTCGAAGGAAGAAAACCCTGACGATTCAAACTTGAATCTTCCTGTGGTGGTCGCTGTAGACGAAAGGAGGAAGTATGTCAATGGACAATTCCTCTGCCTTAAGATCACCCCCTGTGGTGATTGAAGTGTGGTAAGGTTAAATAACGAGACCACTGATTCCTGAATTCGGAATAATTTATTAAACGAATTGGAGCAGTGGTACATTTTGTGGCCGCCGCAAGTGTGAAAAAGTCTAGTCATTCACATGCGCATGACAGTTAACTCTTACATTTAGTTATCGTCATTCAAGTGTTGCGGCGAAAGTGATAAATCGAAAGAGGAGAGATGCATGTATGGGTAGGGACGAAAGAATAGAAGATTTATGGGCATAATTTGGGTTTACTCACCCACCACCTTTCCTTCTTCTCTTTTTAACTCCTCCTAGAAAAACCAACCTCATTTCTTTGAAGATGTTTCAACCAATAGAAGGAAAAAGAAGGGAAGGAGAAATACAATAGCAATAGAAGGTAAATGTGAGGATAAAAATGAGAAAATTTTTAACTCTCTTGTTTTATTTCTTTCTTAATTCGCCCCTGAAAAATTTCAGAAAATTCAAAACCATCAGAATTTGATGTTATATAAAAAATTCATCGGGAAAAAAAGTAAAGTATTAAAAAAAAATTAGGAGATAAAGGGAAGGCAGTGAAAGAGAGGAAAGACGAAGAAGAGAAGAAGGAAGGAGGGAAGGAGAAAGAGAGAGAGAGCAATGTGAAGGAGGAGGAGGATGAGAGGTCGGAGATTTTTCCGGAAATTTTTTCTCATATTACATATTCAAGTTTTCTTTTTTTTTTCTCCTAACCAAAACCTGCTCCGAGTTTTAAAAACCGATATGTTTCTCCTTCCTTTCATTCATTTTCCGCTGCTTTCATTTCCCAGCCTCCTCCCCTCTTCTTTACCTCCACCACTTACTCTCTTGAGCTCCCCAGGAAAAAAGAAAAGAAGATCCAAGACTTAATTCAAGTCATGTTCGATGTGAAGGGGAAACGATTCCTCGAGGACCCCCAGATATGAAATTTGAGTCTGGAGGTTTTGCTTCCAAGACTTATCTTCTCCTCTTTCCTCCTACTTTCAGCCTCCCTCTTTCCAACCTTTTCCTCCATTCACCGCATTTAAATCATTTCCGTTTTCTTCTTCTTTTTTTTGGCTTGTTTGTTTGTCGTTCTTATCCTCCCAAACTTTTATTTAGAGAGGATGTAAAGAATTTTGGTATCTGTTTGTAGTCGACCTTTTACGTGAACTAAGTCGGCTGCATTTTGCTCTCAGGTTTTGCTATACAACATTGTGTGTAAGGCCCCGCACCAGATAGAGCATACTACGATTTAAACTGTAGTCCAGTGGCGCGCTTAGCAAAATCTGAGTCGCCTTCAACGTGTCAAATTACTGGGAAGGCCGACACGAGTTTCAGTTCTTTGGAAGGGAATCGAAAAAGTGGCTGTTAAGGCCTTCAATGTATCTCATTGAACACGCTGCATTTAATATTGAAAAGCAATGTTTATAAACAAAAATTTATATAAATTAGACCGTTTTACAGACAAAGACAACAAAAATCTTTTCGTTTATAAGAAGAAAAAGATTTTAGAGGAAAGGAAAACCTTCTGGAAAAATAAAAAACAAAGAAAGTTTACTAGGAATAAATAAAAAGTTTTCCCAGGTAAAAGGGGAAAAAAATTTCTGACATTTCATACAGAGAAAAAATCATAAAAAATAAAAGGAAAAATGAAAGAAAGAAGACGTGAGAATGAAAATAGAGGGAGGCTACATAGAGTCTCTAAGAAGGAAAAGAAGTGAAAAGACAACTTGATATATTACGAAGAAAGATGAACAAAGACACATTAAACCTGTCACTGAGCGCTATGTCAACCAACAGAGACACAACCATAATATCTTAAAGAGTCATTTTCCACAGAAGGAAGGTGGGTTCGAAAGGGTTCACATGTAACGCGAGAAGACGTCGAGTTCATCCCTCCGCCATCTTGCCTCTTCACCTCTCCTCTTCCTCCTTCCAAAACAATAATATATCACCTCGCATGACTTTATGGCAGAAATGAAGGCGAACATAAATTTCACGAAAATCAAATTCTATTAGAGAAATTTTTTTTTATTTTTAAGAACTTCCTTGGGTGTCACACGAGGAACAATAAAGTCAAAGGAGAGGACTGGAGGTATGGATATGAGGGTAGGGGTGGTGTATGTTTGCAATCGCGTGATAATCTACCAAATCGGTGGTGGAAGAAAGGCGAAGAACCGAGAGGAAGACATCTTTCAACCAATCATCTTGGCGAATTGTCAGCTTTTAATGACTCGTGTCCCCATTCCCTCGGTTGTGTTTCTTCTCCTGTTTTCTTTCCAAAATGGCGGAATGAAAGCAACCAAAAAAAGGGAAAAAATTATTTTTATTTGAATTTATCGCCGACGGAACTGCTGTCGTGAAAGCTCCGGATGATTTACGTTAACTTTTTACCGCCTTTTGTCTCCTTTTCTCCTCCTTCCCACCTCTTCCTCTGCTTCTTCTTCTCATCATCGTTGCTCGCCCTCCGTATTTCATAACATCTTCAGAGAAAATAATTTACAAAAGAATGCGGTTTCGATTTCTTTGAACCTTTTCCCTTCCGTCCGGAATTTCCTCAATAAATTCAAATTTTAAAATTAAAAATTGCTTTCCGAAGTGCATCTACTGACCCAGTACCGTTTTCCTTCGGCCCTGGAATGTCCTTTCTCTCCCCCAGTCTTTCTGCATTTTTCTTTAATGATTTTGTTCCTACTGGAGTAACTTTGAAACTTCCTGAAAACAAAGAAATGAAGGTTTTCTTTTATCTATGTATGCATCTCACCTACTCATCTTTCAGTATATTAAACTCACTGACGGCTAGCATAGAAACAATGAAGAACACAATAATAAATAAATTAAAGAGAGAAGATCGAAAGGAATGAGAATGAAGACACAAAAGGGTGTCAGAGACGTAGGAGAGAAGGGAAGAGGGAAAGGATTAACAAAAAAAACTGAAGAGTTGTCTACAAGAAATGATTGACTCACTTTGTCTTGTTAATTAAGCAACTACCGCTCATCTTTCATTCCCCCGTCTTCCTCCATCTTCTTTACGCCTGATTATCCAACGCCAACAATCAACCTTCTCAGGGATCATCTTTTTACGGCCCAAATTAATTATCCCGATATTTTTCCACTTTCTTGTTTCTTCTTCTTTCTACCTCCACTTTGTTTTTTAGCTTTCAGTTTCTTCATTGTTGCCCACCTGTTTTTTCAAACCCATCACATCCCTTGCTCTACAGTATATACAAACTGGTTCCTTACATAAATGCATACACATTGTGTTATGTAAATGTGTATCTTTGAACCAAGAACCCACTTTGCCTTGGCCTCCTCAGTGACTCGCGTCCATTTGTCCCGGTCCTTGGCGACGTTTTTTCAACCCCTAATTCCCACCAGTTTTAAGTCTTCTTTTCCTTCCTCTGGCCATATTTTCCGAGGCCTACCGGGTTCCGTTTGTCCTCGGGGTGCTGGTATTCGATTGGAGTTCATCCTGGCTAGGTGGCCGGCCCACCGCAGGTGAATCGACAGAGTATTTTTTTGTACCGGTCATACAACTCCTGGTTGTACCTCTTGCGCCAGACTGCATCGATGCAGACTTTGTCGTAGATTTTTAGATTTCAGGACTATTCTTCCTCAAGAGTCTAGAAAGTGTCTTCCCTGCTTGGTTAACACCCAGGTTTCGCTCCCATACGTGACTACGATAGTAGAACATTAGAATGATTAGTCAGAAACAATCGATGTGGTGTGATTTATTTTATACAGTAAGAGAAAGGTTAAAAATCTCTCTTTTTCTTCCAGATTTTGGGCATCGTCGTCTTCGCGTTATGCATTTGGCTCAAATCTGACCCCTCATTCACATCATGGGTCGAAGATCTGAGAATCTTCGAATTCTACGTAGGAATCTACATTATCCTCTTCGGAAGTTGCGTCATCATTTTAACATCATGTCTTTCGTGTCTATTCATCGCCAACGAAAACATCAAAGGAATGCAAATGGTAAGCGCTTTTTACCAAAAGATTCTTATTATTCACACATCATATAAAACATATATATCTATATTGTATAAACACGAAAACACTTTGGTGAGCTCAAGTTAGGAATTAAATCTGAGCTTGAAATTTCACGGTCATGTCTACGTGCTGAGTGATCGACGTCGGAGTGCATGGGTTGATGAATCGAGAGTATTCTATCTATACAAATAGCTAGTCTGGTAGGTTCAGTAACAAACCAAGAAAATCTGGATATCCTCCCTTCCAGTCAGCATAAACTCATCAAAACTTTCTCGAAAAAGTCAACTGACGTTTCGTTTGTCTTCTACTCCTCAAATATTCTCCTCCTCCGGTCTCTTCTTCACCTTTTCTTTCTTTCTTCTTTCCCTCTCCCCTCCTTCTCCCTCTTCCAAATAACCTTTCATCTTATGAATACATCCATCATTCCATTGACTAAAGTACTCGACAGATATTCGCATAAAAAAAATTTCTTAATCTCTTTCATGGCTTTCATGGAAAAAACTTATTTCAAAAAAGGTTTTTTATTATGTTTCTTTTGTCGTCAGTTTTTTACGCCTCATCCCCCGCCCCACCCTCTGCTGTCTCCTCCTTTTCTCTTCCCAATTTTTTGTCGCAGAAAAAAAAGTCGAATCGGCAGAATCTTTCCGAACACCTTTTTTTTGGAAAAAGTATTTTTGTGTCTCGTCTCGACCATCCTCTCCGAAGTTGCCTCCCTTTACGCTCCTCTTCTTCGCTTTTTTTGACTTCCTCCCTCATTCCCTCTTCCTTCTCTCTCTTCATCTCTTCTTCTACCCTTCTTTCACTTGTGAATTGAATGAAAATTATGAATTTCCCTTTTTCTCTTGTCATCGAACATATTTTGTGTCAAAAATTCTGCGAAAGTGTTAACAAAAAACGAAAATCCTAAATTACCAACACGAATCGAGGATATAGCGGTGGGAAATGACGTCATTAAAGTTAATTAATTTCATTTCGTTTTTTTCAACCAACGGTATACTTTCTTTATATCTCTCCGTTGATTTCAGATTTCTAGAAGCTCAGAGTACTAACTTTCAATAACTTTCTGAGTTAGCTGTGCTCTTAGGTTGTTAGTTTATTGTTCTTGTTATTCAATTGCAGTTTTGTTTTTTCGTCGCTTCCTTTTTACGTCTTCTTTTTGTTTCATAACTTTCACGCTAGATCTGTCAAACGATTGTAAGCTGCCCTTCATGATGGGTTTGCGCTCCCACTGTACTGTATCTATAGTGTATATGTGTATTTGTGAGTTAGAATTGGTCTTAGACTTGGGTCCTATTTGTTTGCTCAATGGCAGCGAGGAGCATAGTTTCTGTTGTGGAAATGTAGGTGGTGAGGGTGCTACTCCAAAAACACCTGAGACAAGAACTTGAGAAATGGGTAATAAAGAAGTCGTCAGTAGCAGATGAAATAGTGTGGAAGGCCAAGGGGAGGAGGAGAGATTCGCAGAAAAACATTGAGGAAAGTATTTCTGACGTGTTATAAATCCGCACTTGAGGCATTCAAGTGAAAATGCATTCGCCTGGAAACTTGGGCTCCTTTCTCGTCCTCAACTACCCTTCACTCTTCTCCTACAACTCCTCGTTCTCGACCAAAACGTATGAAAAGGGTTGGAAGTTTTTCCCGGGGATTACCCATACAAAATTAATCAAGTGTGGAGCTATTTACCACCAAAAATAAAACCCGTCAGCTCCAGTTACCATGTGGTAGAAGGAGAGAGCAAATTTCGATTCCGAAAGAAATGACATCCGGGGGCAGACAGCCATGCCGAGTAAAATCATAAACTTCAAAAGGGAATGGAAGAAGGGAAAATTGGAAGAGGAGAAAAGGGAAAAAAGCCCAAAATTGTTTCCTTCCTCCCAAAATCCGTTTCCCGACTGTTGCTGACGTTAATTAGGCTGTATGAAATTTTTGCTACCTGATTAGGGGATGAGCGGGGAAGGAATGGGGAAATGGTTCTCTGCTACTCCAGCTCTTAGAATTTTTACTCGATATTCGAATGTTTTCTCAAAAAAGGAAAAGTTGTAGGAAACTTGAGTGACGTGAGGATTGAATAAAAATTGAAAATTGATTATATCTCAAAGGAGCTGGCAGTAAGAGAACACACCAGTCTTAATCCCAGGAGCGATTAAAGGATGTCTATTAATAAAAAATGAGCACATGTTAAATATTGTGTCGTCATTAGATATAGCTGGTACTTCGTGTCGGAGCAGAGATTAAGTAGAGAAAAGTAATAATAAGGGAAAAACAGACACAGAGCAGGGAAGGACATACAAGGAAGTGAGCATTCAGTGAAAAAAACAATTCGAAAAATACACAAATGACACATTTAAATGTCATCAGAATTACATCAGACCAGCGTCTTATCCCAGGAATGGTTTGATGGAAGTCAAAGGAGGGCTGGAGTTATCTCAGAAGAGGTAGGAAAAGGAAAGAAAGGAATGAGAGGAATAAGGAGATGTGACTAAGAGAAGCGTGTTTGGGAGTCAAGTGGTTGCTGTCTTTTTAGACGTCTTTGGTCGTGGGGTTCAGATAGGAGTGAGAACGCAGAAGGATTTGGGTGGTTCGCCAGTCTCGGAGGAGTATTTGAGAGTGAACCTTTCGATTTCCTTCTTTACAGAGGAAACTCCCAGGTCACCGCGGATGATAGAGTTAGGAACGAACCATGGAGCATTTACCATGGTTCGTAGGGTTTTGGATTGGAAACGTTCAAGGATTTCTATGTTGGACTTGGCGGAGGAGCCCCATAACTAGATCCCGTAGGTCCACATGGGTTTGAGGATAGTTTTGTAAATGAGGAGCTTGTTACCAGTGTTGAGTTCAGAATGCCTTCCCATGAGCCAGAGAAGTTTATTGAGAACCAACTGGGCTTGGACTCGTTTTGTTTTAATGTTTCAGTTTTAGTTTAGTTTTGTTTTGTTTAAGTTAAGTCTAAGTCTAACACTAATAATAATAAATATAGTCTTGTAGAGTACTAACGAAAAGAAAATAAGACTAGGAATAGATTTTGATGCTAAACTAAGTTTGTATCTTCACAAACACAATAAAAAAAATTGATAGAGAATATAAAGAAAAAAAACTTATTGTACAACAAACAAGGAAAACACAACGAAATAAATGGTAACGAAAAACACCTGATCGAACAGGTTATGTCACGACTAATACATCCGCACTCAACGACGATTATGACGAGACTCTTCTTATTAATTTAAAATCAGAAAGTGTGTCAGGAGTTTTTACCACCCAATAAGCATTGTTTCCAAAGGTGGAGGCTCCGAGGAAGATGCCGCCAACAAAATCTGCAAAGCCAGGGCGACATTTACCTAACTGCGCCCCATTTAAAAAACGAAGAACCTTTTGCTGAGGACCAAATGAGTTGACGCTTCTCTATGAATGTGAGAGGTGGAAGGTGACAAGGAATTCGCAGGATTCAGTCTACAGTAAACAGATTTCTAGGAATAGAGGTGGGAATAAGGTGGCCCATTGCTATCTCGAACAAAGAAGTACTGTTCCGAACGCACTAGAAGTCCTTGAAAAGATAAATGAGAGCGAGGAAAATTGGGTACACTCTTTGCCAAGGACAGAACCAAATTCTAAAACAAACCCTCGATGGAATCCACGAGGAAGCCGAAGAAGAGGAAGACCGATAAGACGTGGATGCAAACATTCGAAGAGGAGCTGGCTGCAGCTAAGAAAACAGCCTTCAACTGAGTCCTACGGCGGACCCTTGTAGATGCCCTATGCATCTACGACAGAGGCGTAACAGGACTTATTATTGAAATCAGAAAGAGCAATAAAAGCTCGCTCTTCTAGTAACATTCAAGAATCGTCCAGCAGGACCACCGAGGACACATTATTTGGATAAAATCATGAAAGACCTCCTGGTAGTTGAACCAAACCCAACAGTAGGAGAGCGAAATCGGTGATGGAAAACTATTTTTAACGTTAAGCCACCCTTGATTGATTAATAACAACAATGACTAGAAGAAAAACTTTCGTGGGGATCGTAAACAAAGAATCCAGGAGAAAGACACGAAAATAAAAGCCAAAAAAATTCCTTGTCAATTTAATAAGATATTGTTTCCCTTACAACTATCAGTGAAAGCCCCTCTCTCCGGTTTCTTTTGTTAAGACTTCATATCCCAAAAAAAAGAAAACTTTACAAAGTAAAATAAAGAAGAAGGAGGAGGAGGAGGAAGAGGAAGAAGGAGGTGGACACAGCAGTGAGATTGCGGAAGACCGGGTAGGAGGGAAAACAGATGGAATTTTTGTTTCCCAAGATTTTCCCTCCCTCATAATTTAATATTTTTTTAAAAATAACATCAAAGACTTTTTTTCTTCTTCAGAATCAATTACAAGAGAGAAGCTTACCAAAAAAATGGCAGAACCGCTGAAAGAAAATTTTTTTTCTTCTTTCTAAAGACTTCTTCTTCCCCTTTTGTTTCGAAACAAGAGACAAAAGTTTCTTTTCTCCTTTCATTCTTTCGTCAAGGAACAATATTCGTGTGACAGGGAAGGAGATGATTCCTGGGAGAGATGGAACCCTTGGAATCAGTTGACAGAAAGGGAAAACTACTTTCTACTCAACCTTGGTATGCAGTATAACATAAATAATATAATGATATAATTTTCTTTATATTGTCCGAGGGGGTTAAAGGGGCTATTCTAAATGCACATATACGTAATATAGTTACAAAAATAAAAGCACCGAAATCAATAAGTTTATAGTTAAAGGTATAAATTTATATAAATATATATTATTATAAAAATATATATTTACAGACAAAAAAGGAAAAAAAAATAAATAAAACCACACTTCACCCTGCTAACATGAAACTACGTATTTTCAACCTCTGCTGAATGAACAATTTCAGATTTTTCTTGTTCTTGCTTCGTTTATTGGGTCACCAATAAGTTCGATGAGCCTCAAGTCTTCCTCCTTTAAGTGTTATGGGGAAAGAATTATAGATTGGGCTGTCAAAAAGCAAGTGTTTGAGAGTTATATACCCGGTGGCATTCAGATTGCAGAACTCACAGAGGTTCTTTTGACGCCGAGTTTCGAAGCCGTCAGCTTTATAAGATCCGCGCCATCTACCCTTAGTTGGCTATAAATTCGAATGAAGTTGAATCTTAACTACCCCTGCAGATATGAGGTGGTTGAATTCGATGCTTGCAAAAAATAGCGTTTAAGGTTACACGTGAAATTTTAAATTCCTGTAGGATCATTTTAGTGAAGTGCTTTCATTTTACTAACTATTGATCCATCTTGCACAGTATTCAAAAAAACGGATAACTGAGCATTGATCTTCTTTGGTTCAAATAGACAAAGGATAGAGTCGTGGTTAATGGCATGGCTCACCTAGCAGGAACTAACTTGTGCAAAACATAACAACAATTAAACGCTTCACTACAATACTACTAACACACTAACCTACACTAAAAAATACTTGACTTGCACTCATATTTAATTATTTGTTTTTATTATTGCGAAATTTTAGTTAAACGCCATCTGTCCTTAGTGTTATCCTGTCTTGTTAGTCTCTCTGTAAGGAGACTTTATATCTAAGAACATACCAGTATCTTAATCTCAAGAATTGGATAATTAATATTACATCAATAACAAGTTGGTACTAACATTCTATCAAACAAACGCATAAAAGTGACCCGAACCAAAACAGTATGAATCAATAATACTATAAATTGTGGTATCGTGTCCGCCTTTATCGCATAATCTGGAAGACGCTAACAACCTTTTCTTCTTTTCCTCCCCAATTTTTTTAAAGAAGTTGAAGGAGCAAATCTTTTTTTTTCTGGCTAGAAAAGTGCGATGAAACAAAAGATTTCCAAATTGGCGAGGGAAAGGGAAGGGCAAATAAAAAATTATACCGCAGTAGCAACACCTGAGGAAAATAATGATCGGGAGCAAAAGCTTCATCAGGAGATCAAAAGCTGGAAGAGGGGGTGAGACAAAAAAACTTTCCATGAGTTTTGTAACGTGTTTCGAAAAAATGGCCGGCGGCGGGGGGAAAGGACGGGGGTACAAACAGTGGTAACGATGTTTTACAAAACTTGGCGAAAGTTTTCTTGCGAAGAAGGCGAAAGAAGGAATCTTGGAAAATTTTTTAGAGTTTTTCCTCTTTTGAGGCGAAAGCTGAGAGATTTCTCAGATTTTATTGAAACTTCAATTTTGTCCACTCTCGATTAAAGTGCAGAAAAGTATTTTGCAACGTCATCGACAGAAAAAGTAAAGAGACAAATTAACAGTATTTGCTGTTGAGTTACCACCATGGACTGATCCTAGGGCGTTGCATCTTCTTGTTAACTAAAAAACTAATACACAGACATACAATTTTAGTATTATTCAATGTATTTTAATTGTGACCTCACATGGCAGGCAAGGGGTAAACTTAAATTGATAGTATACCTACAATTTGACTAAAATATAATACAGATATTTATAACAAATTTTAGTTATAAAATGTATTTGTACGAGGTAAAAAATGGGTGGGGACACACTTGAAAAAATCTCGGAGGTTCTCAAGTTTCAAAAAATCAAATCGGAGCTTTGGGGCCAAGATCGGTGGACCCCTGCCACAAAGTGGCCCATCAACCGTTTTAGTCAAGAAAGGTTAAATGAATTCGGTGAAAGCAAAGGTTAAAGCTCCAAAATGACAAGCTCAGAGTCGTCGTGTCAGGATTGAATTGATTAATGAAACACAAGGGAGAAGCTATGAAGAAGACAAAAAGAAGAAAGAAAAAAAAGTTTTTAATTTTCCGAATCCAGATTATTTTTCTTTTATTTCATTGAAACAGAAATCCATCAAAACACTGTTTTTGTTTTGGCTGTCAGGTTGTCCGTCATGTCAAGCCAGAGGCTATCGCGTCAGTGTGATATGTGAGCTGACTGATGTGCTGGAATGGGAAGTCAGGAGTCATTTCTCTAATGTCAGTTTAGGGATGATTTCTTTCCTTTTTTTGTGGTAGGGAAGGAGGGGGAATCTCTTTTATCAAAACACGTCAGAATATCTTGACCGGAAGTGGCGAGTCTGCTGAATTTTGAATGACTACTGGATAGAAGCCTCAATGGACTCATTTCACGGGTCAACCGTTAAATTAAACACGAGGAAAGTAGATCCATTTTTGAATATCTGTTGTAGTTTCGTTAAACTAAGTTGGTTACCACTCCTCCTCTTCTTCCACTTCCTCCTCCTCCTCCGGCTGCTCCCGAGTGTTTTAAAAACATCCAAAAGAAAAATGAGTTTGGACGGGGCTTGGAAAGCTTTCCGTTTAACGGATGTGATGGGCAGGGGGTTGAAAAGTCCCAGAAAGAGTAATGACAAGAGATGTAATCGTTTATTAAAACAATGCTTTTTCCCCGTAGAAGTAGAGGAGTAATGGTGGTGGGAGGGCTTGGCAAGAGGGTAGGTTGCACCCATCACCGTTAAAGTTGATTTATCTTGGGCGTCACTTTTGACGTTTTGCCTGCGTCGTGCATCATTCATTTTATTCGACGCGAAATTGTCTCGGTAGCATCGTCGTCGTCAATCTGTCGTCATTTATAACTACCCTTTCTCCTCTTCGTGATTTTTTTTGGGAGTAGGTAGTGCATGAACAAGGAAGAGACAGAGAGGGGTAAATAATATAGAAAATAATATGGAGAATACGCCTCGATGAAAATACTTCCTTCGGAGGTTCCTCGAAGTTGAACCAAAGAAAGTGGTCCTTCCACTTTATCACACATTTCGCATTGCTTAATGCCATCTTTATCCGTTGCGCTCTCCAGATTTCCGTTCCCAATCACAATTTAGAGATTTCTCTCTTTCTAATAGGTTATAGACTTTTTCCAAGGTCTCTCTGATTGTTTCCTCTTCTTCTCTCTTCCATAACGTAATTATTTATTTTGTCGTTTCTTGAAGCTAATAGTATTTCTTTTAGAAGATTCTTGTAAACACTCGTTTTGCTAATTATGTAATAATTTATCTGCTTCCCTGGGTATGAAAATACTTTTACCGTGACTGTTTTACAACACCAGAATTAAGTTTTCCAGCACTTCAAATACATGTAAATCATATTAAAGGTCAGTTGACTGGCCTAGTACTTAAGATGACATCAAATTTTTTCCAGAATTAAAATTACAAGTCCTGTATAGCAAAAACACATGTTTCAGGAAAAGCCACCATGTTTCATGACAGTAGGGCCAATTATGCTTTATTTAAAAAGTTTTCACTTGACCGTTGCGGCAGGTTTAGCCACAACCAAAAAAAAGAAGAAAATACGACGGAAATGAAAAAAGAGTTGAAGAGGGTTTTAATGGTTTATCTAAATAGATAAATTACCTTTTTTAGGTTGATGGGTAAATAGTAGGATGGCGTAGGATATTTTATAAAGGAAAACCCCGTCAAGCCCGTGTCAGAAGATGTAAGAGAAATGAGAAAAGATGGAGGAGGAGAAAGTGAAGGAAATAAAGTGGTAAACACGGCGTTAAATTGACAAACTGTGTTCTTGCACGTTTCATTGCACGTGGGAGAGTCCTAGGGAACAGAAGGAATCATCCGCACTTAATTCTTCACCGGTGGTTAACAAGTTTAAAGAAAACAAAACTCCACTCATCTCCTCTCCCCGTCATCCCTTCATCTGAAAATCTATAAATTGTATTTTATATTTAGCAGAAAGTTGGATGGAAAGGAAGGAGGGCATCCATACCACAGGAAATTTGTCAAAAGGAATTTTCTAGAGCTGTTGGTGTTTAGAGATGTTTTCTCATCAAAGGTGCGGGTGGGTTTGGTGAACCCAAAAAAACAACAAATTTTTGGAAAATTGGCTTTTTATAGATGCCTTTGACTAATTCGCCCTAAATTTGTTTTGCCGTCCTCCATTTTGGATTTTTACTACTCTAGGAGTTCGCTTGTTATTCGCAGAATATGTTTCAAAAGCCCTTTTTAGCTCTATTAGTATACTTTCTTGCTCGTCATTTTCGCTCAACACATTCTAGTCTCCTTTGTCATTAGAGTTTTTGATTTTTTTCGTTGTAGCTCTGTTTTTTGAAAATTTCAAACATTCACGGAACATGATGCTATAGCTTAATAGTTCCACCACCAAATGCGTTAAAATTTAATCTGTCGCATCTTAGCTATCCTTTATCAACCTTCCGTTTATATTTTTTACAGTCAGCTCTTTCCGTTTTGGTTTGGCCACATAATACGACTGAACTAGTTCTTCATCTGATATCTTTTTTAATTCCAATTTTTGTGTTCCAAAATCAAATCAAAATCGAGTTAATTGATACTGTTAAGACATCACTTAAAAAGCTTCGTCAAATCCACAATAAATTTCCATCTGGGTTAAGAAATGAGACCAACAACGTAACAACAGTAGTTTTAAATTTATCAAAGGGAGTTCAGAAAACTGGGAGAGAGTGGACAGGGGCGTGCTAACAAAAAAAAATTGGTGTTGCTTAATATTTTCAAAGAAAATTTATTGAATTACCAACTGTTAAACGTCGTTCAATTATTTCTTAAGATTTGTTATATCCTCTTTTCTGTCCTGTCTTCCTCCCACCTACCCCCTTTACCTTTCTTTTGGAAACAGTAAACGAAGGGCTTACTCGTCTTCTAGCTTAAGGCTAAAGAGAGCTTTTAAATTTTATTGGCAATTGAAAACTCTTTTGCAAAGTCCTTTTCCAACTTTTGACTAAGTTTCACTTTTTGAGAGAATAGAAGAGGAGAAGGAGGAGGGCGAGGGAGAGGGAGATAGATGGGCGAGGGCAAAAAGAAAAGATCATCCTTCTGTCTATTTAACATCCGTTTTTACTTGATTGAAGCCCGAGGCCAACTTAAAGGAGGAAATTTTTAGTTTGTGGTTTCGGTTTTATCTTTTGCTTAAGTCGGAGTTAATGCTGAACTTTTCGTGTTTGCAGCTGACTCAAATGAGAGAGCTTTCATCCACCTGAGTGTAATTTGTTAGTTTGGGGATCATGATTTTCCGTTGTGTGTGTCATCTTTTGTTTTTCCCATCGTTTGGGGGAATTTTCTTCAAAGGTTGTTTTTAATTCCCCTTTTAACTACCAACTGGCTTCAAGCAATGTTCGTTGAAGAGTGAGGTCGCCGAGGGATAAAGATGACTCGCTAGTCTGGAGGAGTAATTGCGAGTGAACCTTCCGATTTGATTTATCGCTGATGATTTGGTTAGGAACGAATTAGCACTTATCATGGTTCGTAGACTTTTGAATTGAAATCGTTCTAGAATGTCAAGGTTGGAGTTGGAGTTGGCAAAGAAACCTCAAAGGTGAATTCCGTGGGTCCAAAAGAGTTTTAAGATGGCCTCGTAGGTTGTAGGCAGTGATTTTCGCCTTCAAGAGTGTCAAAAATTTCACCAATTCTTATTCTCTTATTACAATAATTGTCAAGTAATTGTCACAGAAAAACAGGGTTAGGTTAACATTTCAATTATACTAGCCGAAAATGAGTCAGTGAGTCTCGCTCTAAACCTATGACGTGCACTAGTCACAGTTTCTTTGTTTTTGTTTGTTGGTTGTGGAAATAAGTATTAACTAATTGCTAAAGTTCAACTTCTTAGTACTATACTACTGGAATTAAACGTTTAGACCTATAAGAGACAGCTTTCTTTGAGCTAGACCAGACATTTCGCCTTCTTTTCAGGTGATCGCGCTCTCGGTAGAATGAAATTCAAAACAATTTCATAAATATTACACATTTTCATGAAGAATTCATTCATAATTAACGCACACTACATGGGATATCTCATTTCTATATGAATTACAAGTAGAGAAAAAACGCTGCTTCAGCAATGTCAGCAGGACATTAAAAAGTCGAGAAAATAAGTAAAAGTAGAGGAAAGGGGGGGGGAGAAGAAGGAGAAAAAGGAAAGATTTCAAAGGAAAAAAGCGGGAGAGAGAGAGAGAGAAAGAAAAAGCAATTTTTGTAAATCGTGCAAGATTACATTTCAACCTTTTGGGAATTAACTTTAATCGGCTATTAAAGTTTCAGTCCGAAGTTGTAAAAGTCATTTAATCCGTTAATCAACCGACTTCTTTATTAATTTAATTAAAAACGGAAAATTAACATTTTAATCGGATATTATTTCTTCCTCGGCTTTCTCTCATTCTTTTATTCCGGGATTGAAAAGGTTTTTCCTACTTCGAAAACCCTCCTCGTCCTCCCTCTTTTTCCTCTCTTTCACTTCCTTTCTTGCATCTCTAGATAGGTTCTCACCTACAATGGAAAGAAAAGGAGAACCTCACCAGAGACAATTCTCGAAACTTTTCATTTCATCCCTGAATCGAGGACAAACCCTTAGAACACCAAAGAACCTCTTACAGACATTCTATTCTATCCTATTCTTTCAACTTCCCTTCCCCTCTCCTCTCTTCCCCTTTCTTCGTCTTCTCTCAACCAATTTTGAAAGCCATTCGTGCTTTGTGCGTTGTATTATGCCGTTAGAAAACATTTGTATCACTGTTTAGGGTTGGACTTTACTTGTCTCACCAAGGGGCCTACCTACTGAAACCTCTGTCTCTTAAGAAATTTTGTCTAACATATTTGCTCATTATCAATCCTTGATAAGTGTGCATTACTTTCGAAATGAGTTGTTCATTGGTGTACACCAGGGATGGCGAACCTTTTTTGAAGTCCGTGCCACAAAGTCATAAAAATTCTGTTTTTAAATAGGTGACGTGCCACAAATAATTTTAATTAATTTCTATCAGAAAAGAAGTTATTAAAAAATAATAATTTTGTTTTGTGCGTGCCATCAAAATTTTCAACCGTGCCACTTGTGACACGCGTGCCACAGGTTCGTCATTCCTGGTGTACACTCTTCTAGTATTGTAAATAAAAATTTTATGTTAAATATTTACATATGTTTGTCTGGACTGTCACGGCGGAAGTTAAATCTTTTCGATGGAAGTGAAAATTGTTCAGGTACTCACAAAATTACGTGTAAGCAGAGACCCCACAAGAAACAGTTGAATTTGTTAAAAAATTGACGTGATCGCTTGGCTGAGATTCACCCCTTCTCTGGGGTAGAAATCTCGTAAACTTGTAACCCATTACTGACGCCATTAGAGAGTAGTACAAATCTCGTGGGAAGACATCGCGCAGAGTGAAAGGGAGTAGAAATTATGTTATTGACGTGTGTCGTGTGACTAAGTGAGTACACATCGACCGAGCTGCACAAAATCTTCAATTCGTGACATTTTAGAATGATGTCTCCTCACCTTAAACCATCATTCAAATGAATCACTCTATATTAGGATTTTCAGAACGGCCCTGAGGTCTTATACTAAAGGGATTTCTCAAGAAACGACAGGAAAAAACGTTTGTTCTAGACTTTTATGTCCACCGATTGGAAATCTCTCTCTATCTTTCTCTCTCGCACGCGTAAAGATTTCCGGTTTAGTATAAAACTTTCTTCTTTTCCTTTCTTTTTAACTCTGATAAATCATTTAATATTAAACGAAAGGAAAGAATCCCTTTCCAGGAAGAATGCATTACGTAAAGACGATAAAGAAAAGAATGTAAAGAAAAATTCCTGTAATCCACTGTCAACGCCTTGAAAGCTTCCAAAAGCCCTTGGTAAACGTAGCGCCGTGAGAATAAAGTCAATAATCCGAATGTGTGCTTCCAGGTGTGCCACATGTGACAATAATTTACTTTTTTCTGAGCTTGAAGTAAAGGAAAAAGAAAGGAACGAACGGAAGAATAGGGTAAGGGTGGAGAGTGAGAAATGTGAAAATAGACGGGTCCAAATTTTATCTCTTATTTTCCTCCCTCAGTAAAATAAGAAGTCAATAATTCAAAAATTCCCTTTTTACCCTTCTTCTCCCCTCAAAAGGATTGAAATCATTCCAACTCTAAATTGAATGCATACAAAAGAAAAACCAAAAAAAGCTTTCTACCTGTCTAGAAAAGACCCTGACCCGTTCGAAAGCTGGCAATTCTCGGTTACCAATAAGAAATGGAAAGAAAGATGGAGGAAGTAAAGGACGCTAAGGGTGTAGTTGCAATATGAGAAGGGAAAGAAAAGGAAAAGATAAAAAAGAAAAGGTCAACGAGAATGCCACGGGAACCCACAAATGACCAAAACAAGATAACGAAAATAAAAGGAAAAAAAAAGGCAGCAACGAAAAAAAAACTAGAAAATAGAATATCGCCCTCCTCTACCCTAGCCCAATTCCCTTCTTCTTTCTTCCACCTTCCTTTGAAGGAAACAATTTTCAAAAAAAGAAAAACTTTATCTCGGCAACCCGCAGCCAATTTAAATAAAAAGGTTTCCATAAATCACGGTTTCCGGAAAACAGAAAAACACACGGGTTGCGACTATTTCCGGAACCCGCCAAATCTTCGAATCTTATTTAGAACTAAACTTGAAGAGATTTTATTTAATTTTTGGAGGGTTTTCAAAAAGCCGCGGTCATGGGTTTTCAAAGGTGAACACACTACAAACGAGAACAATCACGTCCTTGATATGTGAGAAAGAGCACTCTCTCCGAAAGCAAACATATACTAAAAACATATAACTTGTTTCACACGAATATTCCAAAGCTAAAGAACAACCCCAACCTAGTATACATATATCCTCAAACACGCCCACACACGCTCGTCTTCTGTTAGCTTCATCTTTAAAACTTGTCCTAATAATTTTAACCCATTAACGCCCAGGTATAGAAATCGAAGACATTTTTTGAAATTCTTTTGAGATCTGGCATTAAAAATATAAAAAATGATATTTCTGTAAATTTTTCCCAAAATTTTTGCACCATTTTCAGCATAATAGCAAATACTAGAGGTAATAGAAAATTCGGGGTTTAAGAATAACTTTTTCCATTTTTAATTTGAGTTATTTATTTATACATATAAGAACCTATATATATAGCCACTTTATACTTCATCTACCATTAAAAGGAACAAGGCAAGGCAAGCGGCATTGCGCTGTTTGCAATACGTGCTTGGCTTACTCCTGCAGTTTTGCATTTGGCATTGCCGTGGCTTTGCTCTTTTACATATGGGTCATTCCATATCAAACGGACCAGATTTTGAAAAAGTTCCAGGTCGACCATCTCCAATTTTGTTTAAATTTTACAGGAATGTTACCTCAGGTCTTGGATGAAAATCCCCAAAATTTCAATTCGAAATCTCTTTGGATTCGTCTTCTATCAGCGTCTAAAGAGAATTGGACAGCTCCGATTTCGAGTGGAGCTGCCAAAAATCGCCAACTTTAATCGCTCGCTGTAGACTAACTGTACAACTTAGAGAGTTGCGCTTTTGCATGCTGCTATCGCTTAATATGCCCTTTCAAATGGTACAACCGCCAATCGTCTACCTTGTTTGAGTGCTGAGCTATGGACGCTGGAATAGTGACAAAAAATTTGTCGCGCTCGACAAATTTCCTGTTTTTGCGCCGCCATAACATTTTTCTGGGGCAACGGATCGTTTCGAGATTTTGTATGTCAATTTTTTCCAGAGAAATATGTCTAAGGGAAGCAATAGAACACATTTATACATAATATAAAATTTAAACAAAATCGGAGATGGTCGACCTGGGACCCCTGGTCCGTTTGACGTGGAATGACCCATATAATATGATCACTGACATCCTTTCTTAATATAGTACTCGGTTTTAAGTAGAGCATTTTGTTTTGGGCGAAAGGGTCGCTGCCAGAATTCAAATAGTCAATAGCCAATGACCTAGGGTATTCTATCAAACACACTGAATCAGGACCTTAAGTATGTCAGTATTAGTGCACTCTTTTTTTTTCTTTGGCCTTTTTGTCTCTGTCTTCTTTCTCATTTACTGTTTCTTCTTCTCCTTCTTTTCTTGTTTGGCCTCCTCTTCTTCTTCGTCTTTTCCTTTGATTTAATCTTCAAACACTATCAATAGTGTTTAAATGTTTTGCTGTCGTTGTGAATAATTACTAACTGCGATGCTTTTAGTAGCTGCTTGTCAGCGACTAAAATCTGTGAAGGAACGCGTTCAAGCTTCCTTAGCATCAGCTTACACCTTTGTGGTGTCGTTTCATCCATTTAGGATACTATCAGGGGTTCAACGTCTACTATTGGCAACCTCAAAATTCAAAAATATTCAAGATTTTATCCCAAACAAAGCTTCAAGACGTTTTGACGTGAAATGAGAAGCCTAAACCTTTCGAAAAAGAAACCTTTACGACTTGAAAACGAGCTGTTTTTCTCGTCACTCAAATCTCCTAACATCTCGATTTCTTTCATTTCCTTCCGTTCGTACAAAACGTGAAAATCCATTAGAATGTGAAGAAAAGGAATTTCCACACCCCTTTCATTTTTAGAAAAACCTGAGGTTCTGGGTGACAGGAATTTGTGATGAAAGCTTTCACACGCACGCACACACAAAAAGAAAAATTAGGAAAAGCTCGGGAAAAATATAAATGGCAGAACATTTTACAATCGTCAAGAAAAGAAAACGCGAAGCGATTCATCTATATCGAGGTAATGTCACAAGTCCCTGAAGGTGAGGATGTGGGCGAGGGTGGGCGGAATAGAAAAAAAATGTTTACAACAGGAAAAGATATCGCAGAACTTTTCCAAAGAAATATGAGATTTCTTTATTTGACTTTAGGCGGGAGGAGGAGGATGAAGAACGACAGTAGGAGCTCGATTTTTCTGACACCAAGCCCCCCTCACCCACCTTCCGGCTTCGACCCATCTACAGTTACATACTTCCAGAAGAAAAAGAAATTTTGTAGAAAAGAGAAAACCGGAAAGAGTTGAAGTTGAAAAATTCAATCGGGAGTTTAGTAAATGATGATTGCTGGTGTTTGGTAACCTCTTCTTCTTCGAGCTTTCGTTCTCTTTTGTTCCCTTCAGCTTCTCGTCTCCCTACCTCCTTCTTCTCAGAAGAAGAGAGAAGATAAAAAAAATCCTTATCAAACGATATTTTCTTTCTCTCCTTATCCGGTGAAACGACCGGAAACACTTATCATTTTTCTCTCTTTTCCAACGAAAGAATTCTTTTCTTTTGACACACCCTATGTATATTTTTATTATTGTAATTTATTGTTCTCGACAATTTTATGTCGAAAAAATATTTCGCTTGAACCATTTTGAACAATTTTTAGGCGCGATTGACCCTTCTGGCTGACAGGAATATTTTTCCAAAATGAAATTAGGGTCGTTGGCTTGCTGTTACTGAAAGAAGACGAAAGGCACAGGAATAGACCGAGCACTGGTATAAAAAGAGACGGAGACAGAGACAGGGACTGACTATACCTAAGATAAGATCAAAAGAATAAATGAACTCATTCATCTCTCCACTTTTAAAGGAACAGAAAAGACAAATCTCCAAAATACCGTCAACATAAGAATCAAAACAAAAAAACGGCTCCCAAAAATGATTCAGGAAACAAAGAAAAGAGAGAAAGCAAAGAGAAAGTGGAGTTTGGAAGGTGGTGGGAAGAAAAGTTTACACATTTTCAAAAACACCTTCGCCTCGTTTATGATTCCAAGAAAGATCATAATTCATTCCCCGAAGATACATTTAAACCCATCCAGGGTTTTGTTGTAAACAACTTCATCTTATTATTGTTCTGCAACTTTCCTTGTCCTCCTTCTCCTCCTTCCTTTCTACCCCTCCTGCCTCTCTCCTTCCTTCCTTCCGCCCGGAAAAGGGAGTTTCCTTTAATGCCAAAGTCAAAACTAGAGAAAAAATGGCGACGGGAATATTTGTATCGTTATCTTTCTTCTTCTTCTTTTGGAAAGGTCTGAGAGTGAGACTGTAGAAGGAGGTAAGGGATGAGGGGTGGAGATGATGCGGGGAGGAAGAAGGCGGATTTTTGGATTTGCCGGAGATTTTCAAAATCGTTTTTGAATATTACGACGGCGTAGATAATTATCATTTATTTCTCTGAAATGAATTAATGCGTTTAAGATTTGGAAATTTTCTTACAAAGAGAAGATTAGTTTTCCCCCTTTTCAATCCGATTTTCCTTCTGAAGATTATCGACAAGAAACAGGGAAGATCAGCAATTAAACCTTTTGCTTTGCTTCGCTAAATGAATCTAATGAAAACTTTAAAGCCGCAGCCTTTTTCCCTCAGGGATGAGAGGAGCAAGTGGAGGAGAGGGAGGGAAGGGGGCAAAGTGAAAGGTAGAAAGGGATCGTTAAAAATGTTTTTGAAGCATGACGGGACGCCTCCCTCCTGTGACTCTTTATCCGAAAATTTTCTTTTTTTTTCTTTTTAATGAAAGATTCGAAAGGATAGATGATGTAAAAGGATCTTCTCTCCCGGTAGCATGCAACAAGCTTGTATTTTGAGTTTGTTTTTCCTCTGTTCTTTTTACTTAGAAAGTCTAGTACCCCTCTGGCATTTCGTTTCCCTTCTTCATTTTCTTTTTTTAAAAATGTCTTTCAATATTTCTAGCTTCTTGAGTTGCCTCTATGGCGTGTGATTATGTTTTTATTATATTTTATATGGAGTGTTGTTACCCACCGAAGGTAGTTTTGGTCAGCAGGACCTTGCGGTACTTCAGTATTTTTTATAGCATTAATACAAAACTGCTTACTCTTAGAGTCTGTTGACCGAACAGGCGTATCGCGTCTTCCCAGCTCGCGAACAACTGCCCTAGTGGCGAGGAATCCATAAACAATTGAGTATCAAAGAACTAAAGCGACCAATTTTTCAATTTTATAGTAACAATGTAACCTACCTAGCCTAGATGAAAGACGTCACTCCCGAACGCCAATTTATGTTAAACCCGAGTAGAAAGACGAAGTATTCAATTTGGGTTTCTAATAATCCAACCAAACCTCGAAAACAATTTATATTAGAAAAGTGATTAAAGTTTGTGTTTGCGTGGTTTTCTACCCCACCTTGTGTTTCCGACGAAGTCTCTTTGATGTTGAGTTTAAAGCCTTTGGAATTTTCCTATCCCATTATCTTTGTTTCGAAAACATTCTAAACAAGGGAAAAAAACGTCAGAAACAGAGTTTTACCAGATAATTTGTATGGAGGATGCGTACATGGGTTGCCTTCCGAGGTTTTTCCTCTCCCAATCTTCTGTCCGTTCCTTCCTTCCGATAATGACTTAAAGAAGACGATGTGAAGCTTTCGAACGACTTCTTCAAATTGTTTTCTATTTCTATCTCCGTTCTCTTTTTTTTGATTTTGAACATCGTTAAACCTTTAAGAGTCCTTTCCTGTTCTCTTCTGTTCTGCATATTCTATCACCTACTTACATAACGTTTTTATTATGTCAGGCGTAGACTTTGTTTTCTGAAAGCCGGCTTTTCCCCTCAATCATTGTTTCTGTTCCTTTTTTCATTACTTGTTTCTTGCTTTGGTATTACTGCAACTATGGTCTGCTTTTACCTCTGCCCCTGTCTCTATGTCTGACTCTCTCTTTGTCTATATTTATGCTTTTTTCCGTCTCCATTCCTTTTTTTGCCCGCAGGAGGGGGAAATGCTTCTTTATGCACACCTAATGACATCTAGGTAGTTTCGTACATCTAGGTAGTGTCCGACTCTTCTTGAAGGTTTACCGACTAAACCCCCTCTGACCGCTGCATCTTTGGGGCATTGAGGAAGTCCAGAGACCCGGCGTGAAGCATTACTGGTCGGGCACTAGATGCAGTGAGCTTTACTCTTGCAGTCCTTGGCAACATAGCCCACATTGCTGCAGATAAAACAGCACTTGCAGAGGTGTGTTTCGCTTCTGTAGTTCTTCGCCGTGTGTCCTTCTTTGTAACATTTGAAGCACTTGCTAGCTTTTTTGATGGCTATTTCAACAAGAGCCCGGGACCAGCCGATTTCAGAAGTGCATTACCGGCTATAAGTGGACACTAGATCCACGCCATGCCTAGACGACCATTGAACACCATGTCTGTTCCTAGCAATTTTTTTTGTTTCTATGTCTGTCCCTGACTATGTCTCGGCTTCTGCCTGTCTTAATTCTCTCTGGTATTTATCTCTCTTTCTGTCTCTGTTCTTTATTATCTATCTGTCAACTACACTAATTAACTCGTTCAATCTTCTCATTTGGGTTAACTGCAACCTTTTTTATCTGATTTTCCAATCAGAAACCAATCTAAACATCTCAGAAAGCTTAAATCCGAAAAATGTTTCTCACTTTCAACCCTCTCTTCCCGTCTGAAGTACCCTGTGTAAATTATTTTTCTTCCCGTACAAAAAATAATAATAATTTCTCCCGGGTTAGAAATGTACTAGGTGTTTCAGGTAATAAACAAAGAAAGGGAGGATAGACTGAAAGAAAGAGGAGAAAAAATCGAGAAGGAAAAGTGTGAGAGAGAAGAATGAATGAGAATAAAAACAAAAAAGATGAAAAGAGAGAAAGGGGAAAGACAAATGGCGGATAAGAAGGAAAAGAGGAGAAGGAGGAGAGAGAGAAGGAATGAACAAGGGAATTCTGAATGTGTATATTTGCAATATTAAACCAACTGATGGTATATAAATTAAGAAGTTTTGCGCCATTTGTAAATAATCGGTTTCTTCTCCCTCTCTCCCTTCCCCTCTTTCCCATTCTTCCTTTCGCTTCTCTTGCTGAGGCTCCAGTCATTCCCAATCTCCAGCCTCCCCATCTCTCCTGTTTTCTGATATCCTTTCTCTCTCTTTCTCTTTTGTTGTTTGTTGTTTTTTTCGCTAATTTGTCTTGAGCTTCATCTTTCAAGTCTTCCTCCTCCTTCTTTTCCCGCCCTCTCCTTCCTAAATAATATTTTCCTATTTATTGTTATTAATGTTAAACAAAGTATAAAGTTACCGGCCAAATATCGTTTTCCAACATTATTTCCTCGCTAAATTCCGGAAAAGTTTCCTCCCTTTTCGGAGGTGGTTGCGACAACGGAGGAACTTTTGTGCCTCCCGCTTCCTTTTATCCTCCATTCTCTATCCCCAAAACACCAACTTCCTCCCTCCCACATTCACTTTTCCTCTAATTAAAGGAATTTTGCGTTTTTAGCATTTCTTTCGTCCACATTCGCCTTCCTGAATCCTACTTAATTTTCCCGCTTCGCAATAATCCTTGATTTTGAGGATCTTTTAACGGGAAAACTGCTTCCATTTGGTCCACCAATTGCAATCCTACCTGAAAATTTCTTCAATTAATATATTGCAAATCACTGAAAACTCGAATGTCTAACTCAGCAAACGACCCTCAACAAATCGAAAGCTCTCAGGGTGGTCACCCATCCGACCCAAATGGTCCTCTTCGTCCGCTCCAAAAACTCCCATTTATCATAAGCCCTCCTCCACCAACTCTCCAGACAACTTTTTAATTTTAAACTTTATTTCCACTTGATCCACAAGAAGGAAATTCTTTTCCTTTCCGAATTTGTTCGCCATTTTTGATTTATTTTCTAAAAACGAGCTTCGAAAAAAAGGAGCACACCTGCCAATTTAATCTCTTATCGAAACAGAATCGTTTGGAACCATCTTGAGGAAATGGAAAAATTCTTTTTCTTCTTTCCATAGGAAAGAGTGAATGACGAGAGCGAGGAGGCAGTGGAGGAAATAGGGAAGAAGGAGAAACGAAGAAAGAAAATTTTTATTAAAAAAAAATCAAAATAGCGCAGAAAAATCAAAATGAAAACAAAAAATGACGGAAAACTTGTTTTTTGTAATTGACAGAGAAGAAAAGAAAATCAAAATGGGAATTTCATTTCCTAAACTCGAAGGGAGGAGGGGGAAGTGGAAACGAAGGAGGAAGAGGAGGGAAATTCGAGAAAGAGTGAGAGAGAGAAGAAACAATTTCGAGCAACTGAATTCTAGATTTTTGAATTTTCTTTCTTTTTTGTGCATCGTATTTATTATTAACGGATTGATTTTGGAGAAAAACGTGAAGTATCTTTCTTTTCTGAGCCCCCATCTCCACTACGTTCCTACTTCTCCTCCTCCTCCTCTGTGAAACATGCACTCTTGTTCATAAGGGCCAAAAAATTTTTACTCACATTGGATTGGTGCAGCAAAAATTAATTTTTGCTAGGCTTATGAAACCCCTTCTCTTCTAGGATGGAAAAGGTTTAATTCAAATCTTCCTATTATTACGTCTGCTGGAAAGTTCTGTCTGATAGTAGTGCATCAAGTTTGTACACGTTTACGTTTTTTGGTGCTCTCGTTTTATCGCCTTCTGATCTAGGAAATGAAATAAAACAAACATGATTATGTTAGTATTAACTAAGAACTAATTGGCTGCTTGACAGATTTGAAATTTGCTTAAGCCACTGTATTTTGTACGAACCCAAACAAAGTTATTTGTACGTTCAGCAAATTCCAACAGCCGATATAGAATCTTTACGCAACAAAACACTTGAATAAGATCAAATACACAAGAAGAAAGCAGCAAAATAAGACCAAAGTAAACAAGAAGAAGCATAAGCTAACCAACAAACACGACTAACCCAGAAACTTACTGAATATCGAAAGTTGGTATCCTGAGGTCCTAGAAGTCTACTACCGGATGAAAAATATAATTTTCCTTCTAGTAATAAAAAAGGAGAGGTGACACAAAATCTTCGGCTGAGAGAGAAGAAGTAAAGCAGTTCTAAAAGAAACAAGAACAAAGTAATTTTTCAACTGGAGATGCAAGAGAAGTTGTGAGGACTCACGAGCGAGAATGGAAGGAATAAAAGGAAAAGGTGAAACGTCAAATTCTGAAAAGTTTTTCATTTTAGTAAAAGGTTGTTAGACTTTGATATATATATAAAAAATCTCGCTTTCTTCTTTTGAGCTTCCAGCCATCGAGGAGGGGAAAGAAGACGTGGAACAGAATGTCAGAAGATAGAAGGGAAAAGTGTTTGTGGTAGCACTAAACGATGAAGATGTTTGTTACCCTTGTTACCACTAGACACTGTTTCAGATGGCCTCCAACTGCCATGTTTTTATGTTACCCACTTATAGTAGCTTAGGGGGGTACCATAAGCTTCATTATAAAACACCTTAAAAGTGGTTGCACTTGCAATTTATTTTAGTTAATTATCTTCTGACTCCAAAGGTTGTCGACCCCTGTTCTCGAGTATCTCTCCATAAGCTCATTATGGGAGAAGTTGGTCGTTGTTTCTGAAAGCTTCAAGATTGCTCTCGGTGGACATTCTGCAGCCTAAGCACCATCTTGATTTGTTTTGCTGTCAATGGTCACCGAGGAGCTGAAACCGGATGTTTTTAATTTTGTGGTAGCCCTGTACACTAAATCTTTGATGTTTTCCTCAAAGAAAACTGAGAAATTTGACTTGTTAGAAGATGTATGAAGTGGATGATTTATGTTAGGATGCCCTCGAGGTGTGTTTGACGCGACGCTATACAAGAAAAGCAAAGCAATCAGCCCTGAAATTGTAGACAAAAATTGTCACCAGGCCAGGAACAAAAGAGAAGACAAGAAATAGTACCAGTAGTAGATCATGAGTTACTAAAACCGTAAGCACACGTGACCTAGTTACCTATTACTACCACAACTTCTTGGCTTCTTTGTGTCGCCACCTGGTGACAATTTTTTGTACAATTGTTGAGCCAATTTGCTTTTATATTACCGCCATCAAAGACACCTCAAGAGCATCCTAACATAAATGGTGACCCCAATTTTAGTATATGAGAAAGAACACTTGAAGACCGAGCTTTTGGCATAGTCAGGACAGAGCCAAGACCGAAGCCTGCGACGCGTTTTGTCAAAAATCCCCAAAAGTATTGAGTGTACAGTTAAAAATGATACAGAAGAGCGAAAATGTTTATCGATCAGTAATTTATGGTTCAATTTAATTTCTGTAAAAAAAGAAACCAAGTAAAAATCTCAGTTTTCCCGGTTTTTGATTAGTGGGACAGAAAGGAGGTGTGAGAGAAGACATGGAGGAGAGGAAGGGAGAGAGGAAGAGGAGAGTTTGTGACGCTTTTAACTTTTCCCTTCAAAAGGACAATGTTACAAAAGAATGGAAACATATAGCAGTCATTGTGCTCGGATTGTTCTCCTAACAAACGGAACAGAAACAAAAGAGTGGAAAAGGGACAAAGAAACGTGGTTTTAGAAAAGTTGATTCGTTGATTTGTTGAATTGTTTCTCATTCGAGTTGTTTTCTTCTCGCTTTTTTTCTTCTTAGGGTTTCCTTTTCTCCTTCGTTTTTCTTTCAACGTGTTCTGCACCGCAATATTTCCTTCTTCTGAGTCCCTCGAGCTTTTTATCTTTTTTTTTGACTTGTAAGCTCCACTATTGTTTTGATTTAGTCTATAACTGCGGTTTCTTTGTTAACGAACTCGCCTTCTCAATTGATTTTTAATTTACGTTCATGAGGAGGAAAAAAAGGAAAACAGAGTGGAGGGTCTGCAAACGTGGTTTGTGTTTTGAGGAAAAACTAGAATTTAGAAGTTTATGTTTTTGGGAAACGCACGTTCTTCTGTTTGAGTTTAGAATCTGCTGAGAAAATACAGTTCGGCGCCTATAAGGCGTTTCAAATTTTTGAACTTGAGAATTTTTTTTTTGCACGAACGACCACCAACTCCAGACGTGCACCATTTTTGATAAATGTCTGAGTCATCATCATTGCAGCCCTATGTGGGCCTTGGCGTTCTGCACGAGTGTACTGCATTCCGCTCTATTCATTGCTCATGTCCTCCAATTTTGGATTCGAAGAGCTCGAACATCTTCCCGGACTCCATTTTCCCGTCCACAGGTTGGGGCGGCCTGGAGGTGTAACGATAGAATTGGTAGAGGGCGCATTGCAGAATCAGCCCTTCATAAAATTATTTGCTTGATGGAAGCTTTTACCGGTTTTGCGGAGTTACGGAAAGGGGGACATTTGAATAATAATAAGACAAGAAACCCTCGGGGCTCAACCGAGTTGGGGTTAGATCATTCATATACTGTTTGATTTATAGAAGTTATCTGATATATTTACTACAAAATGATTTGCAACCACAACACACAGCAAATGTCCACTTAATAGAAGGCAAAACCAAAAAATGAACTGCGTCAGATTGATTGAATGTTCCCTTTTTTTTCATGAACCTGCTTATCCGTTAGCGTCGTGAGGTGAGAGAAGCAACCAAGGGCTTCTAACTGGAACAGTCCTCCACTATCGAGGTCAGAGAACCCGGGGTTATCGGACGGGATTCGCCAAGACCTTCACCCGCCTGAGCAACCCCTGCCACGGACGGCCACGGGGCCGCTTTCCTCCCGGGCACTCCGACAGGATGCGACGAAACAGGCGTTCTGCGGGGAGCCCTGCACATGCCCAAACCATCGAAGGATTGACCTCTCGATCCGTAAAAACGGGTCGAAGCGGCTCGACCTGAAGTCCCTCGCGAATAGCCGTGTTGCGACACCTATCCAGCCTCGACACACCCCCATTGCTCGGAGATACTTCATTTCGGCCGCTTGTACCGGGACCTGATCCTTTCGGTCATCACCCACACCTCATGACCATAAGTGAGGACAGGAACATAAAAGGACCGGAAAGTACCAAGCTTTGCCTGGCGCCCCTACTGTTGCATCACTACCACAGCCTGAGCGATCCGCAACACAATCTCTGCGTCTGTCCTGCCATCACTGTAAACCAGACCCCAAGGTACTTGAACTTCTCCACCTGCTCCAGCGCAACCCCGCGAAGGCGGATATCTCAACGGGCTTTCTCGAGATCACCATAACCTCCGACTTGGTCACGCTGATCCTCATCCTGGCCTCGGCACATGTGGCCTCGAAACCGTCAAGTGCCCGCTGGAGTTCAGACTGGGTGGATCCGAGAAGGGCGAGGTCATCCGCATAAGCTAGATACCTCACCTCCAGGTCCCCATATCCGAAGCTCACTTCCTCGGCTGCACTGTAGCATCCAATCCTTATAAATTATAAAAAGGAGAGGCGACAGCATGCACCCCTGGCGGAGTCCAACGGACACGTCAAAGAGCTCCGACGTGACGCCGCTTATCCTAACGCAGCTCCTGCATCCCCCGTACAATTACCCGATGGCCCTCAAAAGGGAACCACCGATGCCATATGTCTGGAGGACCTCCCAGAGCCTCCCGCGAGGAACCCGGTCGTAGACCTTTTCCAAGTCGATGAAACACGCAAAGACTGGTCGGGCGTACTCCCAGGACACCTCGAGGATGAGGGTCAGGAGCTGGTCGGTCGTGCTTCTTCTGGGACGGAATCCACATTGTCCTCGGCCACGGATCTGCAACGGGCCTCCAGCACTTTCGTGAACACTTTCTCGGGGATACTTAGCACGGTGATGTCCCTATAATTGGAACAATCACTCCTGCTCCCTTTCTTAAAGATTGGGACAATCACCCCGGTCTGCCAATCCTCCGGTGCTGTTCTCCCTGCCAGGTCACCTTAATGACGCGAGTGAGCCAAAGGACTCCTCTTCCCCTAGCGCCTTCAACATCTCGGGCCGAATTTCATCCACACCAGCAGTTTTGCCGCTCTTGAGCGATTTAATCGCCCGAGCAACTTCGGCCACGGTGGGACAATTCTCCGCCCCCAGTGTGGCGCCGGTTCTGCCACCCTCGGTGCCCTGAGTTGGATTGAGCAACTCCGAGAAGTACTCTTTCCAACGAGCAAGGATGGCCTCCTCAAACAGGAGAGTGCCGTCTTTGGATTTTTCCCCTCCAACGGCACCCGGATTCCTCCCTCTGAGGCGGCGGATGGTCTTCCAAAACTTTTTCCGGGCAGATCCGACTACGGATCTGCCCGGAAAGTGCGCCGAACTCCCTCCAAGCCCACTCCTTGGCTGCTTTCACAGCCAACTTGGAAGTCCTTCGCGCCTCAACGTACCGGCCTCGAGAGAGTTCGTCCTTCCGGTGTAACCACACCTTGAAGGCTTCCTTCTTCTCTTTAATGGCCCGCCGGACCTCCGGTCTCCCCACCACGGAGTCCGCCTGCAGCCACCGGCCGCCACGCCAAGCCGCTTCACCCCACAAGCTGCCTATGCGGATTCGGTGACGGCTGTTTAAACAGACGCCATTCCTCTTCCACTTCAGCCAAGAGCGGTGGAAGTTGCTCTGTCCTGTGTTTAAGTGGTGCGCAAAAGATTCCCGAACCTCTTCGTTCTAGAGCTTCTCCCACATTCCACGAGTCGGTACTTCGACCGCGTGCTTCTGTGGCTTCGGCCCCGTCCCTTCCAGGTTGAGGTCGCAGAAGAGCTTCCATCCTTTGGGAAGATCCACGGTCTCGGAGCCCCTGTTCTTGGTGGAGGAGGCACCGAAGAGATCCAAACGATACCTTTTGGCCTCCTCCACCAGTTCCAAGCTCTTCTCCACCGTCAGCGTGAAACATTCCAAGTTCTGGTACTAAGTCGTCGTCGTC